>BMAW01017409.1:715246-947567 GCA_019974015.1 Nephila pilipes
ACAATTAAGTATAAGAATAAAAAAATGTTAACTTGAACTTCTAAATAACTGAATCAATATAGTAATGCTATTACAAATGTAAACTTATTAAATGTTTTAAAATATTCTGCTTTTATAAATGATTTTCATTCAATTATTGTATCGGCAGATACTAAACAGGTAAATGATTCCCAAAGGCAAAATAATTCTGATGGGGAGAAAATAGCATAACTCACAATAACTGAAAGTTTTTCTAAGAAATATCAAATGCATATTAAACAAATATGCTTATTTAAAGAAAAATATGTCCCTTCAAAATTTGAAGAACACAGAAGGCATATCCAAATGAAGCCATTTCGGGACTACTCGATCGATTCATAAATGATGATTCCACAATTGATGTTCTATTTTGAATGATTAAACGTTCCATGGTGAAACGTTCAATGGAAGATGTTTTTAGTAAGGCTTCCTTCGACAAGTTATTTTGAGGCTGATGGAACAACTGAGGTTCGCACAGAATAAATGGGTTTTCGATTGAGCTATTTTGAGGTTATAGACTAGCTGTCAGAAGTTTTATTCATTCCGAAATTCATCAGACAAGGGAATAATAAATCATCTAAAAGGAAATTTATTACAAGAGATCTATCAAAATTCCTATATGTAAAATTATATAAGAATATGGCATCCATTTCTCAGTAATGGTAAAATAAGGTCTTATTATAGTACTTTAGAACTTCATAATTCTTCCTATAGCATTATTTCTCCCTCTTGTCACGTTTAGCATATTTTATAAACGAGACACTGAAATTTTTAGACTACTTTTATTCTGATATTTTGAATTTCTTTTCACTCATTACTAAGTTAATAATTCGATAAACTTCCACTAGAGCTACAAAATGGACAAATGCAAAGGTTTAGTTTAATTTTTATAAACGTCGCACTATAAGCAACATGAGGGCTATTGGCTTCATAATTCTAAACCTCGGTCAAGTGACGAGGACCACACCAGAGATGGCACCCTCTTTCCCAACTTCCACACCACGACAAAGGGAGGACTTCGGGCTCCGACAGATTTAACAT
Source organism: Nephila pilipes (assembly GCA_019974015.1). Lineage (NCBI taxonomy): Eukaryota > Metazoa > Arthropoda > Arachnida > Araneae > Nephilidae > Nephila > Nephila pilipes. The sequence continues at coordinate 716,306 of BMAW01017409.1, forward strand.
GCATCAGCTAAGGATACACGGCGGGATGTCTTTGGCAACCAAGGATTTAACCCGCGACTGAACGAAAACCGCCGGTTTCGAATCCGAAATCATGACCACTAGGCTACCGCGGCCACTGACAAAGGCGAAGGACTAATTGGTTGGTCGTATAAAATTTCTGGCACTGAAACTGCAAGGAACATACATTGCCAAATTCAAGATAAAGGACTAAATCGGAAAATAATACTCAATGGCAAAATAATCCTGATGGCAAGAAATTTGCGTAGTTCAATTGAGAATTTTTCGACTGTATAAAAATCTAACGTATAGTTTAAATCAAATGTATAGTTCTTATGTATACATTATTATGAAGTAACGATGGCGACCTCATGCAAAGAAATGGAGGTATAGTTGGATAGAAAATTCAGTTAATTTCCTCAGTCATATAATCAATGATAATACTAAAATTAATTTAGATTAGAGTTCAAGGCTCAACAGCAACAAAGTTTTTAGTATTGTCATTAGGCAAAAGTTACTTAAGATTTGGATACACCTCCGCAATAAAATATCAGCGGAGAAAAAAAAAGAAATCAATACTGTTGATGCCATAAAAAATGTTACATTAACATATTAATAACGTAACATTATATTTTTGCCCTAGATATAAAATAAGAACATAAATTATGATTTTCTTAAAACATTATACTCTTATACTCTAGGAATTAATCAAAAATCTCAAAGTCAAAAGATTAAAAATGACGAAAATAATTAAAATATAATATTAGGGTATAAAAATACTTAAAAAAATAATCCATATTTCAAGCTAATTATAATGTAGAACTACTTCACGGTAATATCATACAAATTAATTCAGTCCGGGCGCTCCAACTCATTTGCACAAAAGCGAGTCGGATACATCCCAAGTTTTTAAGAAAACAATTTCCCAGCCAATTAGATTTGACAAGCCTATTTGATAAAACAGCAAAAAAATATTACGCAAACTTAAAGGGAGGGGAAGGGGAGGAAGTAAAACTAACCACAAAGTATCTTCTCTCATATATTCCAGAAAACAAAAATATTTTAAACCTCTTTTCCCTACCTATATTTCGGAGGAGTCAGCAAAAATGAAAAGGAGAGAGAGGGAGGAAGGGAAAAAAAAATAAATGTGCGCTTTCTAAAAACTTTTAATTTACTCTGCATCGGAGTCTCTCCCATGTTCCCCTTGCCATTGTTCCAAGTTAATGAATGGAGAAGAATTACGGTTAATTAATCTGTTTTTGATTACATTTTTTCCCTCCTTCTCTCCATCTTCTTCTGCATCCGGACAGTCTGTTATAAAAGCCAGATTAGAACGACGGACCGAACGAAACGATAGAAAAAGGAGAGACAAATAAATTGGCGCAAAGCAACTCTTTTCTCGTTTTTTTTCTTCTTTATTATTTATTTAAAAAAATATCGCTCCCTTAATTGATTTTCGTTGATTAAAATATATTGATTGGGGGTGTGGGTGTTCAGTAACGACTATATTCATTAGAGGAGGGGTTCATCGAGAGAATATCGCGTCACGTCCATCTTTCTCTTTTAATTATGCTGGCGTTTGTATTTTTTAATGCCCCGCAAGAATGGAAGATGTTAACGCATTAAAAGCTCTTTTGTTCACCGCAATCCTACTCTAAACTCATTAACGATTCCAAAGAAAATGACATCGCTCGACCAAGAGGAGTAGCCTAATTTTGGAGATGAACGCTTTTGAGAAAAAATAAGGAAAAAGACACAGGAGGAAAAAAAAAGATTTTTAAAGCTTCTTTTTGTTAGATCTGTGGTAGAGAGGATGACTACGTCTTAGTAGTGTTTGCCGGAGGCAATTTTCGGACGTGATACTTTTTAAAAGTGAATTTTTGTTTGTTTTCTTTGTCAGATATTAAAAATCAATTTAGATTCCAAACATAGCCGAATTTCATTTTTTTTAAAAGTAAGGTTGGCTTTCAGGCAATAAAAGAGAAGAATGATGAAACGTGTGAATTGAGAGAAGATCGTTTAACAACTATAATTTTGATTTTTGCATATTCTCTCAAGCGCTTTCCTTTCTTTTCTTTTTTTGCACTGTTTATAAGGAATTGGGAAAGAAACTGGGAAAGAATTTAACGCCTTTTTACAATTGAAATTTTTCGTCTCAAATTTTGAAATAAATTTATATATTCAAAAATATTTGATAAAACTTTTTTTAAAATGTTTTAAAGTAAGCGTATAAAATGATTTATACTCTGATGAGAAAAATCTCTAAAAAATTAAATTATATGCTAAATAGGGTAATGCAAAAAAAAAAAAAAAAAAAAAAATTCCAATTTCGAAAATCAAAGGGTGCACCAAATAAAATATAGATTAGAACATCTAGTACTTCCTTTTGTGGTCGTGGACTCACAGCCGACAGTTTTCGTCGAGCCGAAGGTTCAAGCTTTGATGCCACAAAATACCCGCCGAGTAGCCGGGGCTGATGCATATTAAATCTTCCAGGAGACAAAGTCCTCCCGTTGACGTGGTGTGGAAATTTGGAGAGGAGGTGTCACCTTCGTCACTTGACCGAGGTTCAAAATTACAAGGTCCGTCACCAATAGCCCTCGTGTAGCTTCTAGTACGACATTAATAAAAGCAATCAACCAGTACTCCCTTTATAATCCAGCACGGAGTTTTTACTCTGGCTGATAGGTCACAGAAAATTTTATGCCTTCTACTTCAACAGAATAATGTAGGATATGAATACAAAACAGATTCTTTTTACAGTTTTATTTATTTTGTGTGTTTGACACTTTATTTGCGTGGACTGCATTAAATATTATACAATAATACAATGCTTTTTCTGTTTAAATGTGTTATTAGTTATTTAGTAACAGGCGGTGCACTACTCCGATATCTGCCAGATTTCCAAGAGAGTACTGCATTTATATTTAAATATTTACAATTAAAAACGATTTCAATGCATTCGAATATCTTTAAGTGAAAAACATCCATCCCAATAAATGGGGGGGGGGGGCTTTTATATGGATAACCAATGAGTAGATCTCATTTGATAATGAAAAAGGTTGTTTTAAAACGATTTAAATTTAACTCAACACAATATCTGTTACCAAAAGCGCAACTTCAAACACAAATTCGGTACAGATTTCTTTTTTTTACTTTACATAAATTAGGTAACATGATGGATTGCTAACAATAAAACACAGCGTTCTATTTCCCCCTCTTTTTTTTTCAGTGAGCAATTACATATCACAATAAACGTCAGAAAGATACTAACCATATATATTTAACTAATCAAAATAAAATCTTCATATGCAAAATATTAATTTTAATACTGAATTCAAAAGAAATTAAAGTTAATACAACGGTTTCAATAAAAAGGCAAAATACTCTCAGATAATTACAAATTCAATAATATAATTCGATAAAGAGTACATATTACCTTAAAGTATTTTCTTCGGAAACTACCTGACTAATTCCAAGCATAATTAAAAAATGGAATATAAGTGAGCCCAATATAAGTGAGGAAAGAAATGTATGTTCAATTCAACATTTTATCGGCGAGAAACTTGTATTCTACTATATCTGGATGACGATAAATGATATCTATTCCTGAATAATTTAAACTCAAACATGTCAGACTTGAAAAATGCTAAAAACACCCACATACCGAAATGATGAATTCGGGATTGATGCTACAAAACTAATGCGTTCAAAATCTATTGAGTCGCCCCTCTTTTTCTAAACATGTTTTGTCTCTTAATGTAGCATATATTTCGCCATTGAACAGTTTATAAAAAGTATAACTATCAAAATTTTAGAAAACTTCTCCTAAATTGAATGAAAAACAGATCAGGCTGTTTTCAGCTTATTAGAAATGTAATTTTAGGTAAGCAATGGATGAGTTTTGAACTTTCATAAATATACCAGGAAAAAAAATTTCGCCAGGCGCCCGCCATTCCAAAGAATCCTTTTAATTCCAGAAAAAGCGTCGAAGGAAAGGCAGGAAAGCAGAAATGTCTTCCAAAGAATCTCCACAAATTTTCTCTAGCAGTGACAACAACAATCTGCGAAGTAGTTTGGCCCGGAGCTAAGTCAAGAAGTAAAACTCAACTCCAACTTCATTATCCGGAAGGAATGCCTGCTGCCCACTTTCTAAACGGGTGTCTGAAGAACCCAGGAAGTGGTTTACGAGGTTTTCTTGCTGGATAAAGGAACATTCCCAGCAGAACTCCTAAACGTAAGAAATATTCGTGAAGAGTAGACAAAATAAGAGTACAGCATTAAAGCATTTCTCAACTTTTTAGTGTCGGGCAGTCAAAGTTGTTTAAATGAAAAAGAAAAAATTTTTCTTTTTAAATTTCAATAATAAGAGATGGAATTTTTTTTATTTCAAAATAAAAATTCCAAGTTATTATTCTAAAAAGGAAAACACATGAACTAATTGAGACAAAGCTAAAAGCGTATGTGAGACGTTAAAGATACAGGGTTAGTTATAAAATTATATTGTTGAAAATTTTAAAATATGCAAATTATTTTAAAAAATAGACAGACAACTTCATTTTTGGAGAATGTGTCCTTAAGTTTAATTTTATTAATAAATAAAAACGCATGTTTGGATAAATTGACTACATCAAAAGCTAAGTAGTCTCTTAATATGAAAGGAATTTTACAAATTACGCTTTTATGGGGGACATAAATCATTACGTACAGTACTTCGATTTGGAAAATTTCTATATCACTAGAATTTGACACAGCTTTGTTGATTTCTTTAACTCTGAAACCACGTTTCTTAATGATTTTTTTTGAAACTTTCAGAAAGAATATTTTATCCAAATGCATTTATTAAAGGACTCATTTCAAAAAGTGGAACTTTTATTTAAAATTTTATTATCAGCTCTATTCCATTTAAATCTTTACCTGCATAGGACAGTAAGATTGCAGACCATTTTAGCGACTTTTGAATAAATTATGAGCACAACAAATCTGAAAACAACTCTTAGGATTATGAGCGCAACAAATCTCAAAACAACTCTTAGGGACTACCAATAGGGTAATTCATTTTTATCCATATTTAGTGCATTAAAATATGTTTAATTTAAAATTTAAAAAATGCGAAGAAAGAGAACAGAATGCAACTTATTTTGCCGAATTTCTTATCTTCTAATGACTAACGGCCATTCCAAAAAGACTACAAGTTTTCCGCACACAAATGTATAGCACAAATCAGTGTAAACTAGTATAAGAATATAAGATTACAGTAACTGATGTGTAATCAAATTAATAACATACCGAAAAAATACAAAAACCAGAAGCCGAAGGAGGACGACAATTTCCCGAATGTTAGGACCGCCCTCCCCCTTTGGTCTGGCGGCGACACAGAATGCAAACGGATTGTTACGTTCGAACAACCCCAGCAGAAAGAATATCCATCTATCGCCGGAAAGAAACCCACTTACGGAATAAAGACGGGGGAAGCAAAAAAGAGAGAGAAAGAGACGAATAAATAAGTAAGAAGGAATGAATAAGTAAGAGACAAGAGGAAAAAAATGGAGGGAAAAAAATCAGAAAAAGGAAAATGTTCATTATCGACAGTCATTTAAAATGTGAAGGTTCGTTTAGAAACATCTGTCGAACGTTCTTATTATAATTTCTTTTCCTGCTTCCACTCCACTCCAGCACCAAACGATTGGGTCGGGGGTGCACGGGGGTAGGAGAACACATGAAAACGTTTACAGCCAAATGTTGGTTATTAATTGAACGGCAAACGATACGGAAATGTCGAGTTATCGATTTTGTGATCGGTGGTTTGTGCCTCTCGACCCTCCCCCTTCACCGGTCGCGTGCGCACATGCCCTCCCTCCCCCGCATTTACGACGAAATCGTCTGAATGCGTGCAGCAGCAACAGCCAGTCTCCGCCCTTTCAGGTTCTTTGGGGCTTCAGACTGCAAACTGAGGGGATATTAAAGAGGAGGGGGCTAATCCATCAAAAAATATGCGCAGAGATATGCGTAGAAAAATAAAGAAATTGACCACCTCACTTTCGAAGCTGAAGAAAAAAAAATATTTATCGAGATACATTTTTATTGAAATTACAATTTCGTGAGAATGATTCTTCCCGTATTAGTGAATGAGAACACAAAAACTTCACACATTTAAAAAAAAAAATACTTTTTTTTTTTGTAAAACTAGTATATTCATAAATTTTTTTTCAGACCATATTATGTATAATTACGTTCCCTTCCAACGGAACAGTTTTGAGAGCATATTCAGAAAAGAATTTATGAATCTCATATTTTTACCAAATCATCTTTAGCAGAAATTTAACGAATAATTTTCTTTCAGATGTGCTTCTTAGAAAGGGAGAGAGGAAATCGCATCAAAACACTACTAGAAACTTTTCCATCTACCATTCTGGTTTAATATCTTTGATATATAAAAGATCGCACCTGAACTTGATGAAAAAACAAAATATGAAATAGTAATTACTAAGCAACCCACTGAGAATGGATAAGAGGAAACCATACAAAAAGCAGTTTGCAACGAAACAAACTATTTGGAACAAAATTCTTTGTGCAAAATACCTTAAAAAATAGCTCAACCACATATTTTATGCATGCGCCTTTGCTGAAATCAAATGTCCTGAAACACCATACATGAATATCCTCAGGAAACGTACAGAAATATCAATATTTTCAGGCATTTTGTGACTGAATCCTGTTACCCTTCTCGTCAGACATCTTAAAGTTTACTCTTATCTAAATAACTAAATTTCACATTCAGTTCAAGCACACACAAAGTAAATAAAATAGTTATATTTCACATTAGTGTTAATTCGCCAAAGAAGGGAAATACTCTCCACAGTTAAGTCCTAGCTGAGAGAACTAATCACTTTTATAATACATAAAGAATACGCTTAACGGAATACAAAGCGAGTATCTTCTTCAAATATTCAATCCCTCCGATAGCGTAAGATCCTAATCTCACCAAGTTTAGCTTAGTTTTTTATTAACGTCGCACTAGAAGCAACACGAGGGCTATTGGCGAAGGACCTCGTAATTTTGAACCTCAGTCGAGTACGACACCTGAGCTGGTAGCCCCCTCTCCTAACTTCCACGCCATACCAACGGGAGGACTTTGAGCCCCGACAGATTTAGCGTGCATCAGCCCCGATTACACGGCCTAATATCACCAAACAAACTACAAACCCCAGAAGACTTCGCACACATCATATTACATAGTCCTATTACCATACCCTCTATCTTTTATTAAATCAATACAATCTCGTTTTTATACGACTTAATTCTACCTATTTCACTCCACTTTTACGGTTTATATGCATCATCACGTTTCATTTGATTGGAGAGAAGCAGACAATTTAAATATAAAGTCAGAAAAAAACACCAGATGTTAGTTAAAGTAAAGTTTTCGCGAATAGCCCATGTAACAATTTAACCAATAGAAAAAAAAGATACACACATAACACAAAATGGATTATCCGGTCGTAGAATCATCCCTTTGGGCGACTGAGCACCACCTGAATCAAGAACGGCGGCAAAGACTTCACCCCTTTTGCTCAAAATGATTCAATTAGAAATACCCTCTTTCGGCAACGGTCATTCCATCGCGGGAACACAGCCAGCTGCATCGGTGAACAACAATGCACCCTCCTTTCCCAAATGACTGCTTTTCTTAATTACGGCCTCTTAACACCCCCCTTCCCCATTAAGGTGCAGCAGCGAAATGTTCCACTTGTTGGACGAGTCCATTTGCTGCAGCGGAGGATGGTAATTTCGCTGTTATGACGGTTGGACAGTGCGCCCGTGATGAAGCATCACGATGAGAGATTGTTAAATGAATTGCATCGTAACGGAGCCCAGGGTTTGAGTCAAACAGTTGCAATAATGGCGGTATTAAAGAGAATAATATTTCGCAGTTGGTTCTGACATTTTCCTCTCACAACTCTCACGGAGTGTTCCGGAAATGTGTCAGGACTAATTGCGAATCAGAATAATAATGACGCTAAAGAGTGTAACAGTTTATTTTGGTCGGTAATAAAATTAAAAATAATTGGCCGTCAATGAAATGTGCTATGTTTCGTCGGTTCGCTGCAGTAATTGGCTTTCGGCAACCTACCAAATACAGAGGATTTATTACTAAAACAGAAGGGAAATAGTTAATGAAATTGTTTCACTTTATGAAAGCAAACTTTTCTAGCAATTCCCCCTAAGTAGAAAATAATTTAACTTCAAAATTATTTTGTGAACTGACAGGCGAATAAAATGAAATCCCAAACATATTACACGAATTCGAATTGCACAACTAAATATTCTTGCTTAATTTTAAAATACTTGTGCTTCAGAAGTTTCCCCCTAGTTTTACATGATTAAAAGTCTTAAGAAATACTTCGACTTGTGATATAAAAAATAAACAAATGCTTTTTTAAAAATGACAAAAGGTACATAACTTCATAATTGAAATATTTCTATTAAGAAACATTCATAATAATAATTTAAGCACTTTTCTAAAATTCAATTCCTTTTAAAATTAACATAAATCAGTTTTGATCTCTACCTTTGCGCGTATATTTTTCTTCGCCAATCCCAAATGTTGAAATTTTATTTTTGTGAATAATTTACTTCTATTAATTTCTTTATTTTGATGCAATAAAAAAGTTTTGACTTTTTTTTCAGAGGGTGAAAAGTCAAATTTGATAATTTTTTTAATACATAAAAACAATTTTTTTGAAAGAAAATTATACTAATTTAGTATTTTCTCACAGATTTCGTGTTTTCATGCACATTACTCACATTATTTACAATTTCTTTTCATTTCCTTTAGTATAACAAAATGACAAACATAAAAAAAAAAAAAAAAAAAAAAAAAGATACCATTATACACAAAATTTCATAAACTTCTGTCAATAGTAATATAGAATTTGTTTTTAAGAATTTGTTTTGAAAACATTCGACCGTTCCAAATGGTCCAAAACTGGAAGATACGTAAACACTTACACAATTTAAAAAAAAAAAAAAATGAAGACTATTTTTTTATAATAATATACATACTTGAATTCTTTATCTAAATAATACATTTTATCTAAAATTTATAATAATTGCGAGTGATAGTGAAATTTTATGCGGCAAGAGCAGGACATTGCCACGCTGCGCCAAAACAAGAGGTGTAACTGACCTACTCGTTCGAAAAAATGTGAAAAGGTTGACATGGAAGGTCGAAAAAAGAGAAGGACTGCCAGGATATCCTGGGGGCGCACTACCCGTACTACTCAAAGACAGTAAACTCCCATAGGACAGGCAGATATCACTAGGGTCCCACAGATGAGTAATGTACGTACTCATCTGAAGGTAAAAGGCCCCGAGGACAAAAGCGATACACCTACACCACTAATAGTAAGAAAAAGGTAAGAGCTAGACGAAACAACAATCGGTACTTTATAAAATTAATACTGTTTCTTACTTAATGCTATGGTTTTAAAGCAGAGATATATATCCTACATTGATTATCGGCATATTATCTTTCTTTCTACTTTAAAAGCGAATAAATATATCTCAAGAAAGGTATGGCATCTCCGGTTAATTCTTTTTAGTTTTATACTTCACAATCCATTCAAAAAAAAAAAAAAAAAAAAAAAAAAAAAAAAAAAACTAATTCTAAGAAGGACGCAATATATATAGTTTCCAAAAAAACCGTAGAGTGGGATCAAAAACTTTTGACAGCATTCACCGAAGAAAAGGTGGTTTCTTGAATCTCGGGCCCAATTAAAACCATTCCCTTCCCCACGCCGCTTCCGACGTCATCCAATCACGTCGTTGGAGTCGCGAAAATTAACGATATATCCCCGCCAGATTGGCTAATAAAAAAAGAAGACAATAATATAAGGCAGGGAGCGGGTAATAGAAGAGTTCACAACCTAATTTGGCCGCTTCATTTCGTTTGAGGCGCCAATAAATTCGCTTCCTAAATGCCTATTGTGGGCGCCCTTTTATGGGGCATCGTAAAAACGAGTGGACCATGTGGCGATGTCCAAATTTATGCCCGAGATTCGGCCGGAGTCGTAAAAGAGGATGCCGAAGCGCCATTTTTATGCTTATTAGCGTGTAAATAATCAGCTCGGGAAGCAAGTAATTAGAAGAGGGGGGAGATTTTTTTTCTATAATCGGTGGGGAACACAAAACGAAAGATTTTATCGGGAAGAAGAATGAGTCTCTGTGTGTGTTGAGTGAGGATTCTCGAGATAAAATTCCAAAAAAAAAAAGAAGGAATTTTAATTTCTCCTTTTCCGTTACCGAAGGGAAATGCTTCCACTTAGTAATGTCACTAAAGAATGCTTATTTTTTTTTTCCCCTTTATGAAATGGAATTTGATTGAGAAATTAACTATTAAAGTGAGAGATTAGCGCGATAAGACAGACATTAAGCAGGTGTCTATTGGAATGGAAGATCATAAATAGAAACAACTAAGCTTTTGAAGCAAGATGCGACAAACAACCATAGGTAGTTTTATTTTATTCGTCTTTCATACAGCAAGCAGTCGGATAAAATTTAAGGGGCAGTCAACTCTACAGTTCTCCGAATTACTGAGTTTCATCTACAAGCCATTGAAAGCTTATTGCGTAATTAATGATTTTATGTATCAAAAGACATGAAAATAAAACTCGTTTTCTTTATGAAATATATGTAGTCGATTTTAATATTTTTTCAAAAGATAAGTCAGTCAAGAAGTCATCAAGACATTTTGACTTCTGAGTGTGTGCTACCATAATTTTTTTCTTTCCTATTAAGATCTTTAATTATTCCGGTTTTTATTTTATTTACAGATAAAAAAAAAATGTTGCACAAATACATTCCAAAACACAGCAAATAATTTTTTTTTCTCTGTAAAAAGAAGAGCATAACATATGGCGAATCTTATTCCGAATCAAAATTAGACGAATTTGACAATGAGATAGCAAATGATGCGCACCATTTCTAAATCAGGTCCACATGCAGATTTTATAATCTCAAAAGATTTGCTGTATTTCTGCTAGTATTTGATACACACACACACGTTAGCTCTGTTGAAATCCTAATTCACAATTTTCAAATGATTTAATTGATATTTGATTTTAAAAAGGTATGTTCTGTTACAGCTAAAATTTTTGAGTTTTTCCTCACAAAATCTATAGACAAAAGTACTTAATGATTCGGAACACAACAAATGAAATTTAATTGAGAAGCAGACTATTAGACTACGTTACAGATTAGATGACAGAAAAATCGTAGGTTACCAATTAATGCTAAAACATGAATAGAAATTTTTTTTCTTCTTCGGAACAAAAAGTTACATTTAATAGGACAGATAAGTAATAATTTTATATTAATCCGTTCAATAATGATTTATTAAAATAAAAACTAAACGTATCATTTAAATACGTTTAAAAAAATGCCCTTTATTGGTGAAAAAAATATTGCTTTCGTATATATTGGTGGAAGATTACAAAAATTGGCACACACTCACTAACAATTTGTAAAGGTGTGTCTCATCTTGCATTCTGAATCCATACCACACTTCCAAATTTTTCAGCAGAAAAACTTCACAATATCACCTCGCACGCATTATTTTCTTTTTCTATCCACTAAAAAAGTCAACCATCGAAAATATTAAATGGAAAAAAGGGGGGAAAATGACAAGAGTTAAAAAAATATCCCATCGTCTTCAACCGAAATGAAACGTTCAAAGAAAAATCACGAATAAATAAAGAGGGACGCTGTCTTCCTTTACCAAAAAATTCGTAACTGTAACCTCCACCGCAGATAGGGACTTGGAAGCAAAAAAATAAAAATTCTTTAAATACACGGTCGATGCCACATACACACAGGCTGGCAAGTCGAAGAAATTTTCTGGGTCAGTATAAATATCGAAACTGTCATCTTATTCCTCCTCACTACTCCCCCGGGAGTTCGCGACATATTCCCTCCCCCCCAGAAAAAAAAAGGATGCAGAAAAGGGAGGAGGGGAAGAATTTCTTTTCCCACCAACATTTTTCGTCATACACATGCGAAAAAGACACGCTTTCGCTTACGTATATCTTCAATTTCTCCTCCCTCTACCTCTATACATAGACACTCCCTATGTACTTCTTTTTGGGGGGTAAAAAGATATTAGACTATTTTACGCTTCAAATCTCTTGGTGATTTTTTTATCCCACCTCTTTCCCACCCGCAGGGGTAGGGGATAGAAAAAAAAAATCCGTGTGGTTTTTTTTTTGGTAAAAAAAGTTTCTGGAGAGACGCGACGTGTATTGATGGGAAACGCGTTGACCGTTTTCCCCACCTTCTCCTCCATCCTCGAAAATTGAATATATTTTCGATATGCATGTCGTGTAGGCGCACAGATGGATTTATGTAGAGCCTCCCCCGCGTGTAATACTCCTAAGGTGCGAACAAGAATGGCAACGGTGCTTCCTTCGAGTTTTTATTACACTTTAAATGCGTTTCGACCGATGGCGGTTTTCTTACTTTTGCCCCCCCCCCCCTTATACTTCTTTTTCGACAGCGTGGAAAGTTGACATTTTCGTGTTTTATGGACACTTGGATGGCTACAGACAACCTATCTAGGAAGCAAGGTGTTTTTTTTCTTCTTTAACTCAATATATATATATATATATATATATATATATATATATACTTTCTCGCCAAAAGAAAAAGTTCGAAATGTTCCTTTGAATCCAGATTTTTCCATCCGTATGTCAACCGATTATACAGTGCGTTTTTGGAGAAGGGAGTTTATTGAAAATAGTTGCGATGAAAAATTCTTTTCTGAATTCTTCTCTGCAGGAGTAGATGGAATGTTCAGACAACTCGCTCGAAAAGAAAAATATGCATCTACGACTAGAGTTTGTTGGGTAAGTATCGAGTGGAAGCGGGAAAATCGATAGATTTTTGTAAATCGATTTTTGCTGATGTATCGTTACTCGCGATGTATATAATACGTAACATATAGTCACAATTTTTAAACTTATTATTAAATTAAAAAAAGAGTGATAAAACTTATCAGTCACATTTTATGATGCATAGCCTCAAAGCAAACAGTTCATACGCATTATTAATGATGCATAATAACCATCCATACCAGAATCAATACTCTATTTCCAGCAGAAAGTTATTTTGATCATGAAAATAATTTGATTAATTACAAGATTTTAAAAATGTCTAATTGATGAGTTCTGCGATAATCTCTCACAAATACATAAATTCCACTAAAAGGATTCGAAGATGTTATAGCAAGTTGTATTAATGATACCATCATTAATACAATAAGACTGACATAAAAAATACAGTGTTCATTAGCAGTTCTTACAAAGGAGTGAATATAAGTTGATCATAATGGAAATGCAGTTCGATACCGTTAATACGCGGTAGTCGGGGTCCATGGTCACTACAAGTTAAATATAAGTTGAACGAAAACTCAGACATTTTTCAAAATTTGAGTTTTTTCCGCTGTTTTAATTCTTTTTCTTCTTCTTTTTGACCACAGATTTGTCATTATCAACTTTACTAAGAAACTGACGAAGTTTATCCTCATTCTTTAACCATTCAAATAATGCACGCTCGATTAAGTTCTGAGGCAAGTTCAACTTGTCTTGCCCCTTTTCAAATTTATTCGAAAACAATTGAGTTTTTCTTCAATAGTATTACCTTTTATAGACATTCGTACTCTTTAAATATTAATTATAACTATTACGGATATAATTTCTGCAAGAAAAAAAAATCTTTAAAACTATTAAATTTTGACCAATACAATATGGTTGAGGGAATAGCTAATCTCAATGACCTCGAGCTCTTGAAAATAATTTCTTACAAAAAAAAAAAAAAAAAAAAAAAAAAAAAGAGCATTTCACTTTCCGAGAAATTGTGATTCACACATATTAAATAGAAAGAAACAATAGGTATTAATATCTAATATCTTCTCTTAATAGGAAGTATTAACGTCAACCAAGCAAAAGATTAATCTGAATATCATTAAAAAAAAAAAAAAAAAAGACTCCTCATTGTATAAGAGATTAATTATTGAGGAAGCCTTAGTAAACCTAAGAGTGAATGGGATACGACTGTGTGTGTGTATATATATTTAAAGATATTATCGCCGATGATAATTCCATTTAAATATTGGCTGAGTCGAATTGACAACGCACAAGTGCAGCATAAAACGTCATTAGTATGAACCATTATTTTTTGAACAAAGATTTAGACGACATGGACAATATTTCATCTAGCTTAAGTCCTTCATTAAATGTAAACATTGCGCTAAGTGCAGCTTCCACAGATTTAAAAAGCAATAGCACATAAACACAAATCATTTCAGAAGATAGCTTCTAGAGAAATTGAATAATAAAATTCGTGGATTGAACAGGTATTTTAACCAATGAAAATAAACTGAACTGTTGCAAGCACTTCAATAGCAATATATATAGAAGAAATTTTTAAAAAGGAAAACTTTGACTGAAAGACATTGTACACCATATTTCAAACTTGGATTACATGCCTGTAGCTATTAACGTCACACTAAGCTATACCTCATCCTCCGAGGCTATGAGCAGGGCCTCCAAAAAGATCTTCCACCCTCTTCCGAGGCCTCTACCACCAAAAAAAGTTTCAGGACCCTGCGACGGCCCCTAGAACAAAGGACACCGCGACCACACAAAGGCAGATCCAATCGCGCGCTTCCCTAAAACTGCTGACAGGATAGAGGGAGATTTTTCTCGAAGGTTGGAGAGAAAAAATGAGTCAATGACGCAAAAGAGAGTTCTAATTGCTCGGATAAGTGTGCTGACTTTTTATTTTTCCGCTGCTGGAGGTGAATGGAGAGACTGGAGAAACAATGGCCATCTGACGGGGCCGGATTCTAAAAGTGTCCACTCGAGAGACACAGACAACGATCCTCACCACTTTGCTTTAAAATGTAGAGTGTGGCATTGATACGTGAAGACGATGAACGCTGTTAATGTCTTGATTAGCAAGAGAAAAAAAAAAGTCCTCTATTCAAAACAATAGATTTCATCCAGAGTAACCAATTTACAAAATGAAGGATCTTGAGATGCGAATCTGATTTGCTAACGATATAATTATTCCTACTACTTCGTATATTTTTTTAAAAAAGAAAATTTTCCCCTTTTACAAGTGAGTTAATATCCTTTTCAAATAAATTTTATACTTAATTTCTATTGAAAGCACAACAGCAATAGATTTTTCCCTTTTCGATTCAGTGTTTTATCAACATAACATGAATAGGAACCTTGATATATGACATAATAATTCAAACAATACCTATTCCTTGAAGAGTTCTATTTTGATTAGCTCATGGATCTTATGTCTCTCGAATCATTTGCCAGGTTTTTTTTTTTTTTAAAGTTTTACCAATGAGTGAGAGATGTAGGGCAGATGTGGTCATGCTGCGCCAAACAAAGTGAATGAATGTAAAGCTAGTAAAAGGTCAAGTTGTGATCTAGAGGCGAGAAAAATTAAAAAAAAAATTTAAAAAAAAAGTAGTTGACTAGGAGGGTCGGGGGGGGGGAAGAGAAAGATCGCAATGGTATCTCGGGGGCATGTCATCCATGTTTACCAAAGACAGGTAACCCCATGATAAAGAAAAAGATCGCAAGGGTTCCTCGGGGTCATCATTAGTTTAAAACAACAATTCAAATTCTAAAACTAACTGCATATCAAGTTTTCGGTGATTTTTTTAAATTTTAAATTTCTTTTTGATGTCTCAAAGGGTGTTTGGCGATTATGTATAAGGACTAAGGTCATAAAAAGAAATTTATTGACAATATGTGTATATCGAATTAATTTTCAAAATATGACCCTTCTGCATCACAACGGTTTCCAGCACTTTTTCAAATTTTCATATAGACCTTTCAATGCGGCAACAACAAGGCTCCGCCAAAGCAGCTTGAATCACATTGATCGTCAAAAAACGATATCCTTTCAGGCATTTTTTATCCAGGGGTATAAAAAGAAATCGAAGGGATCTATATCTGGAATGTAGGGAGGTTGGGGAAGTGTTGCGACATAGTGTTTGCACTTCTTTCACAATTCGAGAAGTGTGACTGGGTGCATTGCCATAATGGATCATTCATTGTCGGTGATTTTCCTTCGGAAGCGGCAGACCTGAATCCTCAAATGTTCGAATACTTCATCATAAAATTTATTGTTTGCACTACAAGCACAAACTTCTTATTGACCACATCTTTCGCATGAAGGAAAACAAGAGCATCGGGGGCATCCTATCCATCTTCGATTTCTTTGAGCCACTCCAAACACGCGTTCTGGGCATAATTTCGTCCTAGCAAGCATGGCTGATCACATCGAAACTCTCCGTAACGTAATTATTCAGTTTAATACAAAATTTGATGGCGCAACGTTGAACGATGGTTCGCGGCTTTCCATTCTCGGTGAAAGCACTAAACACACTTCACTTTGGACAAGATCTACATATTCCACAGTCTCGGAGACAACAACACGGGTCTCCCAAGCTTATACCACATTACCCGCTATCCATTGGACCCAAAGAAACAATTTTGTACCCTTTCATATTGGCTGAAAAAATTATTCTCGTTAGTTATTGGACAAACTTTATAAATCAAAGGAAATGCGTCTTTGATTTTGATGCTCATAGTAAGAGAATGAGTGAGTGACTGTTGAGTTTTATGCCGCAAGAGTCATCATAGTAAGAGAAACGATTTGTATATTTGGAATTAAGTAATTTATTGAACTATTAACTACTTACAAAAATTATTTCAAAGCAAATAATTAATTATAACGATGATCATTCTTAATAGTAAATATATACCAGTTTTCATCACGCTATTCAGAATCCATGCACCCACATTTATTATTCCATGGATATATATTACAAATAAAGTAAAACCATGTTCAATAGGATTAATTGGAACTAGAGTCAATCCGGGATATTGAAAATCTGGGTTAACCGAAGAATGGGAGAAAAATGAAATCAATACAGCATACTTAGAGAGAATCCACTTTATATTGAACAATTGAATGAAATTTTACTAACCTTTAAAATTTAGTAGATATCTGTTTACATTTGAAACTGGGAAAGAATTAACAGGGAAAAGAGTTCACACTTTTGTTGTTATACCGACAAATACAAAATAGCTCTAATGATTACAAATCGCATATTTTACAATTTACGAAAACAATTTCTCATGTAACTTCAATTACGGGTGATCAATTCCTGTGATGCTATGCTGATGTCTATGATGTTTCAATCCCTATCGACTAAGACTGGGCTTTAAGATTGAACAAAATAAATTCTACATTTATTTTCACGATAGAACTTCTCCACTGATTGATTGAGAGAAGATAATTATATTAACGTCGCTCAAAGAAGCAAATTGAGGGATACTGGCGACGGATCTCATGATTTTGAATTTCGAAAGAGGACAACACCTAAGCTGGCCCCTCCATCTCTAAACTTCCACACAACACAAACAGGAGGACTTAACAGATTTAATGTGCATCAGCCCTGCTAAACAGCGGGTTTTTAGTGGCATAAGGGCTCAAACCCACGACTCAAAGGAAACAACGTCATCAGCGAGTTTGCGACCATGAACACTAGGCTACCCCGGCTACTTATATTGAATAAATCAAATATGAATAATTTCTACATAAGATAAAAACGTCTATTTTGTGAAGAACAGAACTGCGATGAAATTTGGTTTGTTGCATTTTCCATTTAGACAATACAACACCGTATGCCCCTAAGATGCGTAACTAAAGCTTTGTTGATTTAGCCCAGAACAAAGTCCTCTTTCTCTTATTTTCCTTTCATACATTCATAGCTGTTAGAAGTACTTTTTCAAAATGCATGGATGAAACAAATGCTTTTAATAAAATTTGTAGATCGGTTCTCAAATTTGAGAAACAAAGCCGTCAACCAGGCCGATCATAGTTAAAGGGCTCCGATTTAACGAGGTTCTACAGCACGGTAAAAATTTGTACCTGTTAAGGGTGTGATGCATAACTGTAAAAGGTGTTTAGGCATTACATGGGATAGTTCAAAGTTTAGAAAGGAAATAAAGGAAATAGGCTTACCTTCTTCAAATGACCAGTTGAGGTTCCGAGGAATGTAACAGTGTAGTCATGTGTGGAGGTGGCTGCCACTGCAGTTAGCAAAATACCCGAGAATCGCAAGACGGGTGCTGCCTCTACAGCCATACTTCCTCCCAGAGGAGTATTCACATCCATGCCACAGAACTCATCGTTGATTTGCAGTTGCTGTGGGGGAAAAAAAAGTTGGTCTTAGTGAAAATACTTCTCAAAATTTAGAGCAAAATCAATATTTAAATCGTATTTATGCATGAAACTTTTTATTGAATAATGCATCAATGAATACTTATAGCATTACTTAAAAATTTTAGGAGTACAATTAATGTATCACTTTGAATCACTACATATAGATATGAATTAGGGAGTTATTAACAATGGATTAATTCATTAAAAGTTTGTTGAGATTTAAAAATACTTAAGATATCGTTTTCAAACACAATAAAAAACTTTTGGAATTTTAAGCATATTTATTAAAAGCAAACGCATTGTGCATGGGACATTAACGGAACTATACACAAATGAAAATCGTAATGAAGAGGGGAAAAAGTTGTAGTTGAAAGGTAATTGATTGAATTAATTCTAAAGCAACACGAAGCTCTATTGGCGATTAACTTCGTAATTTAGAATCTAGGTCAGATGACAAGGAATACACTTGAGCTGAAATCTAACATTCTTAATTTTTTCACAGGGCGGAAACTGAAGAACTCAAATCAAATTAACATGTAGAGTCCATATTAAACTCTTACCCGAGAAGGATATATCTGGGAAAGTGTGAGTGAGTGATGATAGAGTTTAATGGCGCAAAAGCCAGATGTTGCTGTACCGAGCCAAACAATGTACAACAATGTTCTAAATGTTAGAGAAAAATTGAAATTGAACATCGTACGCCATTAGCACACAATTAAGATGTCATAATTTTACGAGTAGATTTATCCCCGAAAAGTAATTGGAAAAATCACGGTTATTTAAGAAAACTTCAACAAACTCGCGAATTTATAACGAAGTTGAACAGAATGGTAGCTAAAGCAAATGACATAAAATATAAATTTCATTTCTTATTAGTTAAAGTAAACAGGACGTGATGTAAAAAAAAGTCTATGCCATTCCTCCTAAAAAAGGATTTTTTACCCGGTTTTATTATATATATATTCCAAAAATTAAGAGCTTTCCCCTCTTCAAAAGTACAAGTGATTAAGGGGATGCTTGCGAAGATTTACTCTTCCAACTCTTCATATTATGCTACCAGACGTCTTTAAAACCCAGTTCAATTTAAAATACATCAACTCCCAACTTTTTGTTAAAAACGCGTCATGAATTGGCAATGTACCAACGAACACGCCGTAGGACCTCAGAAAAGTGTGCTGTTTCAGGCTCAATTAAATTTAATACGTATCAGCTACAATTTTTATGTACGACGGTTTTCAGAAAACATCCGTTTCGAATTCAAAACCCTCCAAGTATTAAGCTGAGATTTTACCAATAGGTTATACCATGGTCCGCCCTCAACTCTATTCAAAGAGAACTGCAACAATGCAGGCACTTCGTAAAAGTCTTTACTATTCCGGGAAAACAAAGGAACGCTTTGAACTCCCTGCACATCAAAAAGAACCGAAAACACGTCCAAAAAGCAAGAACCGCAAAAACGAAATCATCTTCCCCTGCTTTCCGAAAAGGGAATCGGCGCCGAGGCAAAGGTGCCGAGTCAGCTGCAACACCCCATTACGCACAAATAGAGTTATTTATTTCGGCCGCTTCGTAATCTGAAATCGACAATCCTCCTCGGAGAGAGATCGCTCGCATTCATCTATCAATAATTAAAGAAACAAACAAAAAAGAAAATGCTTTCTTTTCCTCATTTTTTCTCTCTCCATTCCCTATCCACTCCGCGCCCAGAGAATTGCTGAACAATTCCTACCTACGGCTCGTAATCTTTCACTTCTGCTTTTCTGATAAAGGCGGTTTCTTTTGAGTCGCTGACTCTCGCGGGGATTGACTTTAAGAAATAAAGGAGGAGGAAATTAGAGAGCGATCTGTATTTTTTCAACGCTGCTCTTCCCACTTTGAAGCACAAGCTGTAACAGATTCAGGAGCAGGATTTTTTTAAAAAAAATCTTATCTTCCTTTTTTTTTTTCTTTATTAATAACAATAAAATAATAAAAGAAAGGAAAATGATTTAAAATTATTATATGAATTACATAAAGAATGGGGAGAAAAAGCCTTTTGTAATTGATTATGTAAAAACTTATTTTAGCACCATGCTGTGACTATCGATTATTGCCATATTGATGTTAAATTATGAGCATTGTACACAGATATTGAATCACAATTCACGATTATAACAAGAAGACATTTTACTCTCTGGAGAGTAAACTGACTACGGGGCCTCGGGCATCATGATTCTGAGGCACCTCCTAGAGATATTTTTCTTTCCCATGGGATTTAGTGTCTTTGGTAAACACGGGTGACGCGCCCCCAGAGTACCTTAGGTATTCTTTTTTCCACTTTTCTTGTCGTCAGTCTTATCTCCCCCCCCCCAAATATCAGATCACAGACACATTGTTTGTCGCAGCATAACCAGTTTTGGCTTTTGCGCTTTAAACCTCAAATTTCACTCACTCACTCCGAAACTTTGTTACATCCCATGAAGAAAGATAATATGGGTATTTAATCGTTTTTGCTACAATGATCACTCAAGATATTTTCCCTCATTTATCAATGACGCATGCATAAAATACAGAAGGTTGCTGCTTTTGATCAAAACCTAATCCCCCTCCTCTAGGAATAAAAAGGATTGTTCCCATCATAAATCAGCAGTGACTCTTTTCAACTACAATGCCAGAAGTTAAAACGCCTTAACAATTAGCCTGAGAGGAAAGTCTCTTTTAGTCTAATTGATAAAGAAGCAGCAAAAAGGCGACCGGTCAATTTTTCTTCGAACCTAGTGTGGAGGGTTCAAAACGGCGCCGACACTCCAAGGTCCCTTCCATGGTCCTTCCACCTTCTCCTTCCATGGGGTCGAAAACATCTTTCGCTGAAGTGGTGACCCAGGACTTGAAAACTTGATAGTGGCACAGCCTAGATTTACTGGCTGCATGTCTCATTCGCAAAACACATGTGTGTCAAAAAACAACCGCATATAAATCACAACTAGTGATATTCCGGTACTTGCCGATGAGACTCGCCATTCAACAAGAGACAGTCGATGATGTCAATTGGGTACTATTCAAAGCAAAACTCAATGCAACGGGAAGGAAATGTTATCAATGGCAATAATGACTGGAAAAGCGACCTTCTCTACAAATATCAGGTGGAATGTTTTTCTTCGTAATATCGCGATTATACTGGAGGGAAGAGTATGCAGAGCCTCTCTTCAACAAGAATACCAAAAGTTAAAACGCCTCAAAACCAGCCCGAAGAGGATGTCTTTTTTCGCCAATTGATAAAGGTGCAGTAAAAAAAGCGACCGGTCAACTTTTCTTCGTACCCGATGAATCAGGGTTCGAAATGTCATCGGAACTCCCAGGTCAACACAGTCCCCCTCCACGGGGTAGAAAACATCTAACTCCCCGAAGATTTCATAAGTACAAATATTGACTCTTTCACAAAGGAAAAATCCGCAGGTGCCACTGGTATATATAAACAGTGGATACACACTTCAAATAATGATTGAACATTTTTTTCGAATTTACCTCATCCGGGGGTGTGGGATAAAATAATTTCTTAAGTGCGATGCAAGAAAAGGCTGGTTGATTTTATTGTCGCAAAGGCTATATTTGACCTAGCTGCATACCAAACAACTCTTAATCTACTAGTAACCAAGTGTACCATGCAAATGACTATTACAAATGCATATCCGTGATTCATATGCAAGGTGAAAGAAGGAAAAAAGTACGTACAATAGACGAAGAGGAGTGTCAGAAAAAAAATGGAAAGATTATCCAGGCATTCTGAGGGTGCATCATCCGATTTTAACAGACTGTAAACCTTATGGAAAACATCATTTGAACACCTCGGAGGCGCAAATATCGTATTTGCCTAAAAAAGATGAACTCCTGAAGAAGATATGCAAAAAATAAGCCTTTTTTTCCTTCGATTTATCATACATCAAGAGGTCATGTAAAAGATCGACGTTTATCATGAATTATATGTTAGTACTATCATTACCTTAGGCATTTATTATCTTGAAGACAAGAACTTATATATAAAAATGTTAACTTTTTTAACATAACTCGAAACCTTTCAGAAATACCCAAAATTTATAACGGAAATCTTTATCATCAAATTCGAAAGCAAGAAAACACGGAAAATAAAACATGCATAATTAAATCAGGCATCGCGAATTTCTTCCATAATCCACTTAAAAATTACACCTTGTCTCAAAAAAAAAAAAAAAAAAAAAAAAAAATTCTAACCATTTCTATACAGCAAAGTTAACATTTCTATCGATTGCAGAGTAACTCCCAAAAGCACTTAGGGAAAAGAAACTATTACAAGGACCGTCGCATAGTTCGGGATAAAAGGATTTCGCAGGCGAAGGAAGAAAGATTTGGGTAGTATATCACCTCTCAAATCCACTTCTGGCGAGAAATTTCTCATCCTGAGTATCGAACACAGGAATATCGATAGGAAGTGGCGACTTCATTAGTAATTCAATACGAGAGACGGAAGAGGAAAAAATATCGATAATTCATAGCGCGCAGCGACAAATGCGTCTCGGATATCAGAGAGAAGAAGTCTAATAAAATACTTCAGAAGACGAGACATTTTTTTTTAAAAAAAATGAAGAGACAAGTCCTTTAAAATAAAATGTTACTTTAAAAAAAATGTTTGGTTTGTAGCATAGAAGAGTAAAGTTATCTTTACATAATTTGATTTGATTAATACAACACTGCAGCCACATTTATTAAGTTGATTCAATTCCATTGAAAATATCATGGACTTAATAAGCTAATTTACTTCAATAAATTTCACTCAAAACAAAGCCAACCTATGGAACTCACATAACTTGGACTAAAGTCAAGGAATGAAGTTGTCCTACCAGAACTTTGAGGCCTCGTATGACATCAGACATCCAAGGTTCCTAAGTATTCTACACGACAGCTCATGGTGGAATCAGAATTTGAGACCACAACTCACTTTGAATGTCGCCGGTTAAGAAGCTCTAAATGTTAACCACTGGTTTTATTGATTGTTTCATTAACGACACACTTAAAAGCAATAAGAGAACTATTGCGACAGAACTCGTAATTTTAAGCCTCGGTCAAGTGACAAGGACGATACTAGGAGTTGATACCCCAGTCTTCTAACCTTCCCACCGTTTCAAAGTGAGGCTTTGTATCTGGACAGATTTAATGTGCATCTGTCCCTCTGGACTCGAAACCATGACTAGAGGAAAGCAAAGTTGGCCACAAGCTCGAGACCATGACTATTCGATTACTGCGGCTGTCCCCTGGTTTAACAGGGTCTATTAGTATTCAAGAAAAATGTTTCATACCCCAGTTATGAGTTAATTGCACAAATTTTACACGAAACTTAAAAATTATTGTTGTGTCATATACTTAACCCACCCTCTTAGTAAACTGTTTTAATTAAAATAGCTTTGTTGTTTTCAAGGACAGCTTGCTATAATTTTTGGGAAAAAAAAAACATTTCAAATACGTCGTAAATGATAATCTTATGGGTTACTGGAAATTTTTTAAACCTTCAAAACTTTCCCTATTGACCACGGCTGGGCTTTGAGACATAACTTCTCTATTGATTGATTAATAATCGAGAGTTTTTCATTAACGTTATACTTGAAGCAACAAGAGGGATATAGGCGATGGACCGCGTAATTTTGAACATCGGTCAAGTGACGAGTGTGGCACACGAACAGGAACCTAAGTTCTACACCACTCCAAATGAAAGGACTTGGGACCTTGACAGATTTAACGTGCATCACCCCGCTAAACGGTGGGTCTCAAGTGGCATCAGGGCTCGAACTCACGAATGGACGGAAACAACGTTGGTTGTGACCATGACCACGAAGCTACCGCGGCCACACAACTTTTCTGTCATGATTTTTTATTTGAATGAGCCTGATATGGTTGTTTTTTAACGGTCGTACTTAGAAGCAATTCGAAGGCCACTGGCGACGAACCTAGTAGTTTTGAGACTCAGTCAAGGGATAAGGATTACACCTGAGATGGCCCTTCCATCTCCAATTCTTTGAATGGGCATTCACATGCGAAACATTTTCACCTAATTAAACCAATTCTTCTAGACACATTGGTTCTTTCCAGCCTATCCACTTCGTCTAAGCCCCAAAGGACGAATCGCTCAGCGCATCCTCGTTAAACAGATCCGGAAGTCAAATCAAATGGGAATCGGAAGCGACGAGATCGTTCCTTTTTTACCTTACGAAGCACTACCAAATCGCGGAGGAGGAAGGGAAGGTACCCTTGAGATTCGCCCACCCCTCGTACTGTACGAGCATCGTATCTTAAACAAGGTACTTCATTCCTTTCTGGAATAAGCGGAAAAATGAATATGCAAGATGCAGCATTTTCTTTTCTTTAGGTTTTTGGTAGGAGAAAAAATGGATAAGGGGTTGCCTTTTTGGTCATGCAAGAGGCGGATGTGCAGGATACATGTAATTATTCTTCTAGAAATTCACTTCGGAGTCGAAATCGAGGTGGGAGGAATAGTGAGGTTCCGATGGGAATCAGTCAAAAGTGGAGGACATGATTTGAATAGAAAAGCGCGATTTTTTTTTTACTCATGATTACTTTTCTTTAAGATCGGAAAAGTAGAAGATACACAAAGCTAAGTGATTTATTTAAAATAAAAATGGGATTTTTTTTATTCAAAGGGGATGAAAAGAAAATTCCGAAAATAAAATTTACAATTAAATAAGTTTTGTTTAAAGCGTAAAAAAATGTGTACGGTAATTTTGTTGATATTTCGCATTGTTGTTTTTTACCTAATTATTACACTAAAGATAAATAACTGGTCATTAATGACGAGCCATATTGTTTAAAATTATAGTACAATTACACTTGAGCATACTGTTGTCTTAATTTTAATACTAGGCCAAGCGACGACTCTAAAGAGGCTAAATTAGATTTACAACTATTTAAATTGTTTAACAGGTCTACGGATTTGTCTAACAGTTTTCTACGGAATCGAGCCTCTATATTTTAGATTAATTTGCAGTTGTACTAAAGTCACATAAATATATTATTTTTGAACAAGATTTAATAATAAAGAACGTGAAAGCACGTACATTCGCCCGGCAATAGATAACACTTTAATCTTCCAAAAATTTACACCAAATAATTACTAAATATATTCAATAAGATTAAACAAGTTATTAATCATGTTCATCATTCTACATGACGATTTGCAGAAGAATTCGGGGTACATTCGCAACCTTTCGACAGCAAAATTTATTAACTAGCCATCAGATTTCATTTCATACAGATATATGAAAGAGAAAATGTATTGACTGATTTATTGCACGAGAAGCAACACCCTATGTACTTGAAGTCTGGCACTGTAATTCTGAGCCATGGCCAAATAAAATCTGAGCCGACAATCCTCAATTCACTTCCTGTTAGTGGCAACGTAAGAACTTTCGAGTCGACATATTTAATAAGCTTCAGTCGGGCTTACAATTTGATTTCTCTACCAACCACGCACTACCACGGCTCCTAAAAAACAATTCAAGAGATAAATTATAAAAAAATTCTCAAATCATTGCGAGAAAAGCTTATATTTCCCAATAAATCAACGAATGTTGAGGCCACAATTTTAGATACTGAATTCCGACGCTTGTAGATGCAAACCTCCTCTTTTTATGTATCTTGTTAAAAAAAAGTATTTCGGATTAGAGTTAATTTATAATCGATTAACCACAAAACAAAAATACACAAGCCGATTCATCAAATATTTATATAATGCTATTTAATTTAAAATTATACACAAATAGACATTACACACTCAGAAGTTATCCTTAAAAACTACACAGGGAAATTTATTTTGAATTAACAGCCTCAAATTGAAACTCGAAGCAAATAAACTTTTGGATTGAAAAAGCAAAGCGTGTTCCCAGACACTTCCATTACTTTATTAATCCAGTGGAAGAGACATGGCCGGAATGGAGGGAGGTGCATCAATATGGGAGTGTGCGATAGGGGCTGAAAATGACAAAGGGGGTGGGAGAGATCTGTTCGAATCGAACAGTCCCGTGAGCGGTACGTGACCGTATTTCTCATCCTGATCACGATCCGCATTCCTTCCACCCGGACAGAGGCGGCGGAAAAAATTTTTCGAACCCATCCCCCTACTTTTTTTTTTGAAAGATAGAGATGAAGGGATGTGGAGAACACGTTTCCGGATTATCATATATTTTTTCCACGCCTACACCACCTCCCGAGTTCGAGGGGGTGTAGGTGTTCGGCATGAGGGCTAGTAAAATGGAGGATGAGGAAAATGATAATCGGTATTTTTTTTCAATATCGCGGAACTCGATGCACGACTTTGTGAATAGTGATATCCGCATATATTTGCACCCGTTTAGGAATACATTAATTTTATGTGTTTTCTATGCTTCCATCCAAATCTTTGAAAGCAGACGGGTTAAATTAAGCAGTTTATAAAAGGAGAGGTTTCAGAGATGTGTGGTTTTAGTACACTTGTAATAAAATTGGAAGTAATACCGCTCGTGAAGATTTGTTACGTAAACGTCGAGTTATTACAAAATGTTTAATCAGAAATATTACCTTATTTCGCGCAAACCTACTTATTTACTTGTTGTTTAGCTTTAATAATAAAATAATAAGTCGTTTTACATCCAGTAGTTATCAATTGAAAATTTTTAGAGGACTGAAAAGTCCCAATTTTGAATTCCTTTCTTGTTTTCATATTCTAAATAAACTCAAAAGCCTACGATTATATTTGACAGACATAATAATCAAATATAAATTAAGATTTAATTCCCCCCTTCTGGAATTTATTCCGATTGATGTGAACCTGGATCAACGTATATTTATTCTCATTTCAACAGTTTCACAAAAGAGTACTATATTTTCAACGTGAGAATTTTTAAATACAATGCACATATAAGAAGCTACAAATAATAAGTCAATATCTTAGATTTAAGATTATTTCAAATATTAAACAGCATAATTTTTTTAAAATTGCCAAAGAGCCGAAGTATACCAATGTTTGAACAACACATGAAAGAAAATTGTACGTGAAATACATTATATACACCTAAGAGCTTTCTTTTGTTTCACTGATTCATTGGTTTTGGAAAACTATAACTAGTAAAAAGTCTACTTCAACTTTGCTTTTCACATTCAGATGTCTTTTAAAGCTATCTTAAATATATTAAAACCAAGGGTGATAAAATGCGATGCAAATTATCGATATTTTATTGAATATGAAGTGTTAATTGAGCAATCCGAAGAAAAATAAATTTTATTCAAGCGCGCCAATGAAACAACTTTTATTAAAAGACATCAAGATATTTCAACTCAACCCCGATTTGAAAGACGCACAAATTTGTTTTTATTTCAAATGTTAAAAGTATGAGACAATACAGCTCTCTTCAAACAATTGGTGATTTATTACATTAAATATATCAAGAGACAAGAAATACTTTTAGGGATTAGTTATTTCAGTGAACTTGATTAACAGCAGTAAAAAATGCGAAAAAGTCAAGTACTTTAAAGATGCCTCATACCCTATTTAAAATAGAGAGACAAAGCTAAAAGCGGACCACTTTCAATAATGTTTGCAAGTCTGGGTAATAAGGATAAAATCTAAAAAATAAATTCGTATCTTGTCTTCCCGTCAAGTCTTTTTTCCAAATCGAACATTTGACGAATTAGGATGTCTAGTCAAATAAATAGTTTAAGCATTGATTATTCTCTAGTCGATAGAAATAATGGGAGATATATCCCACTGCACATCGGAAGGATTTAGTTTCGTATTTTAAGTGGGAGCCTTATTTTCTATTCACAATTTCCAATCACTGCTTCGATCGAAGTGTGAAGGAGGGGGGAAGTAGAAAAAGAAAATCCAGACAACCCTAATATTCCTACGAAACAACTAGCTTATTATTTTTTAAACAACCGACTACTAACACTTTTTGAACAAAATAATTACTCCTCTCTCTTGCAAAAATCCTCCCTTCTACGCTAAAATAAATCCGAGACATTCCTTTACGGAGTCATTATTTCGAACTGGGAAGTAAAGAGAAGGGAAGGGGGTGCCTGAAAGATTTTCAAAAAGATCCTTTTTCAATTATCGATTTCGCGAACACGTGCATACCTTAGAAGGTAATTACGAACAATTCTTGGGGAAAAAGAACGAAAAACGGGACACCCTCTTTCCCTACCCTCACTTGAGGAGGGAGTGATCGGAGTAATTGGGGGTAGGGAGGAATGTCGAGATTTAGAGGAAAGAACGGAGAGTGATTCTTACTGAAAATTCCTTCCTTTAACAAAAGAAAATATTCATTTTATAGTGGATTCTAAATCAAAAGTTTCCGGCTTTCGAACGTAGCTAATCAGCATGGAAAAAGGGTAAAATATTCTTCATTTTTGTGAAGTACAAATTATAAAGATTTCGAACAAATTATACAGTATAAAGAAAACTGTGTGTATGGAGTGCTTTAAAGTATCTTTTTTTATTCGAACAATTTTTAGACACCGAGTTAAACAAATTATTTGTGTTAGGTTAAAATTAAAAGCGTTCTAGAATTAGAGAAGGTCTGTTGGCGCAAGACCTCGTAATTCTGAACCGTGACGAGAATGACACCGAAATTGGGAGATATTTCAATTGAGCTGCGAGTTCGAATCTTAAAGACACGTCGTGCTAGTTAAAGCTGCCACGGCTCTTCACATTAACGCAATGTGATGTGAAAACTGGAGTATTAGCTCAGGAGCGAACCTCGTCATTTGATTGTTAATCAAAATTATAACACATCTTGACTATGGTTGGCGGATCTTTGAGAAATGGCAAATATTGAAAGCCCCTTCGCATGAATTATTCTAGAGTAAAAATAGCAGTTTATTCCAATGACGAGTAAATTTTTACAGGCTGAAATATGTTCAAAAATGCGCTGAAATCTGATTCAACTAAATGAGATTAACATCTTAAAATTGTTTAACGGAGACGAATTTTGTAAGTGTGAGTCGCTTCCAAATTGTAATGTCGGAGGTTGGTTAGCATCTTAATTCTTCAAAGCTTTTACAAAAAGCAGTTTAAGCTCTAGGAATATAAGTTTGGTTTAAAATCAAGAAATTGGAGTCTCCATAAAGGTATTCCAAGAGTTGAATATCAAATCCTCAACTTTAAGACGACCAACGCTCTATTAACTAGGCTACTGCGAACCAAACAAAAATCATAAGAAAGGTTATAAGATTGATAAAAATGACAAACATTTTGAGTAAATATGATAACAAGTCATTAATATCTAAAACATGAATGATTGTTTCCTTACGGATGCTACTGAAAATGAAAATACGAGAGCGACAAAGGAATGAACTAAACCATCGTCAATGAGTTTATATAAGTAAGAAATATTCCAATAAACAAGAAGTATTCGTACTAAGTCTTCCTTCCATTTAAGCCACTTATGAACGACTAATACCTATTATACAAAGGGAAATGCTTTTTATCACCATTAAAATTATTATTATATTCAAATCTTTTATTACATCCGTAGTCCTACCGACATTAATTTCTCTTCTGTTTGCAGCTCGATTCGGTCTAATAACGGATAAGAGGAAGTGATGGATAAAAGTGATGACAAAAATGAAGTTCAAATTTGCATGAAGAAACTGTATTTTGAAAGCAAGAGCAGAAGTTGCGAATAGACATTAGAAAAAGAATTTTAGTTTAGTTTAGTTTTTATTAACGTCGCACTAGAAGCAACACGAGGGCTATTGGCGACGGACCTCGTAATTTTGAACCACGGTCAAGTGACGAGGACGACACCTGAGCTGGCACCCCCTCTCCTAACATCCACACCACGCCAACGGGAGGACTTTGGGCCCCGAACAGATTTAACGTGCATCAGCCCCGGCTACACGGCGGGTCTTTGGTGGCCAAGGATCGAACCCGCGACTGAACGAAAACCACCAGCCGCTATCCACGACCTTGACCACTAGGCTACCGCGGCCCCCCATAAGAAAAAGAAATTAGAAGCATTCAATTCCCTCAACCTTTATTCGATCACCTAAATACACTCAGTACAAACTAAAACAACTAAACTAGGTCTAGGCTAGGCCTTGCCAACCCGCTGCCAGCATATGGTTCGACAGGTGTCAACTAGTGGCTCTCGGAGCTGGGTCATCTGAACAAAAATTAAAATTGTCATTGTACATAAACGTATCAAACAGCATTCCATCATAAATAGTCATTTACTATGGAAATATCTTCGTGCATTGACTCAACAATCGTTACAAATTTTCTTTTTATTCATGTTCAGAAATAATTAAAAAGTTGAGCTTATTTTTAAAAGCACGTAGGCCTTCTTGTATGATGGTTTTGTTTTCTTAACGTCGCACTAGAAGCAACGCGAGGGCTATTGGCGAAGGACTTTGAAATTTTGAGCCTCGGTCAAGTGACGAGCCGTCTTGCATGACGCAATGTATACCTAACCAGCAAACCTAATGAAGAGCGCGGGTTTACATTACTAGACGTTTGGAGATAATGCGATGCATGGATCATGCGATTTAGCAGGAAACAGTCTGTCTGCAGCAAGTCTAATATATTTGATCCAGAAACGTATGAAATCAGTCTTTTGAATGCTAATAATTTAGCACCAGAATTGTGTTGTAACTGCAAGACAGTTTATGAAATTATATTTTGAACAAATACATTTTATTCAATTGAATGTAATTTTCGTTAATTTATTGCTGAATGTTATCGATTTCCTTAATGGGGCTGGAGAGGATAGTCTCTTCCCACGACTCAAAAGGTAAGTCATAGAAGGTTTTAAAATGAAAAATTTTACTTGGCATTGAAAAGAGTCAAGATTAAAAAGGTGATGAATCGAATTCATATATATATATATATATAGAGAGAGAGAGAGAGAATAAAATGCGTTCCTAAAACGACCCGTAATCTTTTGGGTTGGACAGGCCTGGTCAAGACTCATGCCGCCTTAAAATATAAAAATGAAATTGGAACACAGACACAATGCGGTATATCTGGAACGAGAAAGTGTTTCGATGAATTTTGATTGGTATTATTAACGTCGAAGCAACATGGAAGCTATTGGCGACGGACCTCGTAATTTTGAACCTCGGTCAAGTGACGAGGACGACACCCTGCGTTTCAATAAAACATTAAAAATGAATTTTTATTACATTTCTCACATAAATTAGTTTTTTCATACAGAACTTGCTTTTTCATTTCGCGGTCGAGTCATAAAAATATTTAACATTCACTTAGAAGTAAGTATAAAGCACGGTGAAAATAAAATACGCAGCTCAACTTCACACCACAAAATTGCAATCCGATGAATAAAAATAGAAGCAGTCTGAAGAGACAATGAACGATGCCTAGGATAGGATATATTAACGACATTCAGAACTCGCTCAATACCAATTCAGTCATCTAAACCTAACCATCCTTTACACAAGCCAAAACTGAAAGGCAATATCTAGTCCCAGACCCGACTAAAAATACCAAAACAAAGTCGGAACACAACAAGCGGCACTTCTCGAAGAATCCCCTTCGGAGAAAGATTTTCCACTCGGCGGAACTCCAAACGCAACATTCGA
The DNA here is from genome assembly GCA_019974015.1 of Nephila pilipes. Lineage (NCBI taxonomy): Eukaryota > Metazoa > Arthropoda > Arachnida > Araneae > Nephilidae > Nephila > Nephila pilipes. Next base: position 748,214 of record BMAW01017409.1, read on the forward strand.
AAACACACCGTTCTAGAAAAGAATTAGATAGAGTTTCCAGATAGAGAGAGAATATATCCCCTCTCCACGGAACACACGTTATTTATCCTTTCCGGGGAATATAAAAGATTTCTTTTCTTTTAAAGGGAGGGGGGCTTGGTTTGGAACAAGTTTTCGGGAAAAGTTTCCGCGCAAAAGTCGCTTTCACGTGTTCCCGTCACACACAAGGTGGATGACGTGTGTAAAGTTTTGTTTCCCATCCCCTAGAGCTACAACAGCCCCCTTAGCAGGTAAGGCGCAGGAGAGAAGTAATATTAAAATGGAATTTCGGGTTGTTGCAGCGGGGAAATTAATATCGGGCTCCTTTTGTGCACAGCCCGCGGGCCTTTCCAATATGGCGGCGAGTAATTGTGTCCTCCAATGAGAGGCAGCGTCTTTTCCGTGACATAAAGAACTGGTATTTAATAAGGAAAGGACAGGGATGTGGAAAGTAACGAGAAGCGGTGACAGAAAAGGTGTTAGAAGGGAACAGCATTTCTATGCTAGAAGGTTTAGAACACCGTATCTACATATTAAGATATTTACAGGCAAGTATGCAAGATGAAAATTGTTTGTGGCAGAAGAAATTGTATTCATGTATTCGATAATGTATGTTAATTTTCAAAATATGCGACTATCAAAGGAAGAATAAATAATGTAATATTACACTTTAAATGCGTATTCAATAAAGATTAGCTTACATTTTAAATAGTTTTAATTTTAAAAAGATTGATATCCTTTTTTAATTCTAAAAATACAGGATTCAAGATTAGTCCTTCATTTTAAATGCATACGTATTTCCCTTTTAAAACTTGATTCTTCAGTTCTATTTATATTAATATTTCTATAATCCTGTGAGAAAGAAAAAAAAAAAAAAGACTCATTAAACAAAAAGAAAGAAAAAAAAAGTGATAAAATTAAGAGCCTCTCACAGTTACAAGAAAGTTTCAAATACAATGCTTCTACTTTGCTCCCACGTAAAATTTTAGGTTTAAAAGAAATCATGCATGGAGAACTTTCATTTGGTTATTTGTTGATACCTTCAAACTAAAATAATATTTTGGGACATAATTTTCCGACAGTTTTACCGATTGAGTGCAATACTATGAATAAATAAGTTTTTGAGCAATTCGAAAAATTCTAAGATTAAATCTCTAATAAACATGCATAGTATTACCAAATTTTTAAGAGGCAGAAGAACAAACCAAGAGCTGACTAGTCATTTTTTTTTTCTCAAAATTTAACATTGGTCATTGTAACCTAAAGGTAAGATTGGGACGTTTACGAACATTTATTATGTGGATGGTCGCTGGTGAATTCAGGGACTCGAACCCTATATTCACTAGAGATAATCCGCATAATAAAGGTTCATAACAAACAATGCCTAGCATGTGTTATGTAGTTAGCATGTTCTATTCAACAGAATAGTACAGCATGTTTTCATCGTATGGTGAAATGATTATGATTTTTTAATTAACGTCGCTCTGCGAAGCAACACAAAGGCTACTGGCGACGGACCTTGTAATTTTGAACCTCGGTCAAGTGACTCGGCCACCTAAGCTGGCACCTTCCTCTCACACTTTCACACCATGCCAACAGGAGGACTAGGAACTTCCAAAGATATAACGTGTATTAGTCCTTCTACACGGTGGGTTATTAGAGGCATCAGGGCTTGAACACACAGCTCGAAAGTAAGGTCGGCTGCAAGTCTGTGATAAAAGCTACTAGATTACCCCGGCCATCTTTGCAATGTGAAGGTTTTGATATTAGAAGGGAGTGATACTCGATCAAGTGTAGTTCTATTTTTGAAAAAGAACGAATTATGTCACGAAATACCCCTCGTATAATTCTGGAATGACACTTATTAGCCGAAACAAATTCAGGACTTCATGAAAATGAATCCCTCTCCCTCTTTATAATATTCGCATAGCTTTGGAGATATTAAGAAAACCTTGCAAAATTTAAAATGAACCGAACAGTTATGTTGTTGAACGACGGGGATGGAGCCATCCTGAGTGGAGAGCGACGACGAGTGACACGCATGAGAGACGAGAGTAAGGGTTAAGCGAGCGTGAAATGGATCCATTAAGAGGGACGCGCTCATCGATTGGCAGGTGGGGCAGATTAAAATATTTCCCTTTGTCATGGCCATGACAACCCCTAAACAACACGACCAAATGACTTTGAATGAAAGTCAGTCCAGGCCTCAAGGGGGAATATGAATTTAATGAATGTACATTGCAAGGAAGCAGTATTGTGTTCGAACAGATGTGCTTTCCGTTTGTGTAACTCAAAATGTCAAGAGGTTTTCATGTCGATAAATTTCTACATATAGTGATTCCAATTAATACCAGAGATAAAAAATGATTGCGTGAAAAATGCAAATAAAAAGTACTTATCTGTACTAAATGTCATTTGGTTACATACTTTTCAAAATTAAACAGATTCTTGACGTAATCCGCCAATGACGAACTTCTAGTTTTTGCTACCAGTTAAATTACCAGTACCATTATATCTTTGCTTAACTTTAATTTTTAATTAAGGTCCCATTAAAGAATGTATGTAGAGGGGTATCAGTGATGGACATTTTACGTTGACATTCAATTAAATCACGAAAACAATAGATTGAAACGATTTCTAATTCACCTAGCTTTTCCATTTCACTAATGCAACTATTTCCAGGTAATAAGTAGCGTCATTTTACAAGAATTTGGACGGAATGGCGATTGAATCACAAATCTCTATAACTCATTTATGAGTGATAGAGGGTTTAAATGGTGCAAGAACCAGATGCATCCTATACGGAGCTAAACAAAGTATAACTGAACAAGACATTCGGAAAAAAAAAAAAGGGGGGGGGGAGTAAAAATTGAGTAAATGAAGGATCGAAAATAGAGAGCGTGTCACCTCCATTTAACAACGATAGTAAACCCCATAGAAAAGCCCACGCATTAAAGGAAAAAAAAAAAATTTAAAGCCACATATGTTGATATTCATTTTTCTCTTAAGTATTTACCAAATTTAATTATATTCATAATAGATCATTGTTTTTATTATTTAGATTTAAGTCTTTCATGAAATAGGTAAATTGGTGATTATTCTTGTAATTTTAAACAGTCAGTGATGAGATTGTTTCATTAATATCGAACTTAGAACGTAATTCTGAGCCTCGGTCAAGTGCCGAGGACGACACCTGAGATTGCAATCCTCTCCAAACTTCTACATCATGCCATGAGAGGATTTGGAGCCCCAATAGATTCAAAGTACATCATTACCGCTACACCGCGGGTATTCAGAGGAATCAGAATTCTATCCGGTCGCGAGCACGCGACCGTGCACACTCGGATACTACCGCCGCCAAGAAGTGAGAAAGATGCCTGGATATAAAAAATGTGTTTCGATCACTACGATCAGTATCATTTACACAAACTTAAAGCTTCCCTCTACTCAAAATCTTCAAGCGGAATACACCAATATTTTTCTCTTAATATAAAACTATATTCAAAGATAACATAATTAAAAAAGAGAAAAGTTTTTATTGAAGTAAAACGGTTTAAATTACTCAAACGACTTATTCGAATGTTTGAGAGAAAAATAACATTTTTATAACGGTAGACTTTCTTTTCTGACAATGCGACTTCCTCGACTCAAAGTTCCCCCTAAATTACTCTCCCTCTCCCGTTTCCTGAGGCATCGTCTGGGGATGTCCATGCGAACTCCAGTCAGCTTCCCAGGGGCGTAACTTGCAGGGGCGAAGGAGCTTACCGAAATGTCAGAGAACACTCCTTCACTGTCGCCTTTAAAATTGGAGGCAATATTTATACATTACTGCGAAGATTAGTTTATGGTGGGGATCACCGTTTATTTCTTGCAAGATTTTATACTAAGAGAAGTGGGTAGATTTTTCCTGAATATAACACACATTTTATATATAAAGAATTTATTCGTTACCTCTAAGCATGAGTTGTACTTTTTTATTAAATTTAAGATTTTTAGCATCCCATATTTCGCTTATGCTCTCTAATATTTGATCTTTTTAGTTTTATAATGTATGTTTATTCTCGCAAACCTTGGAGAAAATACAACCCTCATAACTTAAAACATGTAATTAGAATAAGTGGACTTTTTACATACATTAACGTAAAAACGGTTGCGTTTCAAAGTTTATTTACCATTTTTTTTTTTTTTTTTTCGTTTTAAAAATAATTTTATTTGTACGTTTTCATACAGTTTCAGAACAAAAGTATTTACGAGCCTGGAGTGCAACGCAAAGAAAAAGTACAAAAATAATTTTTCAATTTAACGTAATTCTTTAAAAAGTTTCATTTCGTTAAAATTTTTTTATTTACTTGTGAATTTAATGTTATCTGTAATCAATGCTTAAATAAACAATGAATAATATTTGATAAGTTCAGAGAAGGATCTTCAATTAAAGTATGAATTTCTTTAAATGTAAACACACAATTATATATATATATATATATAAATTTAATGAAGAAAAACTATCAAAAACTGAAATTAACCTGTCTATTTAATAATGAAAATAAAAATTAAAATATATCGAGAACTAAATTAAACGGTGCTAGAGAATCAAAGCTCAATTACAATACAAGTCGTTTTCACAGCACAGAAATCTGAGCTACAGTGAAACAACTTTTACAGAAAAGACCAACAGTTTTCAAGTATTAAAGTCCGTTGTTTATAAAAGTTCACATAATTTTGTGGGTAAAAGTGGCGCACACACTATCTTTTACAAACCTTCAAAGGAAGAAATCGCATGGGGCCATATCAAGTGACTTGGGTGGCCTAGATGTGTAACATCGAGTCATGAGATCCACTGTGACTGATCCAACTGCGAAATAGCACTGTGAAAGCTTCTATGGAACAGCTTTCGTGAAATACAGGGGTTGGACAAAAATATGGAAACACCTTTTAAAAAACATGTTTCTTTGCTTAATATGGTGTAGGAAACCCGTTGGTATCCAAAACAGCTTGCAGTCTTCTCGGAATGGATAAATACAGTTCCTGTATGTGTGCCAAGGGAATATTATACCATTCTTCCTGCAAAACGGTGGCAAGTTCAGATAACGATGTTGGCGGTGGATAACGAGAACGCACTTTCCGTTCCAATGTAGACCACAAAGGTTCGATAATATTCAGGTCTGGTGACTGTGGTGGCCAAGGGAGATGGGACAAATCCTCCTCGTGCTCAAAAAACCAGTTCTGGACAATGTGAGCTGTGTGAACAGGGGCTTTGTCGTCTTGGAAGACACCATCACCATCGGGGAACAAAGTTTGTACCATGGGATGAACTTGATCTGCCAAAATGTTCACATAAGTCTTGGCAGTCATGTGCCCTGACACAGTTATCATGGGGCCAGCAGAGAACCACGATATGGCTGCCCAAACCATAACAGAACCCCCGCCATGCTTCACTCTTGGCAACAAGCAGTCTGTATTATAGGCTTGAGATGGCGTTCTCCAGACGTAAACTCGGCCAGAAGTGGGAAACAATGTGAAAGAAGACTCGTCAGACCATATTACACGCTTCCACTGCCCTATAGTCCAGGCTTTATGACTTAAACACCACCTTTTCCTGTTACGGGCATTAGCATCACTGATGAGTGGCTTCTCAATTGCAGCACGGCCAGAAATTCCCTGTTTATGAAGCTCCCTTCTAATTGTTTTGGTACTCACAGGGTTCTGTAACACAACATTCATTTCAGCAGTAACTTTTGCTGCTGTGGTCTTCTTATTTTTCGTCACAATTGCCCTTAATGATCGTCTGTCACGATCACTCAGCACACACTTTCGTCCGCGCTGTGATTTAGCAGATGATGTTTTTCCGCTTTTCAAATATGCGGAATAAATCTTCGATACAGTACCTCTTGAAACACTAAACACCTCGGCTACCTTGCTTACGGAAGCACCTACCATACGTGCTCCAACAATTTGCCCACGTTCGAAGTCTGTTAACTCTGACATAATGCAATGACAACCTCACATAACAGTACTCCAACAACAACTGAACTGTTTAGCACATTTACGAAGTTGTATAGGTGGCGTTAGTAGTCAAAAACGCCAGCGCCACCTACATATTTCATTAAAATCAATCTTTCTTTTCAAACATGCATTTTACAAGGTGTTTCCATATTTTTGTCCACCCCCTGTAGCTTCACGAAGAATACACTAAGACCATTTATTTTTCACAATAAAAAAAAAACTTCCAGTTTTCTTTTGTATTAATGTATTACTTATAATTCTGTGTCGTTTATTTTTGGAAAATGTGGAATTTTGAAATCGGATGAATCATTTTTAGTAACCCTGTATATTATGGCTACATAATTTATTCAAAGCAATTTTTGACATGTAAATTAAAACTACCGTTGTTAAATTTGGTACAAAGAATACGTGTAAAATATAGACTAAAAAAAAAAAAGCTTTGTATAACTACAAATGTAATACGTTAAGTAAATAACAGAGAAATGGTTATTATTTTTGCTAACTAAAACGATCTGACTCGATGCAACAGGCGAAGGGAAAACGTATATTTTAGCGAAATACGCAGCTCTAAATACATCCTATACACTGAATCATTAAAACAAAAAGGTACTTCGATCCCTACTAATATTTCAATGCTTCGTGAGAAATGGTCAAAAGGATAACCCACGATCCTAGCAGTAAGAAAAATCATATTAAAAGGGGGGGGGAACCCATCGTGAATTGTTTCAAATGCGCAAACTACTAAAAAAAATACAAGGGGGAAAAGGAATAAGTGAAAAAAAAATCAAAGAAAAGGTGAGATAAAGGGACCGCCAGGATAAGGCACGTGACCGATCCATTAATATTGGAGAGAGAGAGAAAGCGAAGTCATTTTTACATGTGAACGATTTATTTGACTGTAATAACTCTTCCGCAAAACGCCCAATTATTCACGCTCCTTCGAAACATTAGGAGAGAAATTTCTATGCATTATGCCTTAATTATGGAAGTAAACAAGAGGACGAGTTCTATTTACATAATGCGCGCCAAAAGGCACTCCATTAAGGGGAGGCTTCTTCCCTCCACCTCCCCTCTGTGAAATTACCTGCCATTTGTTTTCATTTTTAGGAAACCGACCTTCCCTTTGCTATCGTTTGGCTCGATGATGAATTGCAAAGCGCCCAAGGGGGGAGGGGAGGAGCACGATATTAATAATCGTCTGCGTGCGAGAGTCCGATGTCTCATAATGGCTGGGGGGTAGAAGGTAGGAGACATTTTTCCTTTTTTTTAAAAAATGTTTTTGAAAGCTATCCTGTAAAATGTTTTGCAGCCCGGAGCAGTTGGAGAGGTGGCTTTTCCTATGTAAAGTAATCGAGTTGAAAATGACAAAGCAACAGTTTAGGGGTTTTATAGGGAAGAGCAGCTTATCAGCTCGAAGCACAATACGTATTTAATTAAGCGAGAAAAAATTGGTTTAACCCAAACCTGTTTGGTAAATATTTAACAAAAGTAAGGAGTACGAAGAAAAATTGAATAAAAATTACACAACGAAATTTATAAAATAATAAATCCATTGCATCATAAACGTTTTGAAACCACAGACAATTCTTTGAATACTTAACTTAAAAAAATTTAATTTGAAATTAATATTCAAAAAGTTTTTAATTTAATAACGGATTTCTTTAGAAAATAGTAATATACTTTTTTTAGTAAATAATTGAGTTTTTCAACTGAATACAAAAATACAATCGCAAGAATACAGAAATACTAGTTTTATAAACAGTTTACTTAAAAATTTCATTTTGCGAGCAGAAAAAAAGTTAATTCTTGGCTGAGGGGAAAATAAATTGTACTTTGAATAGAGTTTAACTCTGTGGTTTTAAATAATCAATAAGGCAAAATTAATTGTTGTTAAAGACTTCATTCTGAAACTTAGGATCATTTTAAGACATCCAGGTTTATCATAAATCTAACCAGAAATTATTATAGTGCTAAAATAAAAAAAAATTGGGAAAATAACTTAAAACATTTTGAAACCAAACGAAAAACCTCTCACTAAAAAAAAAAAAAAAAAAAAAAAACCCACAACGACACAGAAAATCAACACAAAATACCTATATTTATGAAGAATTTATGAAAAGATTAGAAACCTTTATTATTAATTTGCTTTGAAAATGACGATCAAAATAAAATTTTAACACTACCAACATTTCAAAAATCAGCATGACATTGGACGACTAATTTTTACACTTTATTTACTTACAACCCAACATTGTACTAGTAGCATTTAGATCACACATATACTAGCAACTTTTTTTATTTGATTGTTAATTATAATGTCGCACTGAGAAGCAACATGGGAACTATTCGCAATGCACCTCGTAATTTTGAACTTCGGTCAAGTGACAATGGCAGCACTTGAGTCAGTGTAATATAATCCAAAAATACAATGATTTCCCTAATTTTCATTTATCAAGAGACATTGATAATATTCAATTCGGTAAAAAGTAATTTGTTGACCAATAATTTTATAAATGTTACAACAAATTTTATTAAATCTTTAACAATTTTTAGGAGTTTTTCCCGCCAAGAAAAATATATCACAAATGTGTTCTTCCGGTATTCTAAAAGATCACTCGCATTCGAAAAATAAATGCACACAGTTATTAGCAATTCAATAACCAAAAACAGTACATCAGAGACAATCAACGCCAATAAATACAATCCTGACTAAAAAGAAAGGGTGAAAAACAAATTGTGAAGCAAGTAATCTTTATTAATAACGACAGAAAGACAGTCGACACGCGTATCTAATTTTCTGGAGCTGCTAAATCTCACTCCCCCCTCCCCCTCTTTTTGTTTCCGTCTCCGGACGATTAAAGGGAAGTTAAAAATCTTCTGCCAGTCGATGGCTAATCCTTATTAATGGCGGCGGACACCCCCCTTTAATGAAGAGGGGAGTGAGCGCGTTCTAAAAATAAATCACCCCCCCCCTCCTTATTCCATTCTACGGAACTGTGAATTAAAAGGCGCAGAGGGGGGTAGGGTGTACCTATACGATATATCTAGAATGGAAAAAGGATGGAGGTTCTTTGTTCTCCTGTTCTTTTAGAACAAAAGGAGAACTTTTTTCTTTCTTCTTTCCCCCATCGCATAATAAAAGGCGACTTTTATAAAGTGTCAGCCTTCGCAAGGCTAGGCGAAATTACCTCAGCTGGTTCCGTCGCTAATGACTAATTATAAAAAATAGACCGTTTAGCGGTGACAGCTACTAAGGTATAGAGAAAGTCTATCGCAAGTTTTGCAGAATAGAAAAGAGTGGAGGCAGTAAAAAAAAAGGGGGGAAGACTTTAAAAACGCCTGCTGTAAAAGTGAAAAAAGTAAGTGCGAAAGACAGTATTTTAATAGAGAGGCTCTAATGGCCCTAAACTGCAGGTCAGATGGGTACATTTTTTGTGATAAGGAAGAAAAATGAAGTGCTCTGGAGATTCTCCTATTTTCTTATTATTCAAGACAAAATAAGGGGTTAGTTAATGAAAGACAGCGCGTGGTCAGGTACGAACTTCTTTGACCACATAGGAAGAAGCAAAATTGCTTCAATTTAGGCGCAACCCTAAAGGATACAATCAGGAATCACTCCGGTAAGATTTTAAGAGGTGCTCAGTCTTGTTCTTTTTCCGTCTTTATTAATGTGTAGAAAAATCATTAAAAATATTTTTTTTTAAAATGTTTCAGCTACAATATAAAAAGAGCCTTTCTTCAAGTTTTATATCTTCGTGGACAAAATTGGATCCTTTGTTTTACAATATTCCTTTCTTTAAAGTTTTTAAGAATTTTTTTTAACGTAAAATAAACTCTATTCATACTGATTTCAGAAACTTTGCAAAACTTTTGGAAAAGTATCGTATAAAATTAAGCATATTGTATGATTCATTATCATGTCTATTAAAATTTTTTGTATTGACCCTTGCTATTATTGATCCCATTACACTTACATTTTAGACCATTAATCTATTTATATTAAACGTATTTGTTTTAAAATCACAGGCAGTCATACGACTTACTTGTAAAGCAGACATTAAAATTATTAAAGCAGACATTAAAATTATTAAAGTGTTTTATATATTAGGCGACCGGAAAGTTCTGTCCGTTTGTGAAATGATAGAAAACAATACATTTTTCATACATTTAATAATATACAATACATTTTCTATCATTGAGCTTTAGCCAGCATGATGGTAATTTGTAATGCCATTTTTGAAAAATACCTAGTCTTTGGAGGCGAAATACTCAAGAAGTGAAAAGTAGATATATGGTTCAAATGTTAATCTTTTTCTCCTATCAAAACATTTTGCAGGGAGATAAGCAAATGATAAACAGAGGGTGCTAGGTCTGAGGAGTAAAGTGGATACGAAGAAGATTTTTAGTCTATATCTGTAATTTTTTGATGAATCGCGAAAGCAGCATGTGGTTTGGCATTATCACGATAAAATACAATGTGCTTCATATTGAACATCGCCGGTCTCATTTCTTTTTTTAAGCAATCCATTTACTGACAGTATTTCTTGGAATTGAGCTTTTTGTTGGATTTCAAAAACTCTGTTGTATGTATGTTGTATGTCAAAAGCTCTCTGTTCTAAATGTATCAGATCTTGGACATGCCACCATATACATAGCGTTCTCTTATTCGATGTAGAGGTGAAGAGGACAGATAGTACATGCTGCAAGTATGCTCTTTGCTTTACGATTTATTCCAAAATAATCCATTTTTCATCACCAATTATTATCCGGTCAAAAAATGGGTTTGGTTTAACGAGCAAAGAGAGATGTGCATATGCCGAATTGATTAAGCAAATTATTTTCATTTAACTCACGAGACACCCATCTGGAATGTTTCCTAGTAACGACAGAAATTGTATTATGCATTAAACATTGTTAACCTTTCACTTCACAAAAGGACAGAGCTTTCCAGCACGCGCCCGCACACACACATAATGAACACACGTAAGCCCTACTCTATTTTTCTTTCTCTATTTTTAACATTGTATTTTTTTACACTCTATAACCTACCATCTAACTTTCACGTGCTTTTTTACTTCATTTATCAACCCTCGCTTTGCAAAGTTGCACGTTGGGCGCAAGAATCAAAAGTTCTACAAACTGATGCGTAGACAGAATTCCGGGATTTCCTGTTTCTCGGGGTATTTAAGTTCGCTTTAATCATCAGTCGATCTATTATCTTTTCACACTTGCTTGCTTGCCATTTTATACGCGTCACTCTTCCTTAGAATCAAAATGCTTCCATATGCTATAAAGCCCGTTCAATTTCATAGCAATAAAGGAATTTAACTTTAAATGGACCGATTATTCTCAGAAGTCCAGATTTTCTCTCAGGATATATATAGATAAATTTTAGATTAGAACTATGAGAGAGCAACAAATTTTTTAGTAAATAAAATCGCAAAAATTATACTATTTACTAACACGCGCCTTGAAATACAATACCCGGAAGAGCTAAGGAAATGCGAGCGGAAAAGCCTCATTGTACAACGAGGAATGAGATCCGGATTTTCATAGGCTTCTTCCCGACTCGCTCTGTCGCAAGGGGAAGAGGAATTCACTAATTAAAGGAATGCGATTTGAATAGGTTCAACATAACTGAAAGTTTGTGAAACAAATTAAATGTAGGGATTAATTTAAGAAGGTACTGGAATACTAACCAATACTACTCACGACTTTAACGAAGTTAATTTCCTAATTTAAAGATATAAGTTAAATTGGTGGTTGATAGTCTGTTGAAATGGCATTTAGAGGTAATACGTGAACTGTAAGCGATATATCTCGTTATTTTGAGCTATGTTCAAGGAACCGGAGCTCCATTCTCCTAACTTTTAAATCACACTAATGCGAGGCTTTAGAACTCCAATAGATTTAGCGAGAATTAACATCGTACACGATGAATCTTGAGTTGCATAATGACATAAATCGAGGATGGACTGAAATATAGGAGTTAATACTCGGTTATAGGGGCGCAAAAATTACATTGGATTCAGTTTATTGTTCGAACATTGTACTCGAGTTTTACAACGGACAACGAGTTTGAAATACGATGAGGAAAACTGAATGCACACTTGAAATTTTTCACGCCACACTAATGTTTCCAGATTCTTTGAAACTGAATTAGATAATAGCATTGTGTGCGTAACAACCCTTCCTTAAATCTACACGACCTAGCAATGGGGTGGAATAGCGAATTAAATATCCTCTGGTCAACAGGCCATTAGTTGGGTATCAACCAGTTGATGCACGCTCAAAAAGTCAATCTCCTCTGTCCTTTTTCATTTCAAAAGAGGCTAGTATTAGGCGAATGAGTAAAAAAAAAAAAAAAAGGATTAAAATGCTAAGGTAAAGATGTGCATTCATGTAACGAACATTTTACGGAATTAAGATAAGTTAAAATTCATACATTTTTTTTAAAAAAACTTAATTACACATTAATAAAAAATAAAATAAAATTTATGCTTTAGTCGCGATGAACAAATTAAGACATTTCGAGCCAAAATGTACTTACAAAACGGTGACCAAAAGATCATATTAATGATAGTTCTTAAATCCCTTTTTAAATTGACTCATAAGAAAGAAGTGAAAGGGATTTGAGTCTTTAATCGATGGCTTAAAAAAGGGTAATGCATGTTTGATATAAATAATTAATCAACAAAACTGCCACAAAAGCCAATTCTTAAAATTCACATGGAAAAGGATTATAATTAATTTATCAAAAATCGAATAAAACGTTAGGAAGTTTCATCATGCATTATGACTTTAATTCGGATTACCTAAGAAATAGGATTATAATCTAGGCATTATAAAATAAAGGGGGAAAAAATCGCGTACAAAAATTTCATGACGATTTTACATGCAAACGTAAATAAAAAATTAAATAGGTTTTGATAATTTCATTTTAACACACGTTAGCGTTTTTTCTTCTCGAAAAATTATTATTGAAAATGAATATTAATTAGCTTAATGTTAGCGTACATCCAGGCATCACACCAGCAATTACTGCCAAAAAAAAAGAAAATATTTTCAAAATCTTAATATATTTTCATTTTCACAAATAAAACATTAAAAAGTATAAAATCGCTGTCAATGTTAACAGCAAAAAGAATAAAAGCGAATGATTCTGACGTAAAAATCAATGATTAAATTAAATATTAAAATAAGAGCAAACGATAAATTATTGAAGTAAATAATATTCTGTTCGGATATTGAAATAAAGCCAGACTGCTAAAATATATTTATTTGAATATTTTATAATGTAAAAATATACCTTAAGCAATTATTATAATCATAAGGAATGAAACTGTCAATCTTTCGAACCTAACACCATGTATCGTTTATTATATGCACACGCATCTTAGTTGACGCCTTTTCTCAAAATATGTTAGCACATAAAATAAAAAAATGACCATGACAAAGAAAAGGGAGATTAAATTTTCTATAATTTTTTGAAAGAATAAATTAGCATACTTCGAAACACAATTATCTAAAAATTAAAGTTGAATTGATTTCCATTTCCAGCGATTGAAAATGGTAAACGTAAAAATCATGCAACAAACTCAGAAGTCGACACGCGAAATTTAAACATTCCAATCAAAGATAATAAAATAAGAACTAACCATACATAACACTTGACAGAACAAGGCTAAACTGAATCAAAAGATAATCTACTGGCCTATATAATTCCAATGCAATAAAAATAACGTTACTATATTTGACACAGTCGAAGGACGCGTTGGAGTCCCAATTGAGCGAACTAATATATCATTTTATTGTTTGTCAATGCGGTGCTGGATTGCTATAAGCGAATACATCGTTCGTTCGTATTAAGGAATTACGCAATCATTGCTTCCGATGTAAACCGCTAAGGTCAAGGGAACGGAAGCGTCTGGAAGTTGTTTTTAGAGACCGTCCAGGGCTAGATTTGTTGCCGGAGGCGTTTCTTCGCAGCGTCTTATCGTGTCCGCCAGTCTCCACTTCCGTTCCAGTTTCGGTCTTCCGCCGATGTTAAGACTGAATGACCACTTTCTCGAAGAATACGCGTTCGCCGAAACGATTCATCATGGAGCGATTCGATTCGCATTTTTCACTTGATCGTATGAACGGATGTGTGAAGGATTCGTCATTGATTTTGTAAATGAAATATTAATATCTTCAAATGAAAGTTTAAGTGAAATGAGATCAAAACGATTGGAGTGGAATATACCACCAAGAGAGAAGTTCTAAAGAGTGTGCTTTTTAGCACATTGCGTCCAAATATTTAAACAAAACTTTACATATAAATATTTTAAAAACATCTAATGATGAATAATACCAAAATTTATAATATTGAGCACGGCTATTTATACTCCTTTAAATAAACACAATAAATTGCAGAACTAAATATCAATTCTTAATCAACAAGAAACAACATTTAATATTTCCCTGACAGTGAATTAAACAATTAAGAACAAGTAGCAAAATGACCCAGTAATTTTGCAATATAATCCATTACCATTCAAGGCGATTTCCTTAAACGAAACTTTCAAGCCACTTGGGAAGGTAAACTGGTCAATTAGTCTTCGATTTTACAATTATCATACAATACTGGAAAACTGAAGCGCATTTCAGCCACTGCTTTGTCATTATCAGATGTGTATGAAAACTAGAACATGGAATAAGCCCTTTTTACAAGCAACACTTGCAAAATCTTAATTATTTTTCATGAAAATGATTCAGATCCACATTGTTTGCAACATCAGTTTTGATCAAGCTCACAAAAATTCAAAAATTATAATTAAAATTTGGAAAGGGAAACCAGTTTCGATTTGATTGTTTATCGGGCATTTGGAGACAGACCTCTCAATTCTGAACCTCAGTCATGTGACGAGGACAACACATGACATGGTCACACATTTTTCCTAACTTCAACAACTCGCCAAAGGTGATGAGTCAGAACCTCGACAGATTTAACATGAATTAGAAAAGGTACACGACGGGAAAAGGAAAACAGAAAAACGTTTCAAAATTGAAGGAGGGCTCTACGTATTATTCGCTTGCAGAACACCCGTTCTTGAACTAAATTAAATTTCCAACCGTTGGTGATTATATTTAATGTTTTCAAACCAAACAATACTGAAAACGAAAGCCATAATGCTTTCCAACGATACTGATGTAAAAGCATATTCTTCAAACTATTCTATAATGATATAAAAGTTCAAACACACAATTGGGGAGACACTATTTCACGTAATAGGATAAGTAATAGTATTGTGTGTTTGGAATCTATTTCATCAGTAATATATTCCATACAAAACCCTATTCATTTTGTCACTTATTTTACAATTTTTTTTTTGCATTATAAAATGTATTGCGCTAGAGGAACATAATCCAGAGCTAAAGAAGTATTAAAACACAAGCAGAAATTGATTAATAGAATATAATCCAAAAATAATATGATAATGTAGTAGTATATGAAAAAAGTAATAGGATACATGAACACATATTCTGAAAATAATAAGCTTTTGGAACAAATAATCTGAAGATAATTGAATATTGGAACTTATTATCAGACAAACTAAGAAGCTGGAACCTATTACTTAAAAATAACCACACCTTTATATGCACACAATGTGTTAAAATAAAAACATTTTACTCAGTGCATTTATTATGCTGTAATTAAAAAAACCATCTCAAACTTTAACTTTATAGAAACGTATTGATTAAGTAAATCTTAAAATATTAAAAGGAGCTGTAAGGTTTGATTTGACTAATAAACTACATATACATATCGTTGGACGTTCTCAGCCACACACTTGTATTTTTGATTTATAAGGCCATTTTTGAAGATATGTACATGCATCCGTAGCCATAATAGAAATGCAAAATGGAGACTCATTCTTTAAAAATAGTCTCCTTGAAGAAAACCGAGGCAATTCTTCACAATCAGGTTAGAAGTATGTAATGAGACGATAGAAAATTAACAAAATATACGGTGTTTTAAACAGCAACTCACGTAAAACACTTGATTGCAGTTCGAATGGGCACCGATTCCCTCGAATCCCACACTGGGAATTTTCTTGACACATCGAAGCCTGGAACCAGATTTTAAAAAATGATTTCCAACTTTTTTTCCAGCTGCGGTGCAACCATCCACTTTCCAAATAATTCTCTCTCCAATATACCGCTCCTTTATTTCCCGGAGGACTCGAGAAAACCTATTGGAAAACGCTCCGGTTTTATTCCGCTGCAAACAGATAATCTCCCGGAGGTGAAGTTCCAGGGCCACTTTTTCAAATGGCGCACATACACACACAGAAAGCAATCTTATTCTAAACAATGCCCTCCAATACGTGGTTCGGGTGAACTCCCCAGAGGGTCCCTCAACCCTACCGTACACCCCTCATAGAAATAAAATAAAAACAATAAGCGAGCTTTCTCCACGCAGCGAGGGAGAAAAAAAATGGCGATCGCACATAATTTGTTTTCCTTATGCGAACGAGAGAAAACTTTTTTTCCCCTTCCTGTTCTCTAAATGCGCGGGGCACGTGACGAACAAGAAAATCACGTGCCTAGAAGGGGGGGGGGGCGACCAACGAAGAAATGTCCAGGGTTCCAGACAAAAGAATGACCACAGTCCGTGTTCGAAGGGGTCCATCAGAGCACGTATGCTGGTCGAGTGTGCAAGCAAATAAGGTAAGGCGCTTTACGGCATTTTTTTCTCTTTCTCTGGTGCAAACGGATTTTGGAAAATGCTTTTTGACAATACAAGATTGATGAAGGAAGTATTTCTCGCTCATTCTTGTTACATAAGAGTCCGTAAAATGAATTCTGGTAAGTAAAGGAAATTAATCTACTGTTGATCTACCAAGAAATGACGGTTAACACGACAGCTAGCTTGTTTAGACGAAAGATGGAACATCCTGTTTAATCATTGTTGTTGTTAAAGCCCGCAACTAAAACGATAGGCACATTGAGAGGAGTCGGTTTTTGTAAACTTAATTTAATGCTTGCTTCATAAAGTTTCAATAACTCAGTATAATATATTTTTCAATGTGAAACAAAGAGGGAATTTAAAAATCAAAAGAAAGTTTGTAAAAAGAAGACAACTTACATGTTTATTCTTTAATGCAAGTTTTAAGCAGCAAATGGTTAATTAACATTAACAGAGGTCACCTACTTTTATAATAGCTTTATTTCAATGATGGAGTTTAATGGCGCAAGAGCCAGACAAGGTATAATTGTGATCTGGACCTTTGAATGAGTTTGTGATAATATTTGTAATGGCGCAAAAGCCAGATGTGGCCAAGCTACGCCTAAATAAGTGAGTGAGTGTAAAGCTAGTAAAGTGTAAATCTGTGATCTATACGTGTGGGAAAAAAAATGATTGGCAAGAAAATGGTTCGGAAATAAAGGAAGATTGTTATGGAATCCCGAGGGTGTGTCAGACAGTAAACCTCGTGAGAAAGGAAAAAAACTCACTGAGATGCCTCGGAGTCATGATGCCCGAACCTACCAAAACAGGACCCTCAACATGGAGGGCCAGTCTCCTGAGATAATCCCCTGGGGCAAATTGTCCAGCTATGCTCCAGGCACTGGGTATCAATTTTTTTTATTTCAAATGTAATAAACTTTAAAAAACTAGTTAAATGGTTCATTTATCAGATCATATCATGAGTTTTTATCTAAGCCCGTAATAGATATTAAACACATTGGGAGGATTAATAAATTTAAGAGATACTTTTTCTTTTTACTTCGAATTAAAAAGTTCACGAAAATGTGTTGAAGTCATTAAAAAGATACCCCGCCCTATTCAAGTTCACTGCCATTCTTAAGATTGATTGCAAAAGAAGTTCAAGCAAAAATGTAGAATTTACACCAAGACAACAAGACTTTAAGAGAATTTTTAGTAATGACATTCAAGAGAAAAATTGCTGAAATTGCATAGAAATGCTTAACATTGAAACACATCCAAACCATCTGCAAATGGAATGCAAATATTAGAAGAAATGCGAAGTAATATCGATTCACGGGCAATAATAGAAAAATCCGTTTGGTGCGTTTCATCTATCGAAGATAGTTAGCCAAATTATGAGGAATTGGCAGTTGATCTATTGTTTTATTATTGTCGCCTTCAAAAACCACACGAGAGCTATTGGCGACGGATTTCGTAATTTAAACCTCAGACAAATGACGAGCACCTTCGACATCACGCTAGCAGTAGAACTTGTTCTTTGACAGAATTAACGTGCCGCAGCTCGGTTTCATGGCGGGTCTTGAGTGGCATCAGGACTCGAACCCACAACTCGACGAAACACAAAACAGTGATCAGAAAACTAACAGACAAGACGAAAACGGCGATTCCACAACTATTTTAAAAATTTGTACACTTTGACATTTGTATAAAAATTTGTATACTTTGAAAAATTTGTATACTTTGTCATTTTCTAATAAACGATAATAAACTAAAAAAGAAATTTTATCAATAGGAATATTGATTTTTTGAAAACGAATTTTTATTTTAAAGAAAATGCATACGAATGAGAAACATTGTACGAACAATTCTAACATATTTTATCAAGATGGTTTTCCACAACAGTAAGAACCAAAGAAAAATTCAAAATTCTCTTTCAAACTGCACTTTTTTTATTCTTACAAGTAATGATAATAAATACTTTCTGGGAATAAGAAGTTTTGTTATTACTCATTACTACAAAAGAAATTTACTCATTGTACGCGTAAATTACCAACAAAATTTAAGTAAAAATGATAATCTTTCAAATATCAATGGTACTCAGATCTCAGTACACTAAAAAAATTTGTGAACAAAATAAAACAAAGAATAAGCAAAAAGTAAACGCTTGAAAAAAAAAAAATACCTTCCAAACTTGACCATCATTTTCAGTTAAAACAGAAACAAGAAAGGATCCTCCCCTATAGTTCCTTCTGCCTTATTTCAGGAAACAGATTTTTCATTATGTAAACAATTGGAACAGAACGAGCATAAACATTGGGGGAAAGGCATCATGAACAACTCTAACAGAAGCTCAAATGTAAGCTTGAAGGATCATTTCATCTCAACCACACGGATGTGTATATACTAAGTGAAGTCGTGTTTGAAACTCAGTAAACACACATTGAAAGTTCTTGAACGATTTCTTACAGTTTTGACACAGTAATTATAAATTTTTCGTTGTTGTGCTTGAGATTTACTTTAAATCAGATGTGTACGGATTAATTAAGAATAACAGTGAAATTAATGTTATCTACGGGTGAGGTTCTGGAAAAATTATTAATCATATAATAACAAATTTATGTTTATAATATAACGCTAACAAAACAAGAAAAAGATTTAATTTGATGCTATCACTGCACTGATTAGACAACTGTTTTACGATCTTGTCCCATTATCATTTTGCAACTAGAGCAAAAAATACTTAAATCAATTTTGCAACTCAGGGGGGTCCCTAACTCTATGCTCGCACAGAATATTGATTGTTTATTAATGTCGCACTTTGAAGCAACACAAGGACCTCGTAATAATTTTGAATCTCGATCAAGTGACAAGGAAGACACCAGAACTGGCACTCCATCATTAAACTTCCACACACCGCCCCGCAAGGACTTGGAGTCACGATAATTTAATGTGCATCTGTTTTACTACACAGCGGGTTTCAAGTGACATCAGGACTTAAGGCTACGACTGGACGGAAACAACGCAAGCTCGCAACCATAAGACCAATCGACTACGACGGCCGTAGAATATTTTGAAATGCATAGTGGCACTGTGAATTTTTTTTTATAATCCACCCAGATGTGATGTTTCGATGCTTGGCCGACTAGATGAGTCAATAGAACCATAGAATAAAAAGAATTAGCTTGATCATCAAGAGACATATTTTCTTTAGCCCGCAGTTTAGTAAAGCATGACTTAGAAATATGCGACTACTTCTCATTACAATTTTTCGAGTCTACATGTGTATATCAGACGCTGCACAATTAGCAGTTATGGTGAGAACAATATTTAGTTACTTTACTATAAAAGGAGACCCACACACTGAAAATATAAACCATGAAATGACGAACAAGAGGCGAGGACATCTACCAGATATTTACAGCATATGCTAAGTCAATATATATACTTCTGAGCAAGCTGTCGACAATAACCGCTTACATTGCAGTTAATCACCGATGAGTCAACCGCAATGCTTGGATTAATGGACTTTTTGTTCTATGCTAGAAAAATAAATTTACAAACTTATCACTGTATATGTGGTAAACTAATTCCTTCGGATAGTCATGAAAATAAAGCACTTTATTCGAGCAACTCATTTGCAACAAAGCCTTTTCAACGCCCTATGAGAAAATCCTGAAAATCTGATTTCATTCTGTATAATGAAATATGTTGGCTTATAAAAGGCAAAGTTCTTGCTGGATTTGTAAAATTTAAGAAATAAAAAAAATTGTCTACATACCAAAATTAGCTAAATTAAAAGAACTTTCATTAACTGGTGAATTTACGCCCTCACAGATATAATTGAGAAATTGAATTATTTAAAGTTGGTGCAGCAGGAAAAAGACACAATATATAGCTTGAATGATACGGTCTGTTATCAAATCACTTGTGCATTGCAAAATATGAGAAAAATTATAGCAAAACTGACAATGAATTTCCTTAATTTTTTTTCATCATTATTCTTCAATTACTTCAGAAGTCCAGTTAAAAAAAAAACTTTAACATTTTAATATTATTGAGCCAAATGCAATTTTTTTTATTAATCATTTTACTAGCCAAGTAAATGTAACTGAAACAGCTCCATACATTATATTGCAGAGTTTATTCAAGAAAGAACAGAAGAATAGGATTTAAGAGATTTTGGATCTTCAAAATGATATTGTCCAGAAATCAAGTGAGTGACTGCAGGTTTTAATGGTGCAAGAGCCAAAATGGTGCGCCAAAACATTTGTTAAAATCAATTAAAATACATTTTAAAAACATGAAATTAATACGTAATGATGAAAGATGTTAAAAAAAGTGACTTCAAACTCGGTGTAAAAGGTCTATGTTTTAAAAAAAGTAAATAAATTATGGTGGGATTCCCCCTCCCAAGTCAAATAAGTTTGAAACTGATGAGTGAAAAAAAAAAAAATCTGGTGATGATGATCAAACACCGGATAGTCAATTAAAATATGATGAATATAGTACGGGACATGGCAGGAAGGTCACTCGGGAGCATCTTCTCCAAACAAAAGATGTTTGTGAGTAAATCGAGTATGTCCAATGCGATGTCCAGAAATCAAATGTACCAGGTGAAAACTTCTGAAATACAGTTGACAGAAACAAATTTCCATTTTTGAAAAGAGCATCACACAAGACAAAATCGTTAATTGGTTCCACATACTTGTGTGAAGGATTGTTTTTCAAAAACGAGCATCATGAAAGTAAAAGTACAGAGATCTCGACTTAAAGATGGAAATCTTGATGATTGCTCACGAGCAATATCACTTTACTCAATTAAATGAAGCAATGGCCTACGAAATGCAATACAAAAGATCATATATTGAATATAAGAATTTTTTTAATGCAGAATTTTTGTACCGACGAATTATAAACCTAAGAATTTGTGAACTTTGTTTGTATTATTTAGTTATTATTTTATAACTAAATCAATAATTTCTATATCTTAAAATTAATTAGGGATCCTTGCTACAGTTCAATAGCTTGTTTCTAAAATTACTGAGAAATTGAAAAATATTTTAAAGCCAACAAAAAAAAGTGTGCGCATCACATTTGGAAAATGGATATAATTCTACGACTATAAAAATGTTTGGTGGCTAATCTATAAATTAGCAAAGTACCGCAAGCAGTCCGTGGGTCTCCTTTGTACAATAAATAAAATGTTTATCAAACTCACCGTTGGGTAGCATGGCTGACTAGGGTTGATGAAATCCAGACCTCGTTCTCCGTTACCATTAAAGCAATGCTGAATGTTCTGCGTAAATTTCCGGTGTACGGCAGACAGGGCATACACGCATAGCGCTGAGTTGGGACTAGGCTTGTTGTAGATGTCCGCCTCATCCTTTGATTTCGCAAATACTGCAAACAGCACGTTATCTTGAGCCGAAATGCCAAGCGATTTCGCCAGCTCAGAACCTGGTCGACCCACATAGGCAGCTTGAGCCAGATTGTAATCGGTACCATCAGTCCGACACACGAGGGGCACTTCTGTGTACGAATAGTACTGCACGTCTCGTTGGCACACACGAACCAACTTGGAGATGAATGGCCTCGGTGGGTCGGTTGACATCTTCTGCACGGTCACGAAATAAGAGAAGCCCTTGCTGCTGAAGCCGTACACGTATGTTATGGGGTAAATCTCACGTGACATGCTGTTCAACATGATTTTAGTTCCAGTAGTCACACCACTATGGGCGATGACGAACATGTTGCTGGGGTCTAGACTGCGGCTACTCACTGCTGGGACATCTGAACGGTAAGGTCCGTTGCCTGTATATGATACCCCCACGTACAATACATGAGTCCTTGGGAGATTCTTCGGCCCGGGCGCAATAAAAGCCACGGTAGAGGCGGTAGCATTGTTGGCTACCACTGATTCACTAGCAGGGGTCTCATAGTTATGGACCGCATTCAAATCATGCACTGTGCAAGTTCCTTGGAATAGACTCCCGCAGGCAATAAGTTTGCTCTGAGAATAATCTACCACCAGTGCTTTATTATAGTAGTCTGTGGGGCGTTTCGGCTCATTGGGGCACACCTGCGTGACAGGGCATTTAGGGCTGTCGTCCAAGGGGCCCATCATGGCCACGTCTTCCTGCTTGAGATCCCTGGACAGCTGATAGATGCGGTTGACGGCACCAATGTAGACGCGCTCCGTATAATCGTGAACCGTCATGTGGTTGAATTTCTCGACGTTGGGGTCCTCAAAGGTGGGGTAGGACGGGATCTCCGTGGTGGTGGCGATGGTGCCGACGGCCATAGAAGGGTCAACCAGAGCAAGGATGGCGCAAAATAGGACGAGCGGCGAAAACCACCGCTTCTGCCGCTTCTTCATGGCGGCTGCCAGGGCGTAGTTTGCGTCACTTCCTTGAATTATCTAAAAAAGATGATACATTCGTATTAATTTGTATGCAAGAGCTAAAAAACAATAAAACATTTAGGAAGGATATTTAAATATCTATATATACGTTATGCAATATTTTACAGATAAATATTAAATTAACTTTAACTGAACTGTGGTTCCTTAAACTGAAAGAAAAATCACTTCCAAACAAACATGCATTAGAATTTCCAAGCAAACATACACAATAGAACATAGTTTAAAATATACAGAATGAAATACATTTGAATTGAATTTTTTTTCATGCATTTCAATACTTCCTATCAATTAATATACAATTTTTTCCCTTGCTGCCAAATATTTTACAAACAAATAAATTCTATCAAAACACATAAACTGAATAATTTACAAGTTGTTCAAAAGCTTTCACAAACTACTCCTCGGTTAGCTCAAAATTCCCTTCTTTTAAAGCTAGAAATTAAATTTCGTCTCGACGACATTAAGGTTTCTTAAGAATTCCCATGGTTTTTCTACATTAGTATTCACAACTAATCCTACACAAAAACTCCACACCTCAAAAATCCTGTACTCGCGACCTTCTAATAAACAAATGATTCGCTGCTCACTCTCATGATCCCAGACAATGTATCCAATTTGTCCGCCCAATGAGAGGGTCGCGTGCTAAACATTGTGCCCCATAAATAATTTAAAGAAAAGTTGGGTAAAGAACACCGACTCCTCCTCGTTAATCAAACCGAAAGACACGGCCACTTCGCTTCATTTAGCATGCTAGCTCACTGCGCAAGTCCCTTTTGAACAAAACCCTTTCGGCAGACTATTAGTGCACGGCCCCCTGCACACACAAGATTTTCTAGTCTTGGAAGGCTTCTCAATTCTGACCTGTCAAGTTGACACGGTGCAGGAAACGTTATCCTATAAGGTTTCTCTCACGTTCCCCGTGTAGATTATTGATTCTCAAAAGGTTTCAGAGGATTTCTGTTTCTTTAAATGAATGAATCCTAATTTCAGTTCGCTGAGCTGCAAGGCTATACAAGAGATTTGAGGAGGGTATCAGATGTTCGATAAGTATTTAGTGGTTTATCCCTATTCTCTGAAGATCGATATAGTTTTCATCTTATAATTTGGCGAATTAGTTTCACTTACAAAATCGAAAAAGTGTTCCATTCATATACAGTATTCTGTAAACAGGGGTTCTGAAAACTGAACACAAAATAACCATTAACCCTTAAACTAGCATTTTATTATATTTTTTTTAAGTTACGATTCCCCCCCCCATTACTTATACATTGGATAGGCTTTGTAGAGGTTAATAATGCAATATTATACTTAGTCATGCATATGAAAATGGAATGGGGGCCATTTGAGGGGGGGGGGTGATCTCATAAGTCTTACTAGTTGGGACCACATATTTCATTGATATTTTAGCTAAGGGAATAAAGGCCTGTAAAACGTTGAACTATTTACGATTTTCTCTTTACTAGCTTCGGTGACCTTTTGGTAATTTGAATTGAAAACATTACAACTCTTAGCCAATCAAATGAAGAGTTATTAGGAACATAAGATGAAAAGAAGCGTTGTGAATTGAATTAGAGACAATGATATATAAGCGAATTAGAATTCAAAGAAAAGAGAAGGGAGTAGTGGATATGAAAAAAGCTGATGGATACCGTGTAGTAAAAATTGGATTGAATCATCGTAATTAATCGTTTGAATTGAAATTAAATAGAAACGATTCCTAATTAGAGTAATAAGAAGTGAACTTGATATAAGAATGAAGTGTTTGAATCAGAATGAGTGATATGGTAAGCTAGATCTTCGTTAATTGGATATAAAATATGATAAATGAGTTAAGAGGGATTCGTGAGAGCGCGTTCTTGTATATTCTTTGATAGATAATAAAGTGTGTTGCCTTTCTCTTGCATAGTTTCAATTTAATTTCCCAAATTATTGACTATTTAATTAAGACTCTACGATAGACGTGGAGTTAAGTAATGTAGGAAATACGTCACACCAGTCCTGCCTACAATACTTTATTTTGAAAAATTAATACAAACTCCGTATGTAAAGAGAGAGTTCATGTTCGTTTGTGAACAGCGTAAAACATTCTTTGCAGAGTGGTACATACACATTATACAAATGGTTCTAGTTCTTTGGATACATGTATAGTTTTTCAAACTAAACACCTTAAACAGAGTTATGAACCAGTGATATAGCGTCCTGTTAGATCTACATTCACTTTCGTCTCAAGTTAGTAATCTAAGGATTAAATATCAGGATAGCTATCAAATAATTGTCACAACAACGAATTAAATATTAATATTCTTATTTTAATTATCATAGTAATCCGTTTCCACTTAAAACTGTAAAAACTGTTTTCATTTGAAGTATGATGATAAACAGGATTCAAAATTCGAGCGTAGATCTTAATTTCAAATTGATGATCTCTCAATATTCATTTCCATGTGGCTACAAGACGTGTGTTTATCATATTGCGTTCTTGAAATTTCAAAACGTTTAATAAACATGCAGTTTTCGGCTTTAATATATGAAGTTAAAGATGTATTTAAAACAAGAGGACAAAATATAAAACGTATTTTACACAGAAAGGTACAACAAAATGTGATTTTTTTAAGAAGCAAAATGAAGTCGAAATTATATATTGACGATGGAGTACCTTTCTACACGTATAAGTGTTCCGAAATTAAATTCTTATTTAACTATACCTCCTCAATAGGTAGCCTTAAAAATTATTTATAACAGTCTCAAACAATTTCAAGGGGCATTTTGAGGAGTCCTTTGGAGCACCTGCCTTTCCTTTTGCCTGCAATAGTTCTTTGGAGCATGTAGAATAATTTAATATCCTTCATAGTTTGTACACAAAAATTATTTTCTACGTGCAAAACTAATGTTGCGTTGATGTTTTTCCCCCCCTCGTTTCATTTATCTATGAAAAGAACATAAAAATGTTTTTTTCCTTCTTTGGCTCCTTCTCAGATCTGAAATGTTGGTTCAACATATTAGACGATTAAAACATTCTGTCAAAAAGACGTCATATACAAAGAACATACACGATAACATCAAAAATAATTTATTGAATGCATATTGAACATTTATTTATGAATTAAATTTTTAACAACTACAACTGAAATAAAGTTTCCAATCTAGATAAGAGAGCATTTTCTTAACTGAATTCAAAATCATTTAATGAATATAACAAAAGTAAATACCGAACTTAATTTTGGAATAAAAAGTACTTTCTTAAGAAACACGAAACATTTTTCTAAGCTAGCTCCTAATAAAAGCGTGCGCATGCCTACTGGGATAGAGTTAAAATCGTTTCAAGTCTCACGTTGCAACGATTGCACCTGATGTTTAGGTAGATGTATGCTTTGAAAAATGAAGAGATCAACTAGAAGCCTCGTGGTGGAAAGCATTTCTCTTATCTAACGAAGCTCAATTGTTACGATATTTGAAAAATAAACACTCTACTTAATTCTTGGCGGAATGAATAGTAATAAATATATATAGCTGAAAATTTTATGTTAGTGAATTCATCATACAAAAAAAGTATAAGGCAAATTATGTTTTCATGAGTATGAAATACTTTATACCAACTGTCCTTTTCTTAAAACAAATTCTGAAGACACTTTAAGGCAATACATAGTTGACTCTATAGCTGTCAATAATGCAATATTTTGAGCAGGAACTGGCCGTTCGATCATGTTCCATGAAAGTTCGATGAAATTCATGCCTGGCAATTTAGGCGGTTAAACCATACGCTCGAATTGTCCTGAATGTTCCTCAAACCAATCTCGAATGATTATGGCCCGGTGACAAGGCGCATTGTCATCCTGGAAAATTCCATCTTTGTTTGTGTTCATTAAGTCCTTGAATGGCAGCAAATGATCTCCCCAAGTATCTGAACATAACAATTTCTAGTCAATGATTGGTTTCACTTTGACCAGAAGACCCAATCCATGCCATGTAAACAAACAAACAAACAAAAAAACCAGCCCACACCATTATGGAATCCACCAACTTAGCTTGCACAGTGCCTTGTTGACAATTGTCCATGGTCTCGTGGGATGTGGAGCTCTACCATCAGTCTTACCAACTGGTACGAGCCCAGCAGCCGATGGCGAGTTGTTAGTATATAAAGGCAGTCATCTGCATCAATTTTCCATCAATACTATATTTCGATGCATTGGCCTCATGAACATGTTTGTCGTCCCACAATGATTTTAATTTGATAAAGTGTTGCTTCTCTGTCGTAACGCTGATCTAGGTCAATAGGTAGACATGGTCGACCATGGTGGGAGGTAATGCCTGAAATTATATATTCCCGGGTTATATTTGACACAGAGGATCGAGGAATGTTGAATTTCCTAGCAATTTACAAAATAGAATGCTCCATGCGTCAAGCTTCAAATTGCAGTTTTCTTTCAATTTTAATTCCAGATACGAGTCATAATTTTGTCAGAAAATTTTTTACATTAAGCACTTGAGTAGAAATGAAAGCCATGAAAATGCACCGTCCATTTATACATTTATTAACACGATGCTACCACCATTTTCATGCTGTTATCCCATGACTTTTGGAAAATCGGATTATATGTATAAAATGAAACTTGTGTGTTAGTCATATGATGAATAATCATTACTGGTCGTTGATAAATATTTGTTTCATTAGTAACTGAGGGTACAATGAATTTTAAATATGGAAGTTGTGCGGAGGGTCTTCTATTCAGAATGATGATTTTTCACTAAACAATTTCGCTTAAGGATGTGTAACCAATTCTACAAATAAAATATAGAAAAACAAAATCGAAAATTTGCAAGACTCGATGAGATTTCTTTTCAAGTGCGCACAATGCCAGATATATGGCAAAAAAGAACGAAGGAAGGGGAAGTATCTTTTTGGCGCAGAGCCACGTCACAATGCATCGTGTATTCTGGATTCGTAGAGAGAATTCCTAAGACGGAAAAGGGGTGGAAAGAGAATTCCAAAACCCGATCCGAGGAAAGAAAATTACAGATATTTCGGTGCAAATGCTCATCTTGAATTATGGCGACGGAAGAATTTGTTTTCGAACTCCTGGAAGGAGAGTGGGAAAAGGACCGAAAGGGGACAAGGAGTACATTCGAGGATGAAGTGTTTTTATCCAGATCAAAAAGGCACGCACAAGGATAAATGGCTCCATTCAAATCGAGGAGCATGTTTCCTTTTAAGGGATGTAAGGAATATACACCTCTGTAAGAGAGTTACAGAAAACAATTTTATAGCGCCATCTATTTATGTAGCAGGGAAGAAAACAGATTTGAAGGAAACAATATTTTGTTTTAAATAAGAAACGAGAAACAATACAATATTGGGGAGAGCCGAAATTTAAATGTATAAATAGAAAAATTTCTAAATAACCCGATTGGGCCTACATTGCTTCAAAGTTGACACTAAAGCAAGGGTAAAACATTCCATGGAATCCAAACCGCCTTCTAATAATTATTAAATGGTTTCTTAAAAGGCTCGTTTATCAATGTTTTATGACAGTTGTCCAAGTCTCAGTTGTTTCCATCACATGATTTCATTTTTATAATAAATGGAAGCAAGAAACTTGTGTTTAGATAGAAATATGGGGGGGGGGGCGGAATTGTTTCGAGCGGTGATTAAATACTTATATTTAAATTGTTTAGCACAAAAAGAGATCAAATCTGAGTTGGATGAAATTCATGGTACATCTGCTCCTGTGTTTCCAACTGTTCACAATGCGGTAAATGAGTTTAAACATGGACGTATATCAACAAAAGGAAAACGTCCTTCAGGATGTCTAGTGGATGCTACTACTCCAGGAATAATTCACGAAATCCACGATATTATTTTGAATGATAGACGAATAAAGTGCACACAATAGTTGAGGCCACTGGCATATTGCTAAGCATAGTGTTTTGAAATTTGCGCGAAAAATTGGACGCAAAAAAAATTTCGGCAAGATGGTGCCGAATTTTCTTTGAGTGAAAAAAGAACGCAATCGTGTAGCTGAATCTGAGGTTATTTTGGAGCATTTTCGTCGCAATTCTAAGGTGTTATTGAGTTGATACATAATTGTGGACAAAACGTGGAAAAACAACACGCTCAAGAGACAAAGAAACAGAAGGGTTTGGAAGCGAACTGGCCCCGAAGAAGGCAAAGACGATGGCCACGGTTTTTTAGGATGCACGCGGAATCATGTACACCGATTGCTTGAGAAAAGGAAAAACAAAAACTGGAGAGTATTAAGCGTCATTATTGCACTGAATGAGCGAAGAAATCAACAAGAAGCGTCCTCATTTGAAAAAGAAAAAAAAAAAAAGATCATCTTTCCATAAAGACAAGACACGGGTGCACACCTGTGCAGTTTCGATAGCCAAAATCATGGAATGAAAGTTCGAATTATTACAGCAATCCATCGGATTTGGCAAACCGACGACTTTTTTTTTTCTTCCAAACTTCATAAAATGTCTCGGAGGGCAACGGTTCACGATGAGATTATCACCCAAACAAATGCTTATTTTGATGACCTTCTGAAATCTTACTTTTTAGAGGGCTTTAAAAAAGTTGGAGAAAACGTTTGGAAAAGTGCAGAACTGAAAGGAGTTTATGTTAAAAAAAATTTTTTTAAAAAATCTACCTAAAATAATGTTTTTCTGCCCCTTTTTAAGGATTTATTGAACGACCCTCGTACATGGGAGTTGCAGGAAACAATTTTACAGGGCCATCTACTTCAAAGATCATACACAAAAATATTGAAACATTCCTAAATAAGTTGATAAAATTTGTATTACTCTAACGATATATTTGGATTGGAAATGTTGCTTTTAAAAGACTAATGAATTTAATTTCTTACCTTATTTGAAACTAATACAGAAGAATTCAATCGTCTAAAAAGGTTACGGGTTTAGAGATCATTGGTAGCTTTAAATGCCGCAATTGCAGATTGTCTAAATGCATCAAATGTTGGTTATATTACGAAAGTTCTCAGATTGGTTAAATCTGATAATGTGAACTCTTAACTTAAAGAACAATACACAATTTTCTATTGATACTAGTTTGTTACACTTCTAAATCCATTATGTTGTTACTGTTCATTTACAAATAGAAAACTAATTTCATTAAAAAATATTGAAGAAACTAGCCCAAAATATCAACAGACTTTTCTAATAAGATAAAAATAAAAGCTTTTCCTAATGCCCCAATCGCAGTTTGTCGTTTTTAAATTTTAACAATCTTACACAGCCAGATCTTTTCTGATGGAATGCATAAACGCATTAATAATGACACCAAATTGGAAATTGATGTCACCCCTCGAATAACACCATTAGCCAGACTCTAGAAATGTCTCTTTTCAGCGTTAATCCTCGCGAAAGGAGGGGTGGATGGTTGACAAATGTAGAGACCAATGAGGAAAACCCTAATGGAGGTGGTAAGGCCCAACGAAATCCACAGCCACTACCCTAATCTGAGAACCGGGGGTTCTTTCAGCCACCTGTTGTCGTTCCCGTCGATAAAATAAATAATAACGATGCCCTAACAAAGAGAGAGATGTATTTTTTCTCTCTTTTTGGGGCAGAACGGGACGATGGGAAATGGATATCAAAAGGGAAGGGGGAGGAAACGGAAAGTGAAAACGATAGGAGCAGGCATGAGAAAATTGTCACCTGTTAAAAAGGAAGGAATTGCTTTCCATTTCGATTTAAGACTCGAAGCGAAAGCGAATTTGGACAACAGAGAAGGGGAAAAAAGAAAATCCTCTGTCTGATATATATACATACATACATATAAAAGGGGAGGGTTTGAATTGAGAGTGAATGAAAAGACAAAGAAAGCGAATAAAAATGTAAACTCAAGAAGGGTTTTATCCCGAGGATGGGTAAAAGAGATATAGAAACCATTTCGCATTTCGTTTTGGCATCATTCCTCCCCTTCACCCTCGAGACAGTAGCATAACCCCCTGCCAAGGAATCCATTTAATCAAGAGGGAGCGATGGAGGGTGCTTTCCCAAATCCGAAAGTTGGGGGCGGAGGTATTAGGAAAGGTAGGCAAGAAAAACAGAGGAATTCACAGGTGCCAAGATTTTATTGGAGCCATTCCGTCTATAAACCCTTGCTTGTTCCCCCTGCAAACTATGAGAAAAAGGCTTCATTGCGAAAGGCATTCTTCTATTTAGAGGGTAAAGAACAGAGAGGAATATATTTGCACCCCAACACAATCGTTGATTCAAAGAGAATCTTTCCAACATGTGCATTCTTACCTCTTCGTAAGGGTAGAATAAAATACAGAGACAAGAATATTTTCTTCTTATAATTTCTAAATGATCTCTTTTTTTGTTATTGCTATATATAACTATATGTATATACATGTTTGTATTGATGACACTAAATTAGTTTCTATCTCTTCTTATTCAATTTCTTAAAGCAAAACCGTTTATTGCACTTTTAAAAATAGTGATTTCCTCTTTGAATCCGTGCGTGTTACTGTAACCACCCGAACCCTCTCTTAAACGACTTAACAAAATTATTTCGGGGAACTAATATTTTCTCCCCTTGTACAAAAGATCTTAGGTTCTATTTTCTCAGCTGACACTTGTTGTGTGAACTACGCAACCACGAGCATTATATTCCATCATGGTCTGAAAGCTTAAACGCATAAACAAAAAATCTCTAGAATGATTGAATAAATTCAAACGTTCATTACTCTTAACGATTGCTTTCTTTTACTTAATATAATATCGCCAAGATGCGATTTATATCAAATGCAAAATAAAAAAAAAATTATAGTTCAGTTTTAATTATTATAATCTGAATCATAATCAATCGCTTTTAATATTAAAGGGCCTTTTTACCGCAATAATTTACCTGCACGGACGTGCCATAATAACTTTAACAACATTAAATCCGTTTCTTTCTACTAATTATTCTCTATTGGCCTGGACGAACTTGGAAAAAGTTTTTCAGGCCTAAATATCGGTCAGAAAAATTATGCTTTATAAAAATAGGTTTATACATCTATAAACTACAAGCATGCAATACAGTAAATTTTTAACAAAGCAAACGTCACGAACGATGGAAACTGATGATAAAACAATGATTTTCTTGGTTTTATTTAAAAAAAAGTGTCCTTTTTAACTGGTATTTTGAAACAACAATATATCTATGATGAAGAATGAACATAAAATAAATGTAAGAAGTTAAAGAAAACGACATTATTTAAAATTATTTAATACACACTTTTAGTCACATGACAGTTCGACGCTTCTTTAAGAATTTCCAGCTCATACCTGTAAGTTTTGGTAACAAAGTGTTGTTATCTCTGCTATTCACATAGCCTTCAACACGTATTACAAAAGAACGTTTCCCACATCTTTCTACGAAAGTATCGGCAGAAAATTGAACGGTAATGTGAACTTTTATCCTCCAGACTTGCTATTTGGCTGCGGGCCAAAAACTGGACAATAGCAACAGGACGGTAATTAAATATTTCTCGCATGGAACAAAAATGAGGGAAGACAAATCGATAAGAAGGTTGGTCGAAACATAGCCGAAAGATGGATGAAAGGGACGAATTTTCGTGTGGACACGAGAATAGATTTATTCCTTGACCGGTTGAGAAATCCGGTCAAGGAAGACAGGAGACAAAATAAATAATGGTAAAGATTGGAGAAAGTCATTTCATCTAATTTGTCGAAGCATTAATATACATAGAGCTGTCAGTTGGAATCCATAGCGGAAGATTAATCGATGGTAGGAAACAAGATGTTTCAGCTTGACATGTTACAGTTTCATCGATAGCAGAAAGGATTGAGGTCTTTGTATAAAATTATTAAGGGTGAGTAAACATCTCTACATTGTTTTAGAGAGAAAAGGCAAGAAAGTGTCAATCAGGCTGGTTGGTCGCGTGAAATTTCTGGCATTGAGTCCCCATGGAACATTATGCCAAACACTGGGCGAATATTTTTAAATTCTATTGATTAAAGCATTTTAAAAGTCAGTTCAAAATAAAATATCTAATAAAGAGCTGTTTACATTAAAATAAATGCATGGGGGAAATGCCAGGTAAAAATTCAAAAACTTGTGTTTGGGAATTTTCTCTAATTAAGTCAATTTCAAGGATAAAATATATGATTCAAACTATTTGAAAATGAACACACTTAAAAGAAAACTATTCGGTCATGATGTTTTACAATCAATCAACAAACATAATAACTTAGAAGATCTTCTGGTGTTGTGTAAGCATGGTGCGTCCTATTCTAGAAGCATCAAAATGACGTCTTGTTTTCTACACGATAGTGATTTCCAGTGAGAAAGGGTGGTTTTCACACACATGTGTGTTTCAGTTCATTATTTATTTGAAGATTTCATTGATCTTGCTATGGAGAAGCTGCTTTAAAATGCATTTTAAATTATCGCAGTACATAATGGCCGGAAAATGAATGATCTGGAAATTAGAAAGAAATGCACAAACAGTTAAGGTGATTACAGTGCAACTAATTTAAAGATGCTTTTCAATCTTTAGAATAACAAATTAGTTTGTTTTACAATCTGTGATTAGGTAACTGTAAACATGCTAATCGCAGGTATAAAATTTATGGTTCCCTGAACATATTACGAAGATTAGCTACGTTTAGTCATTTCATGGGAATAACAATTTCGAGAATTTTATAACAAGTGTCGACCTTATCCTTGATGATTACCATTTATACCCTTACCTGATTATCATAAATAGGCGGAGGGAAGATGAATGAAAAATTCTTTTAATTCGATTAAAGTGGGTAAAACTTTATTTCTCTCGATTTTTTTCCCTTCGCGGATTTCACAATATAAATTCTTTTTTATTACAATGATCATAGGGAACAAGAAACAATGAAAAACCTAAAGACATGTTATCGCTTGTGAGTTTTATTAAGAAAAAATTACCTAAAAAATTCCTTTCTAACCATCTAAGAGAAATCTAAAACATTTCCCCCCTTGCAAATGCAATAATTGTTTTCAATGTCAAATAGACTGGAATATCATTTACTTGACCTATTCTTTGCTTTGGGATGTCACCTTAAATATAACAACAACAAAAATCATATTTAATCTATTATTATCCCATATGCAACATCTTAACATATTCTTCATCCAAATCTCGTCATGTATTGTCTTGAATATATACTCTTAGAGATCAAATGAAACAAATTATATTAACAATGTATTAACAGTAACTAATAAAAACTTTTTGTGTAGCATTATATTCACAAACAAATGCAATTTTTAGAAGGTTTTGTGATAAGCTATCATCGCAAAAAAAATCTCATTTGCGAAGACAATACGTATGAGGAATTCTTGAAACTCAACCAAATGAAGAAAACCGAAAAGTAAGAAAAGATTCGCTTCAATCAACTTCCGTCCTTTCTAATCACTGTTACGAATCGTTACATTTCCCCCACTACACAAGAACAACTGCTGTTCAGAAGGCTTTGGGGACTCCGCTTGTTGAGTCTTCGTTAGAAGGTGCGGATTTGATTTCGTTTGCAACTTCACGGATGAGGGGTCGTCTGTAGTGAAACACTCCCACACATGAAACGGGGTGGAGGGGAAAAAAGGAATAAAAAACTAGTAAGGAGAAGCTTCTCGATGGAAAGGGGGCGTTGAAGGGGTGTTCGATTTCCGAGTTTTATAGAGGTACACAGCACTGAAGTAATGATAATGAACTTTTTTCCTCTGGGGATGTTACTGATCAGTATTCAAGGGGGTATGCGTTGTATTTACCAGCAGTAATGATGGAAGCAGTTCTTTTTACTGTAGTAGTCTCATGTACTCATCTATCAACTAAATAATGATTCAGCTGTTCCTCACCACGATCGAACGATAAATTAATCAATACTTGAACATGTTATTGTATTCATTAGCTAAAAGTACTGGAATTGTACAACCAATCTAATCGTAACAAAATTATTTAGAATTAGTAATCCATACTCACAACTGCTGCTATGTAAATTTTCCATATGCTCCAAAAATCGTGATCCCACTTCAAAATATTTTATAATTTGATTATTGGAAAATAAGAAACGTAAGTGACAGTAGGGGTTTATGGTGCTAGAGCCGAATCAGGCTAAGATATGTTACACACGAATGATTTTTTCCCCTAAATAATCTGAAATTATAAAACATAGTTTTCAAGAATAATTTAGTAGATGCTTAAGAAGGATCCCAAATAGGCAATAAAATAATCTACAAATCTGAAACTTACATATCGATATAAAATACAATAGTTAAATTTGAATTTTTTCATGAAGTAACATTTCTTAAAGTGTAAGGCAACATTTAATATCCACAGCAAAGAACCTCACTCTCTTAACTTATACACCATATTAAATATCAATCAGGTTTAACATTAAGAAGTTTATACTATTCGTTAAGAAAGTTATTGTTGCAAGACTGTCAAACTCGCACCATTCCAGATATTAAGCCGTGGCTCTTCCCTAAAGCGATCGATACAGCATTCTGTTTAGTAGTAATAATAATTTTAAAAAAACCCTACTGTTCAAGTAAAAGAAAATTACTTGAGGTGTTCTCTAAGAAAAAAGTTGCAGTCTACCGGCGTTTAATTCTAAGCAGTAAAAAAAAGAATAGATACCAGA
The DNA here is from genome assembly GCA_019974015.1 of Nephila pilipes. Classification (NCBI taxonomy): domain Eukaryota; kingdom Metazoa; phylum Arthropoda; class Arachnida; order Araneae; family Nephilidae; genus Nephila; species Nephila pilipes. Next base: position 784,009 of record BMAW01017409.1, read on the forward strand.
ATCCTTCTGAAATAATAGTTTCTTTTCGCTTTTTCCAAGAGAGAATGGGAGCAGAAACACAATGAAAAAGTTCCTTTTCCCCGTTAATCGTCCTCTCCTCGAATTAGAGAAGTGAAAATAATAGGAGCGAAAAGAGAAAGGTAGAATACAAGTACCAAGGTGGTTCGAACCACAGAAAGAATGTTTGGATAGTGGGAAGGAAAAAGAAATACTGAATGTGCAGGTGATATTGCTGAGAAAGTTGTGTGATTTTCATTTTTAATGGATAACTAAAATTTTTATTAGAACACAATTGATGAGTCTTCATCAAAACATTAATAAATATGTTTTTTGTTCGTGAGAATTAATCAGTAAAATTGAAGAAACGTTTTTTATTTTTATTTTTAAGTGATTGTAGTATCTATACAATGCAAAACAATTTAGGTCGTACAACTTTAAAAAATTGCATTTGATAATAACATACAACTGTTTCATACAAAAGACCCGTCTTCATTTAAAACAAATATGAAATGTTTTTGGAAGTACTTATTTGGGAATATTGCTAAATGTTACATCACATTTAAAGATAATCTTTATAAATTGACTCTTTAAGATTAACCTTGATAGTTGTTTTCATTTTTCAACTAGTTCTAAATAGGAATAACTTTTTCAAAATGAGATTTAAAAAGTTCTATTATGTATTCAATATACTTTTTAATCCATTTTATTTTTAAAATGTTAAATAGAAAAATAAAAATTGAAATCAACCACAAAAACGAATTTCAAATTAAATGTTAAGTTTCTCATGATTTATTAAAAAAAATATCTTAATCATATAACCTTCAGACGCAAGTAATATTACAAAAAAAAATAAGGAGAAAGAAGCCAATAGGTGGTATTTTAGAAGAAAGTCCATAGCACACAATTCATATATCATGGTTTTGAGTGAAAACACTAAGTGCTTTAATAAGGCACAGATTTAGCAAGATACACAATTCCCCCGAAAGAACTTTAATAATGAACAATTATTAAAGTTCGAAAAATAATGAACAATTATTTCTAAAAGACTTGAAATAAAAATTGAGTATTTAAATACTTTTATTATTTTAATTAAATTTTAAATTTAACTACGCGCCAACATTTTCAATATTTAATTTTAAAACAAATCCAATTTTTTAGGTATCTTTTGTGCAACATTATATTTAACCTAAACAAGCATTGATTTTACGAGAATAGAATTAAGTAATTTTCGAATCGCACTCTCTTCTCATAACAAATAAAATAAAGTCAGAAAATGCCAAAGTTAATTAATATCAAGGAACACGATAAGATACCTCTTTCTCTAACAAAGGATAATAAAATATTATTTTAAAAGTGCAAAGCCTTAGAATATACTAAAACAGCAGAACAAAGAATAAGAATCTCTCAGCCATTGCTTTGTCCTTGCACCAACTATACTCACATGTCGATGGATACACATAAAAGATCTAAAACTAACCTTTCACAAAAACATGCGATTCGTCTACGAAAAAGAGAAAAGAGAAGATGAAGATAAAAAGAAAAGAGGGGTAATCACAATCGAACAACTCAGTTTCTGGTAACAACAGTGTGAGGGGGTGGTTTATTCTCAGGGCCTGCGTGCCATTTGCCGAGAGCTTCTCTTCTTTATCCTCCTGTGACTGCACCTCGGCTAACAACCACTTCGGATGGATGGGGGCTACTGTTACAGTTACCTGAAAATCGTCAGCCTCCCCCTCTTCCTCAGTATTATCTGGGAGGAAAAAAGATTTTTCTTCTTCTCATCCACAGTTGCCTCTTGGACAGCTTCTATCACAGGAGATGGAGGGAATGATCGTCACAGTCTCTTCTATATCTACAGATAATGCATCCAGACTCCATTACGACGCAACAATGAGGTCGAGGGTTTCTTTGCCCTTTTCTTTTTTCAATAAAGGGCAAAAAGGTAGCTTGGAGAAAATTTGACGTCATTGCAGGTTTTCTTTTTCGTGTTTTTATACGCCTTCTATAACTACTCTCAGTATATTTCCTAATCACTATTATAAACACAGAAGTCAGTACTCAATAAATTACTTGATTAGGTGTTGTTTATGATTTTCGGCGAATTCGCTTATTAAAAACAAATTGCAAATTGAAAAATAACAAAGCAATAAATTGGAGGATATCTATACTGAATGCTAAAAATAGAAATATATATTATAATATTGATATCATAACTACTTAATGCGTCTATACTCCGTTAGATACAAGGGTCGTTCAATAAGATCTTAGAAATTCCAAGATATGGTACTCGCAGCATCAAAAATTGTTTTTCGTTAGTATCATGACTCACTAGACAGTTGTCTAAGTCTCAGTTACTCGTAATCATGATGCCCTTTGCACTTCAAAAATTCTTCTTCATAACTTTTCCTGCCAATGAAACCATCTTCGACTTTTTTTTTTTTTTTGGAGAAGATTGACCGGAAGCAATCCAGCATTTTGATTTTTGTTTGGTTTCCGAAGCACATAAAGGTGAATACAGATCTCACTGACGGTGATAAATCGATGCAGCAGCAATCATTTTTTTTTCGGCAGCAAATGACTACTTAATCGAAACTTACTAATCAATGTCAAATTTGTTTTGGCTCCGTTTAACAAATGGCAGCTCGCAAATGGAAAAAAACAATTTACCTTAATGATGCCATCTGTCTCCAAATACTTTTTGAACCTCCTGGTACAATGAAGTCAGAATTATTACGACAACAGGATGATTTTTTCAATTGATGATTATTTATTTAAGTCACATTTAGAAATCAACATTGGCGATGGACCTCGTAATTTGAACCTCGGTAAGTGCGACGATGACGACATTTGAGCCCACTCTAACCCGCACTCCAAGCAACGTAAGGACTTGGGGCCCTCAGCTGATTTAACGTGCATCAGTTCCGCTACAAGGGGGGTCTTAAGTGACTCCAGGACTCGAACCCATGGCTCGACAGAAACAACATCGACAGCGAGCTTACGATCATGGCCACTCGGCTACTGCAACGTTGATGTGGATTTGGAAGATATACGAATTGCTCATTTCAGTTTTCATCTACATTTTGTAAGAATGAAATGAAAATGTTTAAAAAAATTGGATAATACAAAATTATGGGGATCATTATGATTAAAAGAATGTTTCAACAAAAATAATTTCCTTAAAAATATTTTTTCGGCACTCACTTGGCTATTACAACAATTTAAGAAATTGAAAAACTAATTTTTTGATGATAAATACTCAGAATAAAATGATTTAATATAATTTTAACCATAAAAAGTGATAATTTGCTTTTCATGGAAAAAAAAAAAAAAAAAAAAACCCGAATAAAACTAATAATTGTTCGCCATAATATATATTTAAAATTTGGAATTAGATTATACTATTATCAAACTTTTAAATTAGCTGTAGTCTGCACGCTATTTAAATTAAAAAAGTTCTTAAAATGACAAATCATTTTCAACTCTCAACTTTCGTTGAAATGTGTAAGGAACTGAAATATTTTCCCATCTACTTAAAGATTCAATATTTTAAAAATATTTCGATCACTGAATCCTTTGCAAATATTTTGAGAGATAGAAACAAAACGTATTTAATTATAATACAATTTGTTTAGTTTCGAAATAATAACAGAAAATTTTTTTTACAAGCCAAATCAATAAATAAATCAAAAGAACAAATATTTATTCAAATCGTTCACGTTATTTAACGGAACAATGTTTAAATCACGTTAATCGCTCAACGTCAAATTTTCGAACCAATCTTCGGCATTACCGATAGAGTTTGAGCAAAAAACTTCACGGATGGATCTCCTTGCAGATTACGAATGATTCAGGAAAATCGCATACGAATCACGCTCACCACAAGGAATATTTAAACGGAAAGGAAAGGGGAGGAAACAAATACGAAAGGTCAGAGACAAACACCAAAATTCTGGCCCCGTCCGAAGCGAGCGTGGCGACCGCCATTAGGAAGGCACGAAAAGGCGGCCCGGGCCAAAAAAAAGAAGAGGCAAAACAAAGAAGAAAGACGCTAGCCACGCAATGATGATGATCGCTAGTGCAACTGCGATCCGACGGGGTAGGGAAAAATAACATGCGGGAATGTTACACAAGAAACAACTTAGTAAAGTAAATTCCAATGATAGGGGATGTTTCCAAAGTGTGTAGTTTAAGATGCATCGAGAGTAGTACTACTTACGCGCGCACACACACACAAACATATATGTATGCATAAAGACTTTTAAAGCGACGTTGAACAGGGTTGAGTTGGTTTTTGGAAGTCAAGCATTTATCATTGCGTAAGAATTCCATAAGTTATTAATTTCAAAAAATACTCCTCGCACAATTAAATCGGTTATCTGTATTAAATTAAGCGAATTAATTTTGAATATAAAATTGCAGTGCAATCCCAGATTACAATTAAGTACTTGCGCTGATTTAATTAACATTTTTTTTACAAACATTTTTTCATTCGAAAGCTCGCGAAGCAGCATGGAGCAAAACAGACTCCTTAAATTCAGTTTTTAAAATTATACAAAGTAAAATATTCCCAATAAAATCGTAATTTTTGTCGTGGATAATTAATACATGGGTATATCCATTACTGATGAGAAAATGGCTATTTTCATTGAATATAACTATTTACAGAATATTGATAACACGGGCTATTAAAAATAGCAGAATTCTTTTCTTTCCCATAAACATTAAAATTAAGTTTATTTTGTGATTATTACGACAACGTGCACACAGTTTAATTTCTAAGGTGGGAGAAAAAATCAATTTAAAATTTGAAGAAAATTTTCATCCCCGTTTTTCCCCCTATTTAATCTCTATGAGCTTAAGACACAAACATTTTTAAATATTATAGAAAATAATATTGAGCATAAATTAAGCAGAAAAAAACATTCTGCAGGGAAAAAAATTAATGCATGTATATATATATACTTTTAAAAAGATTATACAAGACGAAATAAAAAAAAAAAGTGAAAAGATAAATAATGTCTTCATATATATATCACGTCATACCAGTCAATCAATTTGTTGTTCTGAGTCATTTAATCAGACTGAAATCAAACTATGAAAGTAGCAACAGTGTCTCTCGAGATAACAAGAAAGAGCAAACTATTATTCCTTAAAAAATATTTGTGCTTAAGTCGCAATCAAATAGATTAGAAATAATTACAAAAATAAATTTTAGAACACACTAAACGATATTTAATTAAAAGACGAAATTAGGTAAATTGTGAATCTATCTAGGGAAAGGCACTAAATACATCAACAAAGTAATCGGTGCGAAATTAAAAATTGTGCAATACTTTAACCACTCATGGTAATTCATAAACGCGGGATGATTGCATACCGGATAGGTGAAATAAAACGCTCTAACAACAACATTCGCACGCCCATAAATACAAAACACTTAGATATTTAAAAAAGAAAAATTGTTGCACAAATATTTGTTTTGTCAGTCGCTCCAAAAAGCCTAGAGAGTGAAGGAGAGAGAGACAGAGAAAATAAAAAAATATATATATTTAAAAAAACGTTCTTCATTTGCATTCTCAATTAAAGTGCTTCTCCAAGAAAGGAGGGTGGGATAGCAAGGGGGGACGGAAGAGTGATAATGGCTTTATAATTGTTTCAAAATGGCTAATTATCAGGAGAGAAAACGGAGATAATTTCACTTAATTACGAGAAAATAAGGCATCGAGCGAAGGAAACCATACGGAGAATGGTTTCGAACAGCAGAGAGGGATTTTCTTTCATCCCCAGCACTTTTCACCCCCCTCCCCCTTTAGAACATACCTTCGCAGATTGTTTCCTCCTCTTCAGCGCCATTATCTGAGGCGAATTCGAAATTATTAAAACGGGAGCAAAAATGATTCATTTTGACGAATGAAAGTCTTATCGTGATGGTTCCGAATGTGACCGGTTTTACTGCTTTGTCAATATACATAAGTGTTATGAAGAAGATATTTATGTTTATTTCCTTCTAATGGTACTCATTTCTAAGTACCGGCAATAATTATGTTTACGTAGCGAGAAAATGATATTTACATTGGTTCTTAAAATGAATATATAATCAAGTAAATTCTCTTTTTAAAAATTATGACAAATTAGTGTAAAAGGGACACAGTACTTTAAGCAACGCCAAAAATATCGAATTTTTTAATTACTTTATTACATTTATATGACTTTTCCAGAAATATATACGAAATTTCACAGATCTGTCTACATTATTTAGCGAGTTATTTTATTCTAGCTAGTATATTCTTTATCAGTGAACTAACTGAATGATTTCATTCACCTTCAAAACAGCCAATTTTCAGCTTTTATTCATGACGACCATGTACTTAAAATGATGAGGAATTTTCTACTTGGTTATTTTACATATGTATAATAATTTTTCTTTGCACGGAATAAGGATTTGTACAAAAAGTTATTTTCAAAAAAAAATCCATGTTCTCCAAAATAGTTAGTTTTATACTATTTTTTGAGTATCTGATACTACGAAAGAACCCGAGGTGTGGTGAGGAAGTTAGGAGAGGGAGGTGCTAACTCAGGTGTCGTCCTCGTCACTTGACAGAACTTAAAAATTACGAGGCCCGTCTCCAATAGCCTTCGTGTTGCTCACATTGCGGCATTAATAAAACCAACCAATTGTAGTGTCTGATGGGGGGGGGGATTGCAAAACTGCAAATAATTTTTCAAATAAACTCAAGCACAGAATTGTGAAAATCACTTCTAAGAAATTGAGCAAAAAAGCTTAAAAATATTAAAAACTGTTAAGTCGGAATTCTGAAATATTTAAAATTTTATTTATTTTTTTAAAATATCTTCTGAAAAAACAAATTTTATGAGCGTTCAAATATGGCGAATAAAAACTTTCTTATACGTATCTAATTTTTTAAAAAAATTGCTCACAGGTTACTGTATCCTCTTTAATTGTTAGACATCATAAACTTTATTGTACGCATTAATTATTAATGGGAATGAAACAATTTTTAAGAAACAATGGATAATTTCAGACCAAAATTTTATATTTTCATTATGTTTTGCACTTTAATACATATATCATGGTAATATATTATTGGTGTAAAGGGCATATATTTGCCCAAATTTCAAGTTAGTTTGGGATAATGGAGAAGAAAGGTTCCATAAATGTATTGATGCCTACTTTTTTTTTAAAAAAAAATATATATATATATCTTGCATTCGATTGGGAATATGTAATGAAAAAGGAAATAAGTTCAGAAGAGCTAATATTATTCAAAGAAAATGTTTTCACCTAAATTATTACGCATCCTTTAAGCTAGGGAAGATTAACAGATTGATTTATTGGTTTTATTAATGTCACACTAGAAGCAACAATTGGGCTATTGGCAACGGATTTCGTAATTTTAAATCTCAGTTAAGTGACGCGGGCGACACCTGAGCACACTTCACCCCTCCGAAAGATTTTAACAGAAAATACACAAATGAATGTATTTATTAATCAAAATTGATGTATTTTTTAAAATTCTTAACCCAAAATGACGTTGAATAGGATTGTTAAATCAATTATATCTAAAATATTCGTATCCCTTTACAGTGTACAACATGCTATTGACAACTTCTTCTGAAATTAAATATACGTAGTAGATTAAAAATTTCTATTATACTACAATCATTTTAATTTTCGTAATTATGTTTCATGAAATGTAGTTTTATTTTAAATTTGAATGGTACATGAGGATCTTATTCGACACTATAAAATAAAATGTTTTAAAAAGTTTTACAAGTAGCAACCCTTGTGTAATTGACAGGTTCATTTTTAGTAAGCCTTGTACGAGGATATTGAAACATGAGGGATATTGGCGACAGACCTCGTAATTTCAAACCTCGGTCAAATGAAGAGAATGACACCTCAACAGGCACCCCTTCTCCGAAGTTCCACATCACACCAAAAGGATATTCAACGTGCATCAGTCAAGCTACAAGATGGGTCTTGAAAGGCATCAGAACTCGAACCCAACGAAACGCGAGTTCGGGACCAATAGGACTACTGCGGCTACATAATTCACACAGAGTGTATGGATTGGCAAAGAGGGCTATATCCGTTCTAAAATTAAGGTTTTTGAAAAAAAAGTATTTACGAAGCGCTCTAATATACAATAAACTTCAATTAAAAACGTATAAAATATTCTTTAATATTTCTCATCATTTCACAAGATAAACGAACTTGCCTGGTAATTTTTACAATAATCCCTGTAATAATTTATCAGAATTATTTTTTTTTGTCATGTAGATGGGAAAAAAAAAATAAATAAATAAAAAAAAAACTTCAAGTGATATGTATTACATAATTAAATATTTTTCAATCTCCGCAACCGACAGCAAAATACATCTAGTTATAATTGCAGTACATAAATAAGCCCACCGAAGTGAAACTAACTATAACTGGTAGGATTACTACATTAAGTACTGATTTGCTGGTATGGAAGCGCTGAAATTAAGATTTCAAAGAATCTTATGATTATGTCTCGGAATCGGGGACACATTGTAACACAGAACAATGCCAAATATGTATCCGGAGAATGCGGAGAGGACAAATTCCATTGAATTTAAATGTTTCTTTTTCCGTTTCCCTAATTACTCGATCAATGTTCGGCTCGTAACTAACCCAAACATCGCAAATAAGAGAGCGCCTGGATTTCAATTGGGCGCACTTAAGACCCGAGCACGGAGAAGAAGGAAGGGGAAGAGGCGTCGCTATGGAAACCGTTGTTAACCCAGTCTCCGTAGCAACTGCCAGATAAATCCTCTTATCTTTACTCCGCAGAAAATGTTCATTTTTTACGCCACGGGTCAATCCTCCTCTTCTATACACAGTCAACAGCAGACGCCATTTTGGTCACCACTAAGAGCTCTTTTCTTTGGAGATTCTATCCAGTCATATGTACTGGTATAGTGTGCATTGGAACCTTTGAGAAAGGTTAAAAAAAAATCTGGATTATCAGAACTCAAAAATTCTTTGTCTAAATATAGCGACCAATATGTCTGTATTTTCAAATCCTCAGCAAAAGAAAACTCTCCCTTCACCACTGTTACACATTTCCAGGAGAGAAAAAAATAGAAGGAAAAGTCTAAGAGCTTATTTTCTTCGTAAATAATCTTTTTTAAAAATCATTGAAAAGTTTTTCATATTTATTTTATAATTGAAAATAAAGTACACATAAGAACAGCTTCTGCAATTCGTTAAGTACATGATATAGTAGATGCTTTTTTTAAATTTTTTTATTTACAATAACACTAAAATGATAAGGATAATGCTTCAAATTATTGCATATTCTTTGTTTCAGTTCCCAATTTTCTTCATATAATGAAAATGATTTGTCCCAAACACAATTTTATACATTCTCGTATAAATGGGATAAGAGAATAAAAAAAGGATTAGTTGTACAACAAATTCTTAATAAGAGGTGTTTTATAGTACTCATACAAGAAGTAGCACACATTGATTGGTTTTATTAACGTGGCACTAGAAGAAATAAGAGGGCTATTGGCGACGGATCCCAACATTTTGAACCTCGGTCTAATGACAAGGACAACAACTGAGTTGGCACCTCTCTCTTCTAACTTCCATACCACGCCAACGTAAGGAATTTGAGCCTTGACAGATCTAACGAGCCTCAGCCCCGGTTACATGGCGGGTCTTCAGAGGCATCAAGACTCGAACTCACGCTCGATGAAAACCGCCGGCAGCGAGCCCGCGACCATGACCAGATGCCTATAACATATATATTAAAAAACTGAAAATCTTACACTAAATTTGTTTCCTGAGAATAAAATGGTTGCTGTAGACTTACAATTTTTTAAAAACAATTTGAGAATATACGATTTTTTCGACAGAATGAGCAAATATAAGAAACCAATTACTCTTCTCGACGGCATGTCTTTTGTTATTCCAAGGGGAAAAAAAAAGGTTCACATTTTGGAATTGACTTTCGCTGCTTAAGGAACTATTCTAGTAGTTAAAGGTATAACTCATAATGAAGATAAATTCGAGGATAACACGGGAAAGTTGCATACAAACGTAGTTGAAAGATCTCCACGGAAAGCATATTTTTGTATAAAATTTTAAGCGATGGCATATGTCTATTAACATACTATGGAAGTCAATAATGAATCAATAAACTTTCCTATGCTAGAGAATGCAGCAATATCTAACTTCCAACAATTTCTAGTTTATCTTTAAGACGTAGGTATCATCTTCCCATTATACTCGTATATGGGCATGACCAAAGTAACATCATAATCATACAAAGCTACGAACTTCTCTTCCATTTCCACTTACAGGAACATGACAAACGTTTCACGGACCGGGGAAGTCTTCAATTGGTGATTACTGAAGACGACAACAGCCATGACTGAAAGACGTGAGCCATTACTTTGTCTTTTTGCCCCCCTTTTGAAGCCGAGGTAAGTCTCCCAGCCCAAACGATGCCATCTGCTTTTTCATCCCCTGAAGATCACATAACAGAAGCTGAAAACTCGCCTCCGGAGAGCAATTGCTACCTTCACGTGTCACTTTGGCACCATGCCTTCCCTTCCCCCTGCCTTTATGAATGCGTCCTTTCCTCCAGTGCTATTTATTACCTCTGGGAAATATGGGGAAGAGGCATGAATTATTAATATAGGGGGTATTGGAGAAACACAGCCGGTAGAATCGAGATATAAACTGCATAGATATTGCAGCAAGTTCTAGGGAAGGTATTCGTTTTGTTAGTGCTTGCAGTATGTAGGTAAGAGAGAGCACAGGTGGAAACTTCATCTATATTAGGGCCATATCTTATTCCCTAGTTGTGATAGAAAAGGGATTAAAAATCATGGCGGATCTTATATAGAAACGTGATCATATATAGTCCTTCAAGACAAAATATTTAGTACACTTCCATTGTGAGGATACCAATCCTATTCATGAAAAATTAAATCTAATAAAAATTTACGAATAAAGCTATTATCATGAGTGATCAAAGCGATATACATCGATTTCGCAATAAAGAATAATTTCAACAATTTTCTGTTGTTTGTAGGAGCGAGATAATGATTTTTATGGCAACTGTAATACAATAATATTTATTACAAAGTCGACTATTAAAAATTTAAATTTTTTTAAATGTTTTTGAATTACAAATACTTATTTTAGAAAAGCAAAAAGAACAACATCCCTAGAATAAGATGTTTTGGGACTTTATGAAGCATTTGTACAAAAAGAGTGTTTGCACATATTAAAATAGGTGGTACAAACCCAAATACACTACACTAAAGGCGCTTATCAATTTTTTGCATACAATTGTATGAAGATTTCATCAAATAATTACAGCTTTTGATGTGCGGAAAAGTAGCATTTCATAATCCAATACAATATTTTTTCTATACCCCCCCCCCCCCCCCGAATTCCTTTAAAAATAGAAGCCTTCCTTGAAGCAATGATTATTTTCATGTTTAAAAAAATATAAAGGTGCACTGAAGACTACGTCAATTTTCTCAGTTAAAAACTATAAAAAAAAATCGATTATTACAGTTTAAAAGATCTTATTAATTGCAATCGGTCATCCAATACAATCTCTCAACTTAAATTTTAACTAAACAACGTCGCACTAGAGCTACATAAAAGTCCTTGAATTACTGATATTTTCAATGTACAATATATTTTTATGAACCATAGTCATACCATCAGAACTATTGAGTTGATATTTCATCCTCCACGCTTTCACACCTTAGAATGTGAAGACCGAGAAACGTGGTGGATTTAATTTTATTTCCTGGTTCTGTCTTTCAAAGGAATCAAATCGAACTCGCGACCCCACTGATCACTAGGTTCCATATTTCTGCTTATAACGACTCCCAATTGATTGTTGATAGTTTATCGGCGTCGCACTTAGAAACAACGCGCGGGTTGTATAGTGGCTGCCGAAATCTATTATTATACACAATGAGTCAATATGGAGTTCAATGGAACAAAAGCAAGATGTGCTATGCTCAAAAGCAAGATGCTTATACGAGGCACAAGTATGATGTAGGCATATGAAAAATAGAAAAAGATAAAGATTGACAAGAATTGTAGAAAATAGAGAAGGATTGCCAGGGTGTCCCAGAGGAATGTCACCCATGTTTATCAAAAACAATCTCATGGGGAAAAAGACGACTAGGATGCCTCGAGGTCATGATTCCCGTACCAATCTAAAGGTAAGTCTCTGAAGGCTATTATACGCAGTGTTGCCATATATCCGAAAGGCAATTGAATTAAAAGATCAGATTTTATTTTCTTATTCCCGCTTATAACAAACCGTAGACTTTCATACTACAGCTACACTGATTCCGATGCGTTTGAGTAATTCTAGGTCTTTTATTGCATGACAAGCAACTGAGATTTTCGAGCCCTTTTGTCGCCTTTTTCCTAAAAACATTCCTGCTCCACAAATTCCGGAGTTGACACAGGAAATGGTGTACAGCGCGAATACCTTAGGGCGCAACACCCTTGGAGAACTCGCAAGAAAAGAGTATACAATAAATAGGGGCTTTCCTCCGTATTTCCCAGGGCAACCCCCTCCCTCCTGAGGAGAGGTGGAGCGACAAGATCGTTTTCAACAATAGGAAATAAGGGGGAGAGCGTGTATCGATTGACGCGAAATATCGATCTTGGAAGCGCGTGGAAGTGTGGCGAGCAGCAAAGGGGGAGGGGGCTAGTTACAGATACCTACTGCGTCAGATGTGTACCTGCCACGACAACACAAGCAGCGCACGGCACTCTCCACTTTTCTACAAACTAAAGGGAAATGTGACACAAAGGAATAGAATTTCGTAACTTGAAAGAACGAGGATTGTAAGTCCGTTACAATGAAAATTAAAAATAGTAACAATACACTTTTCGATTCGTTGGAATTTCTTCACTTTTTATCCTAACGATGTAAAGTGAAAAATGTTAGATATTAGTATTCATGGAAACTTTAAAGTAGAATAAGAAAATGAACAAAGATAATCCGTGGAAAATGGCAGTAAAAAAAGGTGTCAGATTTCAATTTAATTCCAAAGCAGAAACAGGATCTGAATGAGAAGAATAGCTGAACTACATATGAACAATGCAACGAGCCATCAAATAAAATGAAACAGAAAAGAGAAGTGACTCATGTTTCATGTTTGAAGGCATCTACGACTTAATATGCGAGATCTGATATACAGTAAATAGAATTAATCACCCATTACTTAATATTTATCTACTAGGCAGAGATTTTTATTACACAAAACACTGCAATAGTTTACTCCATATCTAGGGGGGGGGAAAGCACTGTAAATTTACAAAAGCATTTTATTTCGTAAAAAAGTGCAATTTGGAGGGAAGGGGAGAATTAAATTTAACGAACATTAATTTTTTTTTAATCGGAAAATACTTTCTGCTTCCAAGCTATTCATTGAAATCAGTTTTTCATGAATTTTTAATAGGCACATAATAAAGATGACACTCAGGGTGTTAGTGGAGACCCCAAGTACAAACAAGGCGAGGTTTTGCAAAACTTTTCTAGTATAAAGAACTAACCGAAGAAAGGGACGGAAGAGGTTTTCAATCTTCGAGGCTTGTAAAATCATTTAAAACTGATTCAAATAAATAATTTCAATATTTTGATTTTTTATTCAAATAAATAAATGTAAAATAGTTTCAACATTCTTAAATCCCTTTATTCCCATTCCCCGTTCTTATCATTATCACTCGATATAATTATTAAAAGCATCATTAGCATTAAGAAAAATAATTGAATTTAGCATTCTGAAATGGATACTTCCCCCTCTCTTCAACAATCCAGGGATTCTCTTACAGACAAGCTTACATTAACTCAATTTTTTACACATTTTTATTGATGGTTTTACTTCATTTTAATTAATACCATAACCAGCGCTGCCGCAACATACATAATCTATACTAACTATTACAAGCCAAATTTCATTATTATTTTTTTATATATATATTCCTGAGACTTAATTTCAAAATGAACAGAGGAACCCGAACTCTGTATGCAAATCTCCAAGAAGCGAATTCTTTTCTGAGCGGAAAACTAAACCCTTATTATCTCGTCGTCTAGACACAAAATTTTTAAGCAACAATTCAGGGATTTCATAAAAAGTACATCAATTTTTCCTCTCCGAACTCCTCGGTTCGAAAAGATGGAGGAGGGGGAGAAGGGGGTTCTGGAACAGGGCGCGCTCAAATCGCCGGTGCGATTATCGTCCCTTAATGAGCAGACGACACGCTCGAATTTATCAGTTCCCTATTCAAAAATAGTTTTCAAATTTCGCCTCTTTTGAGGAGGAATCGGCCGTTTTGGAAGGCGGAGGCAGAGGAAAGTGGTTGTAAAATTACGGGCGAAAGAGTGGGCTTCACCGTCTTGTAATTAGGGGACGGTTTAAAAATCCTTGGGGTTTTACGGAACGAAAACGGTTTTCAGCACTGGGAAAGGATTAAACGAACGAGATTTTGAATTAAGAGACGCTCTTCCAAAGAGGAGTTCAATTTGTGCGTGACCATAAACGCCTCATTACTCACAGGCGGTTTTCAATCTTACTTCGTCTCTATCCATTTGCGTAATTTATACTCACTTGATATTCGCCCAACAAAACAACGGTAATAAATATAATTATAAACAGAAAGGGGGCTGCGTTTAATTAAGTTAAGAGAAGGACACCAAGCGGTGCTCTTTAAAAAATTAGGTAGAAAACGCGAATGTGCATGAGTAACGGTGCAATTTAATGGCGCCAGATATGGCTGAGCTGCGCTAAACAAAATTTTACTGATATTCCAAAGCATGTAAAATGGAAATATATATATTGGCTGACAAGGAGGGTCAAAAATAGAGAAGGATCGCTAGAGTATTCACGGGGTGCATTATCCACGCTTAGTAAAGTCAGTAAACTCCATAGGAAAATATCACTAAGGTTCTTCAAGTGTTTAGTTTTTATTAACGTCGCACTAGAAGCAACACGAGGGCTATTGGCGACGGACCTCGTAATTTTGAGCCTCGGTCAAGTGACGAGGACGACACCTGAGCTGGTAGCCCCCTCTCCTAACTTCCACACCACGCCACGCCAACGGGAGGACTTTGGGCGCCGACAGATTTAACATGCATCAGCCCTGGTTACACGGCGGGTCTTTGGCAACCAAGGATCAAATCCGCGACTGAACGAAAGCCGCCGATCACGAATCCGAAACTATGACCACTAGGATACTGCGGCCACAGGTTCCTCAGGTGAGTGAAACTCGTACTTATTTGAAGAGTAAGTGAGCGAGAGACTGTAGAGTTTTGATACACGAGTCAATGCAGGCTATGCTATATCTGAAGAGTGATGTGATTGTTCATTAGAAGTCGCACTAAAAAGAAATAAAGGACTATTGGGGACAGACCTCGTAATTTTGAACCTCAGTCAAGTGACGAAGACGACACCCAAGCTGGTACCTCCATCTCCAAAATTCCACACCACGCCAATGGGGAGGACTTGGAACCTCGAAAATTTAATGTGCATCAACCCCGCTAACACGGCGGGTCATTTCGGGGCAACAGGGCTCCAATACATGACACGAAACTTTGGGTGAAAGTCCACGACTATGACCACTAGGCTACCGCTGCTACTTATTTCAAGAAGGTAAGCCCCTGAGGGCCGAATATGTGCAAAAGGTACAGTTCTAAAGAAAATATTTTCCAGAATTAAAAGTTACAATGTATTACACATTTAACTACTTAATCTAAAAAATAAAATTTATTTTGTTAAAAAAGATTCAAAATAAAAACTTCGCCTTATTTTAACATTGGAAACGTTCCATACGACCATTTATGATTGAACGCATAAGTGCAATCTAGAAATTTTTAATTAAAATTAATTAGATATACTGCAATTTTTAAACGGATGTTTTACAAACACATTTGAAACAAGTAATCCTCATATAAATACTTTCTTTTATATTTAAAACACATATTTGTAATGCCTCTTTATTTCTCATAACTGGATTTTGATATCTCATAGATTTTAAAGAGAGTTTATATTAACGTCGCACTAGAAGCAACACGAGGGCTATTGGCGACGGACCTCGTAATTTTGAACCACGGTCAAGTGACGAGGACGACACCTGAGCTGGCACCCCCCTCTCCTAACATACACACCACGCCAACGGGCTCATAGATTTTAAGCTTGATTCTTCACATAATTAAAATAGATTTTACGTAAAAATTAATGTACGGCAATTGGTAGATTAGTTTCTAAGACAAAATACGAAATGTTTTAAGTACATATAATTGAAGAATTTGAACAATTTACATTGGTAACTTTCCACGATGCCTCTTTACGCTAATAGTCACTCCAATACATCTTACAATGTCTTATATATTGGTCTGTATAAGTTTCATACAAACAAAATTTTAAAGTAAGGGGTTCCACAGACAAAACTTCTCATAAAATAATGACTATAATAAAATGATTGCTTTGATTGAATGGTTTTATTGACATCGTACTAGAAGCAACACGAGGGCTATACTGCTGACGGACCACGTAATTTTGAACTTCGGTCAAGTGATGAGGAAGACACCTCAGCAGGCAACCCCTTCTCCTAACTTCCACACTATGCCAACGGGAAGACCGAGTCTCGACAGATGTGACAAGAATCAGCCCCGGCTACACGGCTGGTCTTTAGTGGCATCAACCAATAAAATGATTGCAACATGGAAAGAAAAGCATTTAAATTGATAGATAATACCTAAATCTTATAAACTAAGCATCGTAGGCAAAAACTCTAATGAAGGATATTCAACTCATTTTGTATTTATATCATCCACAATTAGAGAGTTTCTAACTATTAAAATATTTTTTATCTAATAACGTGTAATAATTATATGCTTAAAGTACAAGCAGATTGAGATGTTTCTGCATTATAATGACTAGAATTACGTGAAAATAATTTTAATTGCACACATGAAGAATAAATGATTCTGAAAATACCATAAAAATTTAACAACAGTGACTAGTCTTTTTATCCAGAGATTTTTTTTTTAAAAAAAATAAACAATTATTTGTAAATTTAAAAAATGAAAATTTTAAATTGATATTCCATTTACTAACTTCATTTCCTTTTCATCAATTGAATTAAATGCACCGAGGAATCTTGTCAGGGCGGTTTAGATTTAATTCACCCCTCTCGTTCACACACTAGTCTTAAATTTATTCTTTAGTAACTCATATTATGAACTATGATTAATTATATAATTTTAATTATTTTTAGTTCCTATCATTTTACTTTTTATTTTATTTTATAATGTTCAGTAATAAATAATTCAGCATAAATCAACATAAGAGTGAAAAGGTTAAGTAGTTAATGTCTTATAAGGAATCAATGTATTTTACTGAAAGATCTCTCATAATACAGCAAAAGCTCATCAATCATATAAATACTCCATCAAATTTTACGATAAAAAGACGAGTTTACATTACCAATCACGATTGAGAATCTTGTAAGATCACCACTCACCTGAAAAAGAAATAGACGCATTTAACTACAAGTCATTTATCAAAAATATAACATAAATTCAAAGTGTTAAAAAATATAACTTTGTATACTATTATGATGATGGAAGTGCTGACTTTCTTTAACGGCGGATCCCATCAAATGGTCGATAAAAGTCAAAACGCAGGGGTGGTGTAGGGAGGAAAAGAACAAGAGTAAAATGTGTGTGCATATTTCTCCTAATGTATCCCTTAAAGAGAGACCGCAGTACTTCTAAACAGTCAATCAAGTAAGAGTAGAAGCGAGAGAAAAAAAAAAAAAAGGCAACTTAAAAAAGAAAGGCAAAAGACGACGAAAAAAGGTTTTTGAGAAAATCGACATGTGTCACATCATCAACCATTTGTACCGAAAACGACAAAAGGTTTTGTCGCAAAGAGAAACGAAGAAAGCGAAAGAGAGAGGGAAAACAAATAAAATAAAAAGGAAGAGAGAGAGAAAGTAAGAAAAAAAAAAGTTGGGGGTGGAAGAAAGAGAGTAGCAAAGGCAATGCATTATTCTACGAAAAATACTGCCGTAGCCATTCAGAGAACAACATTTTTACTAATTAGTTTCAGCAGTGTGGCAACAGCGCCGCGGCCAATTTGTCACGTGTCGCTAGTAATATGGCGACAGTCGATTACGAATCGGTTGCCATGGAAACTAGACATGGCGCCGCCCAGCGGTGGGAAAAGGTCGGTACCCGTGCCATGTATTTTGTGGTCTTGTCAAGGGGCGAACCGATACTGCAAAGTCCGAGTGTTTTTGGAAAGAGGGATGGCCAAATATCTAGAGCGGAAGATAATGGACATATCTGAAACGAGACTCCAAGCTGTTTCAACACAATTTATGTCGCATAATAGAAAATAGAACAGACAACGTAGGCAATAAACAGCATGCAATTGAAATCGGTTTTCTCAAAGCCTAGATTTTTAATGTGCTTCTTAACAAGACACGTAGTAATATCATTGAGTTTAACACAAGATAAAAGTGAAAATTTGTTGACATATTATATGCACAGTACCTAAAGGTGGATAAAAGATTTTAAAAAAATCTAAACCTTCATAGGTTTGGGGATTGTTTTGAAAGCAATGAATAAATTACCAGTGAGTATCATTTACTTTTTACAGTAAGAGCCATATTATTAAGTGCACAAACAAAAGCTATAATTAGTGCTTGACCCGTCCATCATGTCTCTTTAGATAAAATTTTAAAACATTAGTCCAGATTTAAATGTTTAATGAAATTATGTACCCTCCCATTAATGAAACAAAGAAATAAATAATAATAATAATAAAAAAAAATAGCATCAATGAAATTGCGACTAGATGATTTAAAAATTTCATCTTTTCTTTCAGATTTTAAATACGTGATGATACACTGACAATGATGCCAACAATTTCACGATGAACTGACGGGAGAAATATTCAATATCTCACCGATACAAAATAACTCCATACAAATTAAATTGAAAGACACTGGGCCTATTTAAAAAATAAAATAAAATAACAATAACTACTAATAGAAATAAAAAAAAATTAGACTGAAGTAAGTAAATGAAGATTAAATTGAAATAATTAAATCAAGATAGTTAACAAAAAAAAATTTAGAATCCAAATTTGATCATATCTAGAATGCTGCATAATCAGGGCAAGTACACATACTAAGTACGTACCTACCTACCAACGACAAGCTCAATTACAAGTTTAACCCTAATAACACAAAATCGAACACATTCTTACATAATATAAAATCACACGAGTTTTAGCAGTAGACAATACGCGAAGCAACAGTGGTGAATTAAACACACTGGACACAGACGACCCAAAATAAACAATCTTCCAAAGCTCTATATACAAAACACAGTATGATTTCAATAAGTCGGTGAGTGAAATTTGATTTTTATGGGGCAATAGCCCAATCTGACTATGATGTGCTAAACAAAATGTGTCTGATCTAGGCAAGCAGAAAATTGATTGACAAGGGTCCAAAATAGAGAAATATCGCCAGGGAATGGAAGGAAGCATTACCATTTTTTTCCAAAGACAATAAACTTCATGGGAAAGAAAAATATCACTATAGAACCACGAGTGTCTTAATTAAAGAAGGTAAGCTTCTGAGAGACTAATTAAGCCGTTTCCTTTCACTCTAATCTCCAACTAACTCGAATTGGTTCGCTCGAAAGAATTTTTTTAAAAAAAAAATTGAAGTATTTATAATATGCTAATTTCCATCCATCATTATCAATTCTCATCACACTAAGAAGGTGTATGAGCTCACAACAACTGCATGCCATTTAATCCGGTACTACGCTGCCTCCCAGGCACTTTCCCAATTGGATTTCTCTTCTAGAGCCATACAGCATCATGTAGTTCTTGATTTCCCTCTAATTCTATTTGGTACCTTGTCAACCCAATTCTTGTATTATCATTTGATAGGATTCTAAATATATGTACAATTCATAAATCCAGTATTTTTTTTTTCTTTTAATTCGGGCAGAAATAAGTCTCGCAGATGTTTTACTATACAATACAACATTTGAAAATAAATTTGCTCAGTATGATTTAAGAATTTTTCTGAAGCACGCAGTTTGAAAGACATTTAATTTCTTTTGTGATTTAATAGAGTTTCAAAGCTTCGCTTCCGAAAAAAAGGACCGCTGATATTATTGCACAGAATACATGTTATTAGAGCTTAACGCTTAATTTTCAGATTTTCCAGAAATTCTGCATTGTTTAGAGCGAATGTTGAGTTTTTCCAATTCTAGTTTTCACCTCTTCAACTTTGATATATTGGAAAGCATATTTCCATAACATGTTTCATCCATGCATTTTGAAAAAGTATTACTAAGATTTGGTTGACTTTGCACAAATATTCTGTGCAAAGTCAACAAAATCTTAGTTTCACCTCTTATTACCTGTAACAAATATCATACAGTGCTATATAGTCTAAACAGAAAAAAAATTAACAATTTTAAACGCCCTTCTAATGTCCTTAAAATAATGCCAAGAACTTCTAAAATGATTCATACTAGATTCGTTTAATATAACGATGAATTTGCCACACGTTTTATTTTCTTTTAATATTTCCGATTCTCCAGTTAACCTGGATTTCAGATATCACGGACCAACTCTAAATCTAATTAATCCGAAAATCCTAAAAATCACTTACTATACACACACGACCTATGTAAGTAAAAAGTTTGGAATTATTCAACCTATGGTAATATAAAAATTATACGATTCAGTTTTAAATGGTTTGGTTAAGATTTTAAAAATCGTAGCACCAGAAGCAACTGCCAAACGATCTAGAACACATCTGAATTAGCGTCCATACTCTAAATTGCCTATTAGACCATTTGAGAACTAGAAACTATTCCACAAAAACGTATTTCGTGGCCCTTTCATGAACTTAACAAGGTCAATTGAAGATAACTGAAATTTTCACTGACTGAATTTAGAATTAGAAAAACATCACACAATATATACTATTAAAAAATCGATGCATAATTAACCATGTATTACCAAGTTTTTAATCTCTAGAAAGGGGCGTGCGTCTTCGACTTGCACGCAGAGCCTGACCACCGACAACTCGGTCTCTGGGGCAGCGATTTACACAACCCATGCGAAAATTCCGAGCGAGACGTTGGGTTACGAAAAGAAACAAATTTCCCACTGACATGAGGGAGGGGGAAAGAGCGGTAATCTCAGGGCGTGTCTCCACAAGGTCTGTTTTTATTGTCCTAATCGCTCCACTGAGATGCTGGGCTGAATACAAATATGGGATTGATGCAATACAATCGCTACATGAAGAAAAAGAATCAGTGGGAAATTCCAACAAACCGTGAAAGTTCTTTGCGAAGAATGTTTTCCACACTTCGTAAGCGGCTTAGTGATATGGTATCAGCGGAATTAATCAGGGTGCATTTCTTAACGTAGTTACATCAACTGGAGTTCACGATTTGATGTATCTTGAATAAAGAGATTGTCAAAAGAATGACATTAATCAATAGTAACCAAGCTAATGTATTTCACTCCTTCTAAAGATAATACGAAAACATTCCTAACGGCATTTTGCGCTTTACTGATTTAGTTTTATTTCTCTTGTGATGGTCTATAATTATGACGTATTACACCCACCCACCCACACGTGTATTATTTGGAATCAAATTTGTTTAACAAATTACGTATAGCAATAGGTTAACAGTTTCTACTCTGAAGAAATTATTCAGGAGAAAAGTTACTTTAAAATAGAATATCCTAAGCAAAAAAACCTTGAATGTGTGAAGCACGCATTCGGAATTTGATCCAATTTTCTTTAAAATAATAGAAAAAAACATATGACTACGGGTAAAATGGACTTCAGTTTAAACAACTAACAGGCAACTTGGATTTGTTCTAGGTCTGAAAAGTGACAGGATACAAAAGTGAAGGCAAGGGCATTTAGTTTTGTAAAGAACTAGTTCAGCAGTGAGAGAAGCTCGGGAAAAATCGATACGTACATTAATAATTTTCCACTAAGGATATAATATATTGTCTGCATCCAAATTATAAAATATTTTGGTTATTCCTAAACTAATGGTTAATATTTTAAAAAAAACACACACACAGGATGTTTAACTTGACATCTGAAGGCAAACATGCTGGGCTGACCCACAAAATCCATCAAAAATGAACATTGCCAATATAAATAAAATCTTTCTCCTTTTCAGAGCATACCACGAGAAGAGATTAAATTTCCCTCTTTGCAACACTCCGCTCTTCCTTAAAATCATTTTTATGAAACTGAGCATCGTGATCACGCCATTAGGCTACGAAGGATTAGAATACAAACCGGGGGGAAAACCCTCAAACCAAAGTCAAACTCAAACCGAAACCATAGATACATGGACATAAAAATTCCAGCGCACCATTGAAATAGTTAAATTTTAAATAACAATATTGTAATGCAACATGATCACTTAGGGAAAGAGACTCCATTCCGGCAATATGCAATCTAAGGTAAAGTAACAATTCCTGTCGAACACATGATTCCTTAAGTAAATAAGGAAAGCTCGGCTTAGAATGGCATACGGAAGAGGTCTCCGAGTAAAACCTACATCAAGAGAATGTTGCTCCAATCTGATTACGCATTCTACATCGGTCCACATCTCCAGAAAGAGATAGTCATCGAAACTAAATCCCGAGTCCAATTTTGGAATGTCTACTCACCCCTCCGAATCCAATTACTAACCCCCGAACGCCCGGGGGATCTCGGGAGAGGCCGCAAGAGCTGGAAGTAATGCGACTTCTATTTCCTTATTCCATCTCACCACCCCCCTGGAGACGTCGAGGAAGACTCCCGTCGCATCACGCGATGACAGCGGCAGACTTGTTGCAAGGGGGACGGAGGTACATTAAAAGTTCCTTTGTCGGTGCAGAAAGACAAGGGGATTGCATTACGGTTTGCAAAGCACTCTCAGCACCCCTCCCCGGGGGAAGGAGACGCTCTTGTCAAAGGCATGCACATTTCCTGAATTGCCAGGGCAAGACGGTTGTTCTTTGGAGAAGATAACTTCTATAAGGTAGAAGATATCCCCATTAAAGTGAAGAAATGTTTTTAATTATGTTATTTACTACTCTGATTTGCTAGCCTTATAATAGTTATTAGATTTATTTAGATTACACATTAAGCACCGAGTGAATGGACCAAAGGGATACAGAAATCAAATCAGTTCAGATCGAAAAAGCGATTTGATAGCTTTACAAGTAGTAATCTAATTTAATTATAAAGTCTACAGATGAATCAATAACACTGTTGTACTTTCTTATTATAGTAAACGATTATTAACAGATAGAAATATATCAGAGAAGTCACAAGTTTTGTAAAACTGTCTATGTAATGAAAACAAATTTTGCAGTCAGTTTCCAAAAATTCTATAAAACTTATTTTGTAACCATGAAATAATGGATAAAATCTTAAATGGGAAGTATTTATTGGGTTCATTCTACAAATGCAGAAAGAGCAGCATAGAAATAAAGGAGATAGTACTGTTCCTCAAAAACGCATATATTAAACTTTGTTTAATCAATATCACCTTAAAATAAGACACTAGTTATTTGCCAAGCATTTCATAATTTTGAATCAAACTTACAATAAGTATCAATAACAGTCTTATACTAAAATAAATATTCAAACATGGACATCATAAGGGATTATATTTTATTGATTGAAAAGGGGAAAAGAATATCTCGCAAAATCTGAACACCGATACACTTTTAACGGAATTTTTCACACGATTTTAAAACTGATGCAACACACAATTAATCGAAAGCGACAAAAATAATAAAATAATTTAATATGACTTATAATATACAAACTGACTTTGACTGATATATGACTTTAATATACAAATGCAAGACTTATCTAAGCTAACAGTTTGAATTTCAGAAAAGAAATCGTACGACTATGCACATAATTGAAGAGGGGAAGGAGTAAACAAAAAGAACAGAATAAATTTAAAAACCAAAAATAAAACTGATTCAAAAACAAAAAGTTTCCAAGAACTGACATAATAAACGTCCTCCACTTTCGCATATTTCCCAAGAAATCATTCCAAGCCACCCACCGGAATAAGAAACGCTTTCAACTGAACTATAAACACTGTCTCAACAGTTTTATACATTCTTGCATTATACGAACCAAACCAGAAAACAAGAACTCTAAACAAATTACAAAATATCCATCTCAGCGGTTGAAAGAAAATAAACCATTTCTAGATTCGAATCTGGCTACGGAGAAATAGTTCGAATCTTTTCCCGACACATAAAATATTCATTTCGCCCTAGCCTCCCTCACTACGTCTCAGCAGTGGTGAAGGCTGTAATAAACCAAGACAGAAAACTAATACGGCTGAAATGACCCTCTCATCTCTCCCCTTCCCCTTATGGGAGCCCTTCAGATTCTCAGGGGGTTAAGGGGTGGAGAAATAACTTGTATGAGCAAGAACTGTTAGATGACAGATATCGGATTGGTTCATATGTTATTCAGAGAGGGAAGAGCACAACTAAAATATAGTGTAAATAATATTGGCATACAGAAGAAAGAAATTGTAATCATTGAACATGAATGCTTTTCGTGGTTAATTTACTGTATCAGAGGCTCCTTTTTTTATTGTATACTTGAAAAAACCTTTGGGCATTTTATAGTAATGTTGAATTTTTAAATATTTGACCTGAAGAATATATATCATGAACAGGTTACATTAAATGTCCCCTTAAATACAAGTGCACCTTGACCAATCACAATGTACCTGAAAGTATCATGCCATATATTAATTTTAAAAATCTCACAACCCTATAATTTAAATACACAGAAGAATTGTTAGAATTGATTTGTTCAGAAAATCTATGAACGTAAAAATTGTGCAATCATTTAGTTTATTTATATCGTGATATTTCAATAGAAAATGTAAATTAAAATGTAATTAACAGAAAATTATTCAGTAGTATACTATATCATTAAAAAAGTGATGAACAAACAATAATACAAAGGAATTTTTTTAAAAAAATACTACATTCACTTATCTACGCATCATATAATTTAGGTGCATTTTCTTCTTAGGTGTTTTGTTACGACTCCTAATCTCTTCCTTTCTGTGAGCTTTTCCCATTCACAATTAATTATCAATATTGATATTTTTTATTTACGTCGCACTTAAGAAGCAACTTGAAGACTAGCGGCATTAAAACAACAGATTACCAATTATACTTCTAATTAAAACGAAGATGAAAAACTAAAACGCAAATTACATTAATATGCTTAACTGGAGTTTTTCTATAAAGTGCAATTCATTCAATGTCCTTAACGAGAAAAGATGTTAGAATACGTATATCTTTACAAACTGTTAAATTAAATGATTTTCACATTCTTAAGTAACAAATTTGTAAAAACTACACCTTTTTTAAATGCATTAATCATCTGCTATAACTTTAAGATAAAATGAATTGGATAATTTATGAGAAGCTTGAATATATTTTTCATCTCAATTATCGGAAATTACTTTCTCTCGCCCACACATTTTTTGCAACAAAAATTTTCTACCTAACAATAGCTATTTTTATAAGAAGTGAATTCATAATCAATTAATAACACACACTAAATTACTTACATTTAGAGCCTTGATGCCATTGCACATAAGACTAGGCAGGATTAAAAAATTCAGTACGTGTGTCGAGAAATTTTTCGAGACATCATGTAATTCGAACACAAAACATAAAAGTTAAAACATCACAAGCTCCTTCAATACAGCCAAAGATTGATTGTTTCAAACAAACCATTTATTTGAGTCTACGGCTTAACTTATAAGCTTTCTCCCTCTCAGAGTTTAAAAAAAAGAAAAGTCGAACAGAAGCCCTTCCTTTTTCGAATGGAATTCCCAGCGACGCAGCAATGAAGCCATTTGTATTCGAAGGGGCGTCGGCTCATAAATTTCGCATTCGCGTATTTGTAATTACACCGGAATCGGAACCGTAACGGTGTTCCGCCCCGTGGGCCACGAGAATTAAAACTCTGCGATTAAAGAAACAGGGGCTACCGAAGGGAAGGTCAGACTATTCTCCATTGCGCGGGAAGAGGAAAAGGGGAAAGAGTTTCTGTAAAACGATTTTTCCTGCCAGTAGAGTTAGATCGCCGTGAAAACAATGTCGGTGGGAAAACAGAATGAAAGGAGTTTGAAAATGTCTCTAAGTAAATGCATCTTGTGAGATATTGCAAGAATATCTCAGTAAATTGTATATTTAATTCTTTAAGTTAAACAAATACTTCCAAAACAAATGTACGATTTAAGTCAGTATATTGATATAAAGAAATTACACGTACAAAGATTTTTCAAACAGAAATTACTTGGAAAATTTAAAGTTTATTTCTAAAATTCTAATACTTTAACAAAATGAAATTAATAAAAAATACAATTAATACACAATTCAAAATGGGCAGAAAAAAGGTATGGAATTTCATAAATAATTATTTAAAAATTCTATTAAAAACAATCCTTGCGGAATTCTCAAATTTAACTCAACAAAATGGATTGGACCAAATTGCACTTGAATGAAAAAAAAAAAAAAAAAAAAAAAAAAAAAAATCGTGTTTCAGAGAACAAAATTAAATTATATTCTGATATATTTGATGAAATCTGAATAACTTTCAAAACTAATATTAAAGCATAAAATTGTTAAGACTTTTAAACAGTCATTTCAATACAATGATAGACAACACTTCCAGATTTACTTTAATAAAGTTATAAGGCTATCCAGATTTACTTTAATAATTGTGGAAAAATTATACCGTGCCCACTTCGAGTAAGACAACAAGCGGTTTTTTTTTTTTTTTAAATCAATGGGAAAAAAAACTTCTTTCGAGCAGCTAGCTACAAATTAGAAGCAATTCCACACCCAGCTCATGACTTAAAAAAAGTTAAAGAATAAGAAGAGCGTTAAGGAAGAGAAACGACTACAAAGCGTCGATGGTCGGAAAGAAAAATGCATTGGGAGTAATTTGAATGTTATCGCGGCGATTTCCTGAGTGCTAGAGTAGACGGAACGACATCCGTTCTCCGCCAATCTGGAAGAAATCGGCTATAAAAGCTTACTCATACCCCCCGTCATCATCGCACTAAAAGTGTGTTTGAAACAAAGGCGCTAAGGAATTGCTGGACTTGGGGGGTCTTCCTTTTTTAGGCTTTCTTTAGACGAAGTAAAATACTGGTGAAAATACGCATAAATCCATAAAATGTGACTAAGATTTTCAAAACTCGGTATACACATTTTATATGATGTAAATGATGAATAAAATTCGTAACACTAAAAATCACGAATGAAGCAATGTTTTCCGGTAAAATTATAAGTGTCTTACTTAATGAACAATTTATGGTAAGAGTTATAAAAAAATTTCCATTCAGTTTGTCTAACAGATATTTTTTAATGCTTTACATAAGTTTATTTCAAATGAATTTATTTTACATAGGAAGTTATACAAAAATATTTATGGAGAAAATTCATTATTTATACCTTGTTTTTCATTGATTTATTTCCAAACGGACACATTTTATTAAAACCAATAATAATAAATACAATGGTTCTTAAAAGTTCTCTATAGAAACAGAATATATTGCAGAAGATGAAAATCAGAAAATATTATTGTCCTTAAGTTGATAAGAGTTACATAGAACGAAATTAAAAAAATGTATCTATAAACACATTTCATGCCCTTTATTAATTCAAAATGACATTGCATATCAATTTTACTAGAATGGAGTTTCATAAGAAATAATGCTTCAGTCGATCAACTCCCGAAGCATTTAATCTCAGAAAGTATTATGCAGTTATGATAATAGGCAATTGGGCAAAGTTACAATACGGAAATAGTTAACTATAATTATAATTAATAATCATTCCCCTTCACTAAAATACGATAGTCTAGTTACAACACGAACAAAAATAATTTCTTACATTTCAAGACGTATTGATGACGATAAAGAGGAAATGCAGGGGTCATTTCCACCTAGACAAA
The DNA here is from genome assembly GCA_019974015.1 of Nephila pilipes. Classification (NCBI taxonomy): domain Eukaryota; kingdom Metazoa; phylum Arthropoda; class Arachnida; order Araneae; family Nephilidae; genus Nephila; species Nephila pilipes. Next base: position 812,132 of record BMAW01017409.1, read on the forward strand.
TAACCAGGATATCTACCACCATTCCGAAGTTAAACCATTCCCATCCAAAACTTCTTTATGAGTGCTTCATCGGTTTGCCTTCCATCAACGAAATCTGCTTATTGGCAAACTCTAAGAAGCGAAAGATGGCTTCGATCGTTGATATCCATCTTCATAATGAAGGGAAGGATAAAAAAAAAATAGAAGGGCACCCCTCTGAGGCCCCAAGGGCGCCTTTTTACCCGAACCGGCAGATTCAGGAAATTAGAACACAAACCCAGAAAAGACTAAGGCATAACCATTAGCCCCATCGGAATGGATGGGCTGCAGAGAAAGCGGCAGCCCCGCATTAAGTCAATGGAGGGAAAGAAACGGTCGATTCCATAGCCTATTAACCTTAACTATCGTAAGAGGCGACATAAATAACAATCAGCCCAAACAATGGGCAAAGGCTTTTCTAGGGTATGGGTCGAAGAAATCCGAGAGAAAGTATATCAAGACTACTTCCTCAGACTGAAAAGATCAGTTTTCATTTGAAAAAGAAAACTAAATACTTAAACAGATCTGAAAAGGCAGGATCATGCCTGAATTAATATTAAAGAGTTTCTTTTTAATACTAAGGAGATGCCTTACATTTTCTCAGTCTAAATGAATAAAATTATGCAGAAGTTATTTAAAAATACACACACACACACATATAACACACACATATATATATAAACAGGAGGGTTGGGATCCACCCCTTAACTGCAATTACAGATTGCATGAGACGAAACGAGGAACGGAAGCTTTGAGGTCTTTTGGTTGTTTATTAACAACGCATTTAGAAACAACACGAGGATTATAAGGGGACGGGCCTTGTAATTTTGAAGCTCGGTCAAGTGACGAGGATGATATATGAGCTGGCACCTTCCATCTAATTTTCCAACCACGCTATCGGGAAGTCTTGGAGACTCGACCGATTTAACGAGTATCAGCCCTTCTACACATCTTCAGTGGCATCAAGACTCGAATCTATGACTCGACGGAAACAATGCCAGACAGGAGATCGTAATCAAGACCACAAGGCTGCAGCGGACATTTTAAGAGTTGGGAATGAGCAGGCAGGATTATACAGATCTAGGAGCGATTTCCATTGATAACCAAAACTATGTTACTTTATACCACTGTTGTTGGTCTCAGTCCTATTGACATCGCTTGAAAACATAGCGTGGAGTCACCAGTGGTTCACAAATTGGCACTCTGCAAAAATCTTCAGAGAAAGAAGTACCCTTTGCGAATTCTGGTTGAAATGGGATTCGGACGATGTATGTTTAGGTTGCATGTTACAACGGCCAATAATTTCTTGCATTTTGAAGTCACTACGCGTTTCAACTGCCGTTTATCTCGATATATGAGCTAGAACTTAGTTCACTGTTGTGCTTTACTGACGCCATCCCATCGACTTTCAAGAATTCTGTCATGATGATTGATATCGTTCTTGCACATCAAACAATATTTGCATTTCAATCACTTACCTTCCAAAAAACAAGCTCCCACAATAATTTTCCTTTCAAATTATGTCAGGCATACTACTTCGGCGGTAGGTAGTTTACCGACCCCGAGGAAAGGGAGAGAGTTGATTGGTGACCTTGATGTGGCAAGCTTTGTTTCAAACCCTGAACCAGTGGGTCCGAAGTTGACGGTCCTACCAACCAGGCTGAAAAGTCATCTCTTCTGGTGGTTAAGTAAGGCCTTTTAACTTCTGATATTGTTGTTGACGAGAGTCGCTGCATATTCCCCACCAGTATCATTGTGATGATACGAAGAGATTGTACAGGTTGTTTCCTTTTTGATTTTGTCAGCCATTACTGCAATTGATATACATTCCCTCCCTGTTGAATTGAGTTTTGCTTGGGAGAGTTTCCATTTTGAGTCATCGGCTGTCTCATGTTGAGTGGCGGGTCTCGTTGAAATGTGCGCCAGATCCGGAATATCACTGTGTGTTTTAGTTAGACGTACAGAGGCAAGTGTTTCTGCGTCGGGGACATATGCAATCAGTAGGTATAGGCTGTGCTGCCATCTACTGTTCAAGTTCTGAGTCACCACTTCGGCGGCCGATGGTTTTCCGACCCCGTGGACGGGAAGAGAGTTGATTGGTGACCTTGATGCGGCAAGCGTGGTTTCGAACCCTTTTCCAGTGGGTCCGAAGTTGACGGTCCTACCAACCAGGCTGAAAATACATCTTTTCTGGCTGGTTAAGTAAGGCTTTTTAACTTCCGATATTGTTGTTGACGAGTTTAGTTTAGTTTTTATTAACGTCGCACTAGAAGCAACACGAGGGCTATTGGCGACGGACCTCGTAATTTTGAACCACGGTTAAGTGACGAGGACGACACCTGAGCTGGCACTCCCTCTCTAAACATCCACACCACGCCAACAGGAGGACTTTGGGCCCCGAACAGATTTAACGTGCATCAGCCCCAGCTACACGGCGGGTCTTTGGCGGCCAAGCCCGCGACTGAACGAAAACCGTCGGTCACGAATCCGAAGCCATGACCACTAGGCTACCGCGGCCCTTGTTGACGAGAATCGCTGCACTATTACAGCTTCTCTGAACGGATAATGTAACTCCTACAACAGCTATAAATAGATCAATACTTTTCCCTTCACGGCCACTATGTGACAGACTTCTAAGACAGTTGGCGCAGCAAATCGTAATTGTGAAATGCGATCGACGTTTTTACAGGTGTTCGTATTATTTTGTCAACTGCTTCCTCTCTCAACCGCTTATATAAATTTAAAACATTTTATTTTCGTTACTTATGTACACCATTAAACCACATTGTACATCACGAAATATACAATCATCATGATAAGCCACTGTTGATGAACTGCGATAGCATATTTCATTTGATATTTAAGTACATTTTTTTTTCTTTAATCGTCTAATGGGACTATGAAAAGTCCATTTTGGATTCACCATACGGTATGCTTACACCATGGCATTTAAAAATTGAAATTATTTAATTCTGCTGCAAGGTTAATGCATTCTCCTTTAAGACATAATTCAAAATTATATACAAACTACAACCTCAAAAAAAGTGTTTCATCATCATAGCTATTTTTATTAAAATGTTTCCTTGTCATCATCCGTGATTTTATCTTCTAGAATATATTTTAAGAAATAAGATGCATTATTGCACGTGCATACAAGTTGCTTCATTGAAAAAACTCTTACTGGTTCAAAATAATCTCATACAATTTAAATATACAACCTTTAATGTACCAACATTCCGCCACGTCTTGAAAGGAAAACAGGGACATAAAAATATACATTTCCTGCAAGTTTCTTATTAATTGCAAAATATTAAAAGTTAAAGCAATCAAAATTACGCAGACAATCATATCATAATTCGAGGTACACCAGCAATCACGATACAAATTTTCTCCGCTGATTAAAATGATACTCCAGTAAAATTCCGGGTAAAAATCATCTCATGAGTAGTTAAGATCAAAATTCCATCCTGAAACTCATACGACCTAACAACTCTTGCTGGCCACCCGAGAAAAGGGAGGAGGGCATCAACAGGGTGCCTCACCCCTTTCTTTTCCGTTCTATTTCCTTCTAAAAGCTAGATGGGTTCATCCATCCTACCCCTTTATATGCATACACCGCAGAGGGGCAGTCGACCAGAAAATGGCACATTAATGCTGGGCGCGCAAGGAATGCCGGGAAGCTAATTCGCAGACCAGAGAAAATATGTTGGAAATTTAATAAGGGACTTGGCAACAAATGCAACTACCCCCCCACACCGGTTTTTCTTCTTCGCCCCCACCAAAAGCGAGCGAAAGGCCGCTTAATTAATTGTTTGTCGCTAGGGATGGAGAAAGGGAGGACTCCTATCCGTATTCGGAAGCAGAATCGTCCGAGATAGAAGGATGTAAAAAGAGAGGAGAAAAAAATCAGACAAGAAAGATAAGTTGTGAATTTTTGTTTCTTTTTTGTTCACGAGAAGCAACATTTTCGATGAGGAATGGGGGGAGAAAAGCTCTTCCATTTTTTTAAAGCGAATGCTAGTTACTTCGTCAAAATTTCATTACATTGAATGAAATGCATTGGTACAAAGCACATTATTTGGAATCGAGGGAATGAGAATGTTTCGCAGTATATTAGGATGAACAGAGAAAAAAATTAACCTTGAGAAAATTGATTCTGGTGTGTGTGTGTGTGGGGGGGGTATTTGTTCTAAAGAAAATATTTTTTCCAAGTTCTACCAAAACTTTTAAGTGATAAATGTATCATAATTTCTAGTCTTAAAAGCGTTTTCTTTATAAGAGGGTAAACAAGTAAATAATTTAGTCTGCAATGGAAATTTAAGTCAAATATTTTCTATTTTTAAAATGAATGAAACTGAAAATTATTTATATAAGAACTATTAAATATTAAGAGATTAATTATGTTTCAAACAAACTTAAAATTATATATATTTTTTCTTTCAGTTTATATAAAATTGTCGTTATTTATTGTTTGTGTTCAATTTTAATACATAATTTAACCTCAAAATTACCGAATAAAATAATTGAAGAATTTTTCAAACAGTAAAAAAGCAACAGCTTATATAATATTAGCTTAATATTAGCTCCGAGTATTTTCCATTCATTTATATCTTTTCTAAAAATATTTCATACATGAAAAACAGATTAATTCTGACAAACGATGATAAAACTGTGTTCTATAATGAAACAAATAAAGAATATTACAATTTGAGCATTTTTTTTTATTTAATTTGAAAAAATGCTCCGAGTTAAGAGTCAGGATTTTTAAATAAATAAAATCTTCAAAGGTTTCAATTATTCAAATGAAACATTTTATTGAAAGCTAACATCAATAAGCATTTACTTTAAAATGACAGTCTCTACCTGAACTAACAATCTTTTAAATTACTATATGTTCGATTTTGCTAATCAGCTACTGCGGACTGTTGCTGGCCATCAACCCTCCAAAACATCCAATAACGTACCAGTTTATTAAAAGCGTTTTGAAATGATATGCCACCGACGTCGCCATCAAACACTTTGCAATTAAAAAATCACCTCCCGGTGACAAATTCCATCCAGTCACTCCAATGCGTAATTGACTTCGGGCCAGTATAAAGCATTACTCTTATCAGCGCTTTCCGTGTTCTGGTGCAGAAGGTAAATCCGTGCTAGGCACTAATCGACGATAATTCACGAATGAAGAGGGGTGGCTCGTTTGTGTCCCGGATGTCTCCAGTTTCTGGTCATGCGAGAAGAAAGGGTTTGCGTGTCGAGAAAAAAAAAAAAAAAAGTGAGCGTGCCTCCTAGCAAGGGTTTCTCGATTTATGAAGAGAATGGACGGACGCGTCACTGATTTACAAGGGGTGAGGCTTTCTTCCATCCTTTGCTCCTGTTACTTCGAATCACGCAGAGGTACCGTTTATTACAAAACTTGTGTTAAAACGGTATTCGGAATTAAGGGGAAAAATCCCCTCCCCCACGTTTTTAAGGAGCATTTAATAGGGATAGAGAAAGCAGCGTCATTAAGTTCCAGTTGAAATATACATATCGAAGTTGAATTAATCTCGAACAGCGATTAGTTTTGAAACAAGGTGAATCGGGAACTAGGATAGTAATTTTTTGAAAAAAAGGTAATATTTTTCCGAACTTTTACATTAAATCCAATTTGTGCTTGTATTTTTCATCTACAATTAAGAAATTTTTTATATTTATTCCCTATTAAAAACTTACTCAAAAAGAATATTACTTAAATATCATTAAATGATTTCGTAGCCAAATAACCACTACGCTTTTTGAACAGTAAACACAATGTTTTACAGTCAATTTTAAAAAATTACTAGGAAAAAAACATTTTCAAAGTATTTTTATAACTTTGCCTGTATCTTTAGTTCTCTTAAGCAACCCTTAATTAACTATTCTCTCGTAGCTTAAAGACTCACAAAAGCTTAACTATGTCAAAATTGTATTTTTAAATTAAAATCCTTTCAAGAAAGAAAATAATCCGAACATGCAATCGGAAGGACAGAACTGAGGAAAATAACGTCCAAATAAATCGTCCCCTTCTAAAGCTCGTGCATTTGAATGAATGTCAAATGTATCTACATCGTAAATCCAGATACACCCTTCATGATACAGAAAGAGTGGGGACGAAATTAATATGTGACCACTTATGTACCAGCTTTCTAGAATATCATTCCGGAGCAAAATACTCCGGCTATTTTTAGAACTTTCTTCCCCACCCTCTTTCTTAACCGGCCCGCAGCCGAATCTTTTATCAAAATTCCTGTTCTGCATGGCATGCCATAGTTACGGTTACGGGGGGAGAAGAGGGTCACGGAAAGGAGAAAGTGGCTCTCCCTCTTCCGAAGAGAGAAACTGATTTTGAGAAAAATTCAAGAACTTCGGGATGCGTTACTGGAAAAGATCTTTTTGGATGGCTGAACTGTGCGGAGTATCACTAGGCGGTGTTCCAGATTTTCCTTATTTTTTCCCCCTCCTGATTCTTTATCCAGTTTTTTTTTTTTTTATCCCGCAAACGATTTCTCGCTTCCATTTCCGCTTTTTCTTTCGTTACTCAGATATTTTTCTTTTTACCCCATCCATCCTCTCTTCGAACTCTTAATTCTATTAAAGAATTTTCGCTTCTTTGCTCCTTTCCAATAGATTTCTTCGCGCTCGGGAGTATCTCATCCTAACTGCAGTGTTTGCTTTGAATAATCTACTACCACGAGAGCAGAAGTGCGGATGTGGACATTTATATAAGGAGAAGGAATGAACCGCGGGATTCTCGAACGAATAATAAAAGTCTAACCAATAAAATATCGCCAAAAGGAAGTTCCCCACTTTTTTCTGATTAGAAGAAACGCTTTGAGGCAGTGCTGTGAGCTTCATATTTTTTTTCGAGCGAAACAGCAACATTTATAAAGAGCTGGGAAAATGCCGGTTTACGCAGCATTTATTATAAAACTATTATTTAAATGTAAAGTTTCATGTAATTAGTTAAATTATAAGTTATTAGAGCGCGATTTATTCTAGTTCTTGGATAAAATAATTAGTTTAAATGATTTTAAACGAATATTTATAATCAAATTATCTTGCTTATAAGCTTACAACAAAACCAACTGAAATAAAAATTCGCTGAAAAATTCAAGCCAATTCTCCTGTCTTAACAAAACTATTCTCAAATAATAAAAAAAAAAAATTAATGTTTGATACGAGTTTTTAAAACGTTTTTATGTATTCCACTTGGTGTGTATGCGTATCAGTGTCATCAAATTTTTGATCGTCAATTTAATAAACTTCCCATCGAGCTAGAGCTCTGAAACTTTGAGAATAGTTCTTACTCGCCAGACAATGCAATATTTAGACATTTGCGACAAGTTTTAACTAATATTTCAATAGTTTTTTTTTAATAATGCAGTTTAGTCCAGCCAAGTGGCGTGATTTCAAAAATGCCGAATTTGGCGATTTTTTTTTGACTGAACAATATTTAGACATTTGCCAATGCAATATTTAGACATTTGCGACAAGTTTTTATTAATATTTCAATATTTTTAATAAACTTTGCCATTATATAAAAAAGTTGTTTTTAAAAACGTTGGTTTTTATCTCTAATTATTTCAACTTAGATTAGTAAATTATTAAATTAATGAAGCTTTGGACCATGTTGAATAATTAGCAGCACGTTATGAAAAATTAAAGACAAAAGAGGTAAATTTAAGTCCAGCTTAAAGAATATTCATGCTTCAAACATTCAAAAGCGCATTTACGTCATTAAATGCAGGTACTATCAAAAAAATTCACGATAATGAATAATGAATCCAAGTCTTATCGAGGTGACAACTCGACTCGGCAGCAATCAAATTTTGATTGGGCAGCAAATGACTACCAAAACAAAACTTATGAATCAATGTCAAACTTGTCTCAGTTCCGTTTAACAGATGGCAGCACGTAGTAGCAACAATTTTCTTTAATGATACCATCTGTCTTCAAATGCAAGTACCATCCTCGTAACTGTTGACACCGTTATAAGTGTAGCCAAACCTTAAGATTTGTATTTTTTTGTTGAGAGATTCTGTGGTGAATAATTTATTATTAGATACCTGCTCTTTTATAAATATCAATTGTAATTACAAAAAAACTAAATATCCACATATATGTGGCCAAGGGCAACAGGAGGTTAAATAAGATATCAATATTTTCAATCAGAAAGTTGAATGCTGCTTTTCAACTGTAAAAAAAAAAAAAAAAAAAAAAAAAAAAACCCACAGCTATTTACATTTTGAAAAACTTCGCATACGAAACTACCAAAAAAGCAAATTTCTCTCATCACTTCATAAAATAGCTGTTCAATTCACACATCCAACCAAAAGAAACATCAAAAACATCTCATGTACAGTTTTAAGAGATATGACTACTTCTAGCTTTCATTCTATGCTCAATTACCTGGATGGAGCTACTTCCATTGCGCCCAATCGTCTTGATAATGATGAGCAGCTCACGCATCACTCGAGATGCAGTGGCAAAAACTCATAACAGTGCCACGCGTCATTTGCCTCCTCAGGTAAGATCGATCATTAGTGAAAAGGAGAAGGAACTCTCATCTATGTCCTGGAGGAAAGAATTAACAGGGGTCACTCCTCGAGGGGCTATACTTTCAGGAGAAAGTCCATCGATCGGTCTACATACACTGGTTAAAGGGAATGTATTAAAGGCGGTAATATGGGCAATCTGTAAGGAAGGATTCTAAGGCAAACTATCTGTCTTCAGATTGAGTTATAATTGATTTAATCATCAGTGGTGAGTACGGGTGATGAAGGTACAGGGTTTTACACGTTGAATAGAGAGGGAAAACGCTTTTAAAAACAATTTTGTAACAATAGGTGGGTATGAAACCCACGCATTCTTCTCCTTCCTGTCTAAACATTTGCGGCTGAACTAAAAAACGAATTCATACTCCAGGAAGAAACTTCAACACACCGTCTTGAAAAAACAGCTTAAGGAATTTTTAGTTGTGAAAAAACGACCAGGTTTTAAGGATGCTACCATCTAAATACAAATATTGGCATCCCAATTCAAACGACTTCTAATTCGAAAAAGATAACATGTATAATTGAACTCGATAATATATAAATAACATTTTATTTAGATATATTTATCACCTATATTTCTGCTTTTAATAGGCTTCATGTTTAGTAATTTTTACTTTAATACAAGTTGACACTCCATTTGTATTCATATTAAAAACTGATTACTCAACAGATTTTTAACACAGAATAATAAGTTAGTAAAAAACCATCAATAATGTCCGATTGTGATTGTTTATTAACGTCACACTGAGAAGCATCCCGAGGGTTATTGGCGACGAAACTCTTAATTTTGAGCCTTTGAGCTGATTCAGATGACGAGAATGACACGTGAATTAACACCTTCCCTCTCAAAACTTCTATTTCAGGCCATCGAGAGGACTTGGAACCTCGGCAGATTTAGCGTGCTTCAGCCCAGTGACACGACGAAACGTTGCAAGGTCCACAACAATGATCACTAGGCAACCGCGGCCACTCAAGAATGTCCAAAATGGAATTTCAAAATAGGACATATTGCATTATGTATTTAAGTAGTCACAATACGTAATTTTCTCCAAAGTAAAGGTCATTTAAATTAAACTATAATGGTTGTAAAGCCCAAATCTGATAACACAAAGCTGAGTGTGTTCATTTATGACAGATCTCTTCAAAATACAGCTAACTAATCCCCAAAAAATATAACAAACTCCCGTTTCTCCTAGAAAAATGTCTTTATAAACAAAACATTCCAAGCTTTGATTAGAACCATCACAAACACACGCTTAAAATTTACTTTAAAACTCTACAGAAATTTTCCGAAAGCTACCATAACTCAAACATTGTGCTCCTGAATTCATAAATCAAGCTTTAAACTGCGTATCTGAAATGAATTTTATAGTTAGTCAAGTGTTATCAATTCTCTGCGCTTGCTATGGAAACGAAAATCCAGAGTAACGTTTACCTTCCAACACTATTACCTAAATAGTATGATCCGTTTCCTATAGGAACAAATCGCTGCAGTAGAAGAAGCGCTTCAAAGCGGGATTCTAAAGCACCGTATTCCCTTTGAAGTTTTCGAGAGGAGTGCGCCTTGAATAAATAATTCCAATATTCAGTCCCGGCACACTCGCTCTGTCTAAACAAAACTCACAACAAGCTGAAAGGAACTGGAATTTACTGGCTCCAGGCCATTTTATACTAGAATCCGCATTAACTGTACCTAGTTCTCAATTTTGTCAAAGTATGGATGACTTATTCAATGAAAAATATGTTCAAAAAATAGTTGCTTATGAATACTTATTAATTATATTTAAATTATATTTTATAAAGTTGGTAAGATTCACCTGGTATGTCAGGAGCCATAATTTTAGGATTTAATCCTAAATGGGAATTATATCGGGAATTTCGTCAGTGGATTCAAAAAATTTGACTATTTAATACATATGCTAAAATAATTTATTTAAATGCACGAAATCCTTTAATGTGATTAATTTCTAACTTAATAAAATTAAACCTGAGGGAAAAGAGGATATATTAGAAAATAATTTCCATTTAAAAAGAAAGCTATCAAAATCTCAATCTTAGAGAATATTAATATAATAATGCATGAAGAGGAATATTTAAAATCCCGCACACTTTTTCTTCACCTCTACAAATATTTTTAAACATAAGTCCGTTTTCGGATATTTTTTTTTAATGGGAGGCAAACACGTCCAGGAAGATTTCATAACTTTCCCAACTATGCATCAAAACTTCAAAAAATATTTGAAATGATTCAAACAAATTGGAACATTGAGAATTCTTTATCAGAGTTTGAAAATATTGCTTTTTACGCGAAGTTAACACTAACAACGGAATTTAAATGAATACAAAACAAAATGAAGCAATGACCCTTCTCAAATTTAACGTATTTTCAAAACTATTTACTGCCATTTTCAAATACGCTACATAAAAAATTAACGAAATTGTCAATTTTTATGCAATACGCTTCATTTTTAAAAAAAAAGTTTTTCTTTATATCCAAATAAAAATTTAATTCTATTTAAGGCCGAATGACAACAGCTGAACAAGCAACGAACAATGATCAAAAAGAACTTTCATCTATTTCAGAAAAGCCTCTATTCTGGCAAGATACATCCTGGAGAGCTCCGATACTTTTCTGCATATCCATACCTTCCGAGCTCCTTAGGCATGCTGAGAGCGCATTTTCCTTAAGTGTTCTTTTCCCGAATATCTCTCTCCGGCCCTCTGGGCTATTAGGCGAATGTTTGGAGAAGAGACCGGAGGAGAAAAAAAAAAGAGGCATTATCCTCCTGAATTATAGATCGCCGCCTCGCATCATAACTCACGAAGGACAACACACAGAAAGTGGACCGCTTCCCACGACTTTTTCCCGGATAATCAGGAGAATCGTTCAGGAAGCGAGAAAATCCTGAGCTCGTGTCATATTTCAGGAACAGACACGGGAACTAGGATTGAGAGTTTTGAGAATCAGAGTTTTCACTAGAATTAAGTTTTAGTGATTTTCTACGGCGAAGTTAAGAAACTGTTCAAGAAATCATGCAAATGAAAATTTCTGTAGAATTTATTAATTTTAAAACCCATAAAAATAAACAAAACGAAGAGGGAAACTGGGAATGTAGAATTTTAATTGACATTAATTACCAAAAAAGGAAACAAGTAATACTATAAAATGGTTTCAATTTAAAAACTTTTAAAAAGAATGATAAAGCTAAAATATAAAAATATACTTTATTTTACGACCAGAAATTTTGTATTTTGTTTACAATGAGGCATTGCAAAAAAATACAAAAGCGCCATAAAGGTTAATGATGTCATTTAGGGAAAGAAGACATATTCAATTAGATATTTTTTTAAAGAATGTCAATTAGATAGCAAGCAGGTACAAGATTCATTTTTTAAGGAATATTCTAATTTATAATATTAGAAGGGAGACAAAAATCAACATGCATCTCCCCCCCCCTACTTTCAATAAAAAAAACTTAATAAAAATAAATAGGGATCCCCACAAACAATCTTCGAAGAGTAAAATAAAGAACAACGTCCGTAGATCATCATGACATCAGCCCCTGCCCCTGGAGACGCTCTATCGCGGGATATAATCTCGAACGGAGGCGATGGTAACACAATTTTAGATTTTCAGTTTACTCTCACACTAATTCAAAAGGGGTTGGGGAAAGGTGTGTGGAATGAAATATTTTAAATCCGCACACCGCTAACTGATGCTGACACTCCAATCCCGATTTTCCGGGAGAATATTCTACTAAATAACCACCTCCCTATTAAAACCAGGGCTGGAAGTTTTCAGCCGCCCCAATCTCTTTCGGGGCACGCGGTTAATCTCATAACGAACTGGCAGGGGGGTAATGCAGGTGACGTCGCCGGGGTGGAGGGGGTCTTAACTTTACCAGATTCACAGGCAGAGCCGCTTTCCTATTAATCGGATTAAAAGCGCGTGTTCCTCCCTCGTACCCCCTTTCCTTCGCCATGATTTTGAGAGAAGATGTATGATAATAACTTCTCTACGGATACTGGGAAGGATAGGATCGATCACGACGGTGGATGACCACTGGCTAGTTCGGGAATGTTTATTATTTAAAAGGTAAGAGTCATACCGTCAATATGTCAGTATTTCATTTTTTGAAACCGGTTATTGATTCCATTGTTAATTAACATCGCATTTAGAAACACAAGGGCCACTGGCGACGAACCTCAAAATTTTGAAACTCGATCGAGTGACAAGCAGGTACAAGCAGGAAACATCTTCCTCTCCAAATTTTAACACCACACAAACGGATTTAATGTGCATTAGCCCCTTTACACGGGAATCTTTAGTAGCATTGGGACTCGAACCCACAATTTGAAGAAATAACACCAGTCAGAGTTCGAGACCATTTCAACTAAGCTACTGTGACCACTTGAAAGAGGTGAATGATACACAAATGAAATAAAAAAAAAAAATCAAGTTAAAAGTACGGAGAATATCTTCAATATGAAATTAGAAGCAATATTTATATGCATGAGGCGAAGCAATGCTGGAAGGAAAAATAATTATATCTTACTATCTATTATTTAGTTGCGAGAGTAAAATATTTTAAACAGTTCATCAAACAGATCAACTAATAAAGTTAACCCCCCACACACACACCACAAATTATAGCTACCAACAATAAAAAAAATTGCTGTTTGTGATGATAGGAGAGGGGGGGACATCTAATTTTAGATATAAAAAAAATTTCTTAAGGCAGTGTGTTGGAGGTGCTTTTTTAAAAAATTAACTATTGGGGGGGAAAAAAATATGGAAGTTAATTTTGACGGGGAAAAGGGGCCTATGATGAGCGAAAAATAGCAACTACGTAATTCTGAGCAAGGATCAAATGACATTGCTAATATAGAAGGCACCTTCAATGTTCAAATATTGTCCACTACAATGTGCAAGGACATCGAGGTCTTACAGAATATATATAGCGATCCAAGAATGTACATCATCAATCTCTGTTTGCTAATTTACTAAATAGGTTAAAGCAGACTTAAAATTTTATACTTTACAAAAAATTTCCCTAATATAAATATGCGGCGGGGGGGGGGGAACATATATGTGATATAATTATTAAAGGAATTAAAAATACTTGGGGAAAAAATCTGACAATACATAAAAAGTCATCTAAAATATTTCAATAATTGAAAGTTCATCTATATTTCTCTTTTTAGTAAATGTTAGCATCAGACACTTTTAAAATTTCAGTCTCATTACAAAAATGCGCCATTGTTTTTCAAAAGATATTACAGCACAATTGAAAAATTCACAACTTTCGGAAACATAATTCACATAATTATCAATTCAAGAACAAATACAGAAGCAATGCCCTAAGGAATTTTAACAAGGAATGTCATTTCCCCCTCTTCTCTTATCGTCCCTTCGAACCCAATAACCCACTTTCCACCTCCAGTAATGCCTTTCCATCCGTGTCTTTTCCTCGTCACCGAAAGTTGTTCGTCTCCTTACTCACACGTGACGGACTTTCCGGTCCAGAACCCTTCCTCCTACCACGGTCCGATGCCTCCCATCGACGGCTTATGAATCCAGAAAGTACTTCAGAGCAATTACAAAATTAAACAACGCGAAACGCGGCCGGAGAGACACGCGAAAGATCTTTGACGTTTCCAGTTGATGTCTTCGGCTGAATTTTCAAGAAGTGATGCTAATAATTTTAAAATGTATCGATAATCTGATATTTATTTTTCCTACCGAAACTTAAGTTGTACTACATACTGCCGCTGTTTTGGTTCACTTGGATACTGATAAATCGATGCTTATCAAGGATTCTTTCTAATTATAAAATCCGATTTTAAGTAATCTGCGAAAATTATACACCAAAAATAAGTTTTTAAATAAATTATCGGGATACAAATTTTAAAGAATGATTTCGTGGCAGTATGGAGTAGGATTCAACTGCATGTATTAAAATTGAACGATTAGTTTTTAATAACAAGTATTCAATATATTTTGGTATAAGAAAACCAAAAAAGGTACATCCCAATAAAATACAAAATAAGCAATATTGCGCAAAGCGAATAGAAATATAATCAACCCCCCCCCCATTGAAAATGCCTAATTCAGCATGTTCCTTAAATCGCCCTGCCTTATAAGATTTCAAGAGCTTTGTGCGTCTGATTTTATATTTTATTTGACCAACTTATAACTGATGGTGATGGTAAAGCAAATCTATAAAATGAAATCCCTCAACAAATTCACTGCATGTTATGTGAAAAATTTCAACCCTAAAAGGTTTTGAAATGCACACATTCTTATATAATCCTGATCATAAATCCATTTGAAATATTTTCATTGTTATCCCATTTTAAGACTTTTTATCAATATACTAAATATTTTGACTTTAAAAAAAAGGTTTTTTATACAGTATATTTTTTATACAGTTATTTTATACAGTACATTTAAATAGGTAACAGTCTCCTTTATTCTAGCCTATATATGACTCTAAAATTTGTTTCAAGCTGCGGGTAAGCGAATATTCGGGTTTATGGCGCAAGAGACAAATTTGGCTATACTACGACAAACAAAGTGTATATATATATATATATATATATATATATATATATATATATATATATAAAAGAGGACAAAAATAGGAAATGGTGAAAAAAGAAAGAAAAAGAACAATCGGTTGCTAAAAAGGGTAGAAAATAGAAAAGAATCGCCGGGATTTCCCAGGGTCGCATCACTCGTTTTTACCAAAGACCGTAGAATCAGTGGGAAAGAAAAAAATCACTAAGGCAAACTTGGGGTCACAATGCTCGTACTCACCTAAAGAAGGGTTAAGTCGAGAGGCAGTAAGAGCGACGGCAAAGTTTAAAGGCGCAAAGAGCCATATATGATTATGCTGCGCCAAACATGGTGTAACTGTGATCTAGATGTTTGAAAAAATGGAAAATTGATTGATAAGAGGTTACTTGAAAGATAAGAACTCATACTAGGAAAGGCTTAAAATGAATTATATCATTTTAAATGATTTGAAAAGAAAATATATTACTTCCTTAGTAATTAAGGCATCTCCATACATTCACTTCTTAAACCATTAGCAAATTTATGAAGATACACAAATAAAATTCAAATCCCCAGAGAATGAGGAAATAATGGTACTCTTACAATTTGCTTAATTCAGTGGTATGATCCAAACCAAATCGTTTAAAATTTCACCATCTGTTAAGAAATCTCTTTATCTTTTAATTAATAATAGCGAAAAGCTCATTTTGTCCAAAGCAGGGACAAAAATGTTCCTGTGCCCACATTCCCCCTCCCTAGCTCACTTCCAATTACCTCGCAAAGTAACACAAAGAAAGCAAATCAAAAGCGGACAGAGGAGGAAATTCCATTCGCGAGTTGTTTTCCCACAGCAGCAGCACTGCTACAACTCTGAAAAAGAATTTATTAAACGCCGTAAAAATGCAAATGGCGACATTAAAATTCATGCGGCTAGAACTAGTTGAATGAAAAAGAATGAATAACTTCGCTTGCTTTCTCAATGGAGGTCCCTTTTTAATTTGCATTTCTCCCGCCGGCAGTGCTTGAAACCATAAGGCTCGTCGTAAAAGAAGAGAATGCCAAGATTCTGTTTTTCAGTTTTGTGTCGAGGTTGGCAACGATCAAACAAGACCGTGGCATCACCACAAAGAAACGCCAGAAAAAAATTACTGCAACCAGATCCCCCCCCCAATAATTGTGAAAAGTATTAAGTATAATATACAGAAATTTAAAGATTCGACGTAAGCATCCAAAGATTAGTAAAATATACATTATTTAAGTAAAACAAGGTATTTTTGTAATTTTTGTTAATCTTTGGACACAAGTTTCCCTTTTTGCTTCTTGTACACACATAAATTTTACAACATTAGTTTTAAAATTTCAAATTTACCTTTTAAAAAAATTCATATACTTAACATACTTTTCACAATCTTAGAAGCTCGATAATCTATTTACTGATAGTTAATAAAAAGAAACAAATAGAATGAAAATTTCCTATGTAATTTACAACTTATTTTAAATTAAAAACACACTCATCATTAAAAATGATTAACAATATTTAACACTTTAAATAATTTGTGATTTTGATTTAAAAATGTGCTAGGCCACAGGTGGACTTCGTAATTTTGAACCAAGGTCAAGTGAGAAGGTTAACACTTGGACTAATTCTTCACTTTCCACTGACTGATTCATCAAAGTTGCATTAGAAGCCACAAGAGGGCATCAATATGGGTCTCGTTAATTTGAGAAATAAATCTGAAATAGGAGACAACTCTCCAAAATTCCACGTACATCAACGTGCCTCACTTCCTCAATTGTCAAAAAATACAAAAACTTTTAAGGCTCAAAGTATATTTATTATGTTTCAGCTCAGTTTTCCCACAAAATCGTATCTAAATTCGACCCTACAAACAGGTAGCAGATCTACAAATATGTATGCTAACTAAATAGCATTAAATACCATTTTCATTTCTCATAAAATAAGCAAGCAATTAATTTTAACTCATTTTTCTGGAAATTGTGCTTTCATAGGATTAAAACAGTATCAACAATTAATAAGCAAATGATGAAAACTAATTTATAGAAGTAGTTTATTATGAAATTAAATCAATTTCAATGTTCAAAACATTCAACAATACATCCGAATTGTAATGCAAATCTAGTTTTCTTCCATTTCTTCCGTGACCAACTTCAGCAACAAAATATCTATTGGTAATGGATCCAGTAAATTTGAACCATGTTTAAACGAAACGAACAGCACTTCCGCTGGTGCTGCTACTGCTAACTTCCATGCCACACTACGTTAAATTATCGAGTCCCAGTCAAATTTAACGTGCAATAGTTTCCATGATTCATAAAACGAGTCTTAATATATGGACCTGGAACCAGCAAGCTTATCATAGGAAATTCTTATCGTAAATTTTTATGCAACATTTCCCCCTTATTTGGAACTAGAGGGCGGAGAGAGAGAAGAACTTAAATTGGGGGGTGAGACTAACAAATAGCGTACTTAATGCAAAATTACTTGTGAACCTTTAAATTTGCCGAATATGAGGCAAATTAACAAATAAAGATTGAAAGCTTCTGATGCGAATCAATTTATTTTAAAAGAAAAGGTATTCAATAGAAATAAAAGTAACATATACAAAAATAAAGTATGAAGGTATATTTTCAGGTTTAGTTTATTATAATATTAACATCGCAAACGAACATTTTAATGGACTTATTGTCGACGGGCTTCGCAATTCTTAACCATGTTCTCAAAAGACGAAGGTTCGTCACTCTCTTAACTTCCACACTACAATAAGCGAAAAAATATATCAATTCCCGTTATTCCGGAAGAGACCTTTTTGGTGTATACAAAATTCATCTTCACGGGAATATATCTGGTGGAAAATCATGAAAACGTGACATTTATAGCGAGCATATTTTCAGGAAGTTCGGAGAAGCTGCTGACATCCACTGCTTGTCAGCAATTGTAAACTGTAACTGTGGGTGAGCAAACATCAACATTAGACAACTGAGGCAGAAAGAAATTTTCTGTCGGTCAAGAATCAAGCGCTTTTTAATTTCTGGAGTGGAGGCCGCCGCACACACCATTCCCAGAGATGAAAACATTGTTGTTGTTCAAGGACTTTTTGAATAATATTTAAAAAGACTGTTCAACATTTCCGTTAACGTCAGTCTGTAGTTGAAATGATGTGTCCATATGACGAACACGCCAAAGCCGTTTATATCACTAGTCGTGAATTATGTGTGAGGTGCCATAGTCAAATACATTGAGGCAATATCAATATGGGGATAACATTCAACCAATAGTGTTAGGCTGGGATATTTTCAGTTTTCGAATCCTGTGTCACCACCTAAGCGACAGGATGTTAATGGTTACAATTTTGGGACAAGTTTGAACTGCTTATCCGTTGGTCCGCAGTGTGAGTGAATTTGAAGGTTATTGGCGAAAGAGCTAGATGTGGCTATGCTGCGCCAAACATAATTTAACTGTGGTCTAGACGTGAAAACCGTGGGTTCGTGACATGCATCTTAGACAACTGAGGCAGAAAGGAATTTTAAAAGGTAAATCATGGGCACTATAAAAGAAGAGGACATTGTTATAGAATTCAGTGGGAAGCAGAAGGGAGATTGCTTTTGAAGGATTTACGATTTGTGTTGCATTCTAATGAATTTGCAATAATATTCTACCGAAAAAAAAATGTTCAAAATTTGAATTTTGCACTTTAAACATTTGGTGAAGACAACAGAAACACACATATACGACTCAAATTTAATTTTAAAAATTTTTAATCAACTTTTATTATTCTAGCAACGGTCCTTTAAACAGTGTTTAAAATCAAAGACAGTCCTTTGAGTACGCAAGCTCACAACACACAAATCCATCTTACTTTAAAGAATTTTCACGTTTCAATGGGAGGATGAAAAAGAAGTGCAGATCTCTTCTATGACTGCGTCAAGTTGAGGGCTTCTGGCACGAGAGAGAGGCAGATGCTATCACGCACACAAGAGCAAAAAGTTATCTCCCTTATTAGCATTTGAAAGGGAAGGGGAAGAACTTGTTTACGTGCATCCCCCCTCTACTCCTGCGGGGCAAAAGCTTTCGTGCACAAGGAGGTTTTCGAGGATTCTCACACAGAAACTCCTTTCAAAGAGGAAAGAATTCGGCGAAGGAAAAAAATTAAGTAACTGCACAAGAGTGAAAGAGACGACATTCGTGATTATAATTCTTTCGTTTATTTGCTAAAGCTTTCGCATAATAAAACAAACTACATTTCTTTATTAATTATGAAATTGTGACGAATTGCAAAACATTGAACAGAAATTGATTGTCTCCCTGTAAACCAATTACGCAATTACAATTTATTTGGAATTTTACAGTTCCAATATTTAAATTCATATTTTAATAAATAATGAAATAATGTACATAGATTAAGGAATGTTGAACTATTCAGTTATCCATAGTTTCATTTCTTAGGATTCGTTTTCGAAGACCATTACATAATTTATTAAATCCTGTATTATCTATGGAGTGAGTGATATTTTTTTAGTGGCACAAGAGCTAGATATGGCTAAGCTGCGCCAATTCAGGTAAAGCTGTGATCTGGACGTGTGAAAAAACATAGATAAAAGTTGGTTGACAAGGAAGGTGGGGAAAAAAAAGAGAAGGAACTCGAGGTTACCACGGGGGTGCGTCACCATGTTTACCAAAGACAGTAAATCTCATAGGAAAGAAAATGAGCACTAGGATGCCTCGGGGTCAGATGCCCATACATACCAAAAGAAAGCAAGCCCCTGAGGTTCCTCAACCTAGGAGACCAGTTCCTTTGATATAATCCCCGCTATATCCGACACTGGATACCCATTTTAGCCGCCTGTTTGGACATGCATGTGTTACAATGTGACTATTTTTTCACACCCAGGTGGTGTTATCTATGAAACTATGTTATTTATAAAACAAAAATCTATGTTTTTGTTAAAATGGAAGATTCTGCATACTAATTTCCTAAATTGCAAAACAAAATATACTTTCAAAATACTTCTGTTTGAATACATTAAAATCATGGAATCTAAAAGAAAAACTTTAAATCGAATATAATTAAGAAATCACAGTTATTTTTAAAGTTGAGCAGGACTTACATTCTTTGTTATACATTTAATCAGGAACCATAAAATTTAATCCTTAAATCATATCTCTTGTTCAGATTAATGTAAGGTTTCCTAGACAACTAAGGTATTTAGCCTACAGGAAAGACAATAGATTCAAAAGATACCAGCAAAGTTTATTTGAACATTGACAATTGATTGTAAGAGATTGTATCAAGTGTACCTGAATATACATTTTGTCAACAAGTTGTCTCAAAAGTCTGGAATAGTCACCCTTGTTATTAAGCTAAGCAGAGAATACTATACTTAAAAAGCCAGCTACATCTTTTCAATTCATGTAAATCACTCAATTGATTTGCAATACGTAAGCTGGTCGTTAATAAATCTACGATATATATATTTTTTTAAGTTTAAACTGCACTTTCAAAATATTACAATTTTTTCCTACTATTTAAGGCATAAAAGACCCTTATAAACCCTTCTCGTTTACTCAATTAAATTGGATATTTGAGCAATATTTTTCAAGCTATCAAGACCAAAAAAAAAAAAAAAAAAAAAAAAAAAAAAATTCATTGCAATATATATATATATACACACACACATACATACATATATTCAATGAGAGTAAATATAGATTTTCTAATCAAAATGTTTTGTATATGAATCAATATAATGCCCAAATGAAAATAGCTTAAGTAAAGGAAAGTTTGAAGAACATAAAATTCTCGTTCCCCAAAATAACAAAAATTGCTGGAAATAGTATTAAATGATTTTTTTTCCTGCTTTCAAAGCATTTAAAAAATTTACTTACGCACATTTAAAGCGGAAATTTAGATCTAATCCGACAAAAACTGTGCAAAAAAAGACAGAAGCAGTCCGATGACAAAAGGAATTTCGTTCCATTGTGCCGTGGATCCGGCTGGCTGTCAATTGTCATTTCGACATCAACCAGACGCCAAAAGCCACGGGCATTTAAGCAGCAGCCCGCTTGGCGAGATCCACACGAGTTGAAATGGTGCCAAGTGTGTTTGGATTGTATCAATTGCTAGCGAAGAAAACCGGCCTCTATTTAGGTCACTACCAGTCGGAAACAGATATGCGGATGTTTTGGAAGGAGCATAAATGCTGGGGAAAAAAGAAAAAAGATGCCAAATTTCTTTTTCCTTCTGAATATCATTTACGGTTCTTAAGATGGCAGCGGCCATTTTTCATGAAAGGGGTGGGGGAGGAGAAAAACGGCAATGTTTTAAGTGAAGGAATAGGCGGATATAATTCATTTTTTCCCTTCAACCAGCTCGTGAAAAGTAAGTTATAGAAGTTACAGAAAAGCATAAATTTTTTTTCTGGAGATCCAATAACGAATGCGCTGGCACATGCAAGTAAGTCACAACATGAAATGCAGACACTTTTTACCCTGAAGCGTTTTTATACTTTCCGAACCGAATTACACATTTATTGCAAAATACATAAAATTTTAGTTCAGATAAAAGTTAAAATTACATTTTCGAGATGAAAACAAATAAGAATGAAATAAACACTTTCTCAAAATCAAATTAAGTAGGCTCGCATGGTAAAAATCGCAAAGCATTGTCTTCAGTTCTTTCTTATGCAAGTACTATCAGTATGAATGATGATCGTTATATTTCACGGATGTCGCTACAGCTTCACACAAGCTCCAGAAATACAATAAATACTTCATTAACCCATTTTGATTCAACCGACCTTCGGTTAAACTGGTTGTTAATTTTATATAAAAAAAATGACTCGTATATGTTATTCACTTTGAGTTTGATTCTGGCCACAAAGTTTTTTTTTTTTTGAATACACATTCTCCATGGTCTTTTAGTTACCCAAAATAGTGGAGTACAAATTTTTTTTTTTTTTTTTTTTTAAAAAAATCTAGGAAGAAAGGGGCTTATCGTCATTGCCAAGAAAAAAGCACTTTTAAGAATTACCACTTCGTAAAAAGTAAAGAATATACCATACCAATCTTATTTCTCTTATTCAAAATTGTTCCAAGTGCTGATATAGATTTTAATCAAGTAATAAAAAATACAAAAATGATTCTAAAAGTATTTTGTTAGGATACACCTCCCTCCATTTTTATCTTTAAACATTGATCTAGAGCAGGGGTCTCCAAACTTTTCAACCTGAGGGCCGCATTAACTATCAAATAGTAGCTTGGGGGGGGGGCGGCGACTACATACTCGAGGTCTAAATACTCGAAAAATAAATGAAAACATAGATGTTTTAAATCATTTAGTATTATTTTATTCAGTTATTATTTTATAACACATTGATACACTACACATGAACACCTGTATTAGTCGGAATGGTGAAATTGTTTCCTGGTAGCCAAAATAGACATTTCTGGTTTCAGATTTGATGTTCCTAACATCAACAGTGGCCTGAGTTTATCATTAGACAAGTTTAATCTCAAATTATTCTTCACGTATCTCATTCTTGAAAAGGCGTGTGTCACAAGCTTGTTGTTCCAAAGATAGAAAGGAACCTTGATGCAAAAGTTTTGACATTATGAAAGTCTTCCTTGGGTAAAAACCCACCAGTCCTTCTTTGAACTTGTCCCTAAGGAGGTCATTTGCTTGCAACTCAATGACCTCCAGCTACAGTTTTGGGCAAATAGCCACATGTGTTTCAAATGGGCTTTGAAACAATCTCACTTCTTTTACCCTCACGTAAATTTGGGCTTTGAAACAATCTCACTTCTTTTACCCTCACGTAAATTTCTGCAATTTTTTTCGCGGATAAAAATGTCTCCACCGGCCAGATGAGAGGGCTTCGTGGGCCGCATTTGGCCCGTGGGCCGTATAATTTGGAGACCCTTGATCTAGAGGCACATTTTGGAGACAGCAAAAAATTTCTCTATTTTCCCAGGAACTGATTTAGATGGAATAATTTTTCCTCTTGTGAGTGAGTGAGTGAATATAAATTTTATTGGCGCAAGAGCCAGATATGGCTATGCTGCGCCAAACAAGATTTAACTGTGGTCTAGACGTGAAGTTGAAAAAAGGTAAAAATGGTTGACAAGGAGAGTCGAAAACAGAGAAGGATCGCTAGGGTATCCCGGGAATTTTTCCTCTTATTGGTGAAAAAATAAATACAAATTAGCAAGAGGAGGGGGAAATGTTCAGGTTTTTTTTAAGAGCTTGAAACATCTATAATAGTAAAATAAAAGAATTATCCTAAAGTATTTCAATTTCAGAAAAAATCTTGGGGTACGTCCCCTCTGGGCGCGCCATTGCGGCGAAATATCTTTCATAGTTTATGGCAAACAGCTTAACTTCTGTAATTTAAAGAGTTAATTTTTAATCAACTGGTTCAACTGATCAGTTTGTGATTCTAACAAGGATCAAGTTCTCTGATACCCGGTTCAGATGTTACATATCATAGTAACTACATTTGTTCTTTCATTTAGTGCTTGAAAATATTTAATTAACTTGATGAATTGTAAAAATGTATTGTTACAACAGAGGAATAAGCAAAACAAATGGTAAGCATAATAAAAGTAAAATTTTTTTTTTTAAATCTCTTAAAAATCTCATCCTCATTGTAAATAATTCATTCAACTTTCCAACCATCTTTTCTCTCCTTTTCCTTTCATTCTTGCGTTGTTTTTTTTTTTAAAAATTTTATATGCGCTTTTATGCACATTTTTAATACGTTTGTTTTTCAAATTTAAAAAAATTCAAGCCTTTCATATTACACTGAGTAAAGAATCCACCGGACTGGTACTCACTAATATTTGATTGTTGTTGTTGGCAAGTGAGTGAATGTAAAAGTTATAGGCGCAAGTGCCAGATGTGGCTATGCTGAGAAAAACAAGATTTAATTGTGGTCTAGACGAGAAAAAATCGAGAAAAAGACAAAACTTGGTTGACAAGAACAAGGATCGAAAATAGATGAGGATCGCTAGGGCATTCCGGGGGCGCGTCATCCATGTTTACCAAAGACAGTAAACACCATGGGAAAGAGAAAGATCACTCGAGGTAACTATGCCCGTTGTTGTTGGCAAGCATAATCTGAACAAAATAATTCTAATGCAAATTAGTTTAACCAACCAAAGGTTGTCCCTTCACTGGCTGGTTGAATACGTTTACAGAAATTATTTCAGATTAATTTTAATGTTGAGAAACAGCAGTGCGGCATAAGTATATAAATATGCATTATGTCTCATTAAGAAATATTTTGTCGAAAGTAACGAAATATGTTTTCTGTTTTAATAATAAAATACGTACAATATACAGTCATTCTGTAATAAATGATTACGGATAAGCACAGAAGTAAAACGGATGTTGTCTTTAAATACAGAAGATAAGCAAGGTAAAATAAAAATATTCTCTTGAAAATACTGTTAAGAATAAACTTTCAACTAAATTCGTATAAAATATATTTAAAAAAAATCTGAAAATAATTTTAAAAGTACCTAAATAAACGAGGGAACAATTCTGAGAAACATAAATGTAACAATACGGCTCATTAATAAAATGCAATTCTAAGAAACGAAAATAAAAATATATGGTTCACTAAAAAAAGATGCAATTCCAAGGCTGAATAATGAAATCTAGTTCATTAAAAATATGTAATAAAGAACAGTTTGTTAAAATTTATGAATGATGATTAAACATACAAAAACTTTCAAG
Source organism: Nephila pilipes (assembly GCA_019974015.1). Lineage (NCBI taxonomy): Eukaryota > Metazoa > Arthropoda > Arachnida > Araneae > Nephilidae > Nephila > Nephila pilipes. Next base: position 837,037 of record BMAW01017409.1, read on the forward strand.
TCTTAAGAGACTTAAACGAATAATAAATCGCAAGCAGTATTGGGGGGAAAGATAAGGATAATAACCCAATTTTTGCACATTAAGAAAATATTAATTTACTAGCTAAGAATATAAAATTGCATTGATAAAAGACAGTATTAAATTTTCACAGTATAAGTGGTGTTTAATACGCGAAAATGTGTCATTTAAGATAGTTTCGAATCTACTGAGGATAGTATTAATTTCGATTCATATTTTGAGCATTATAAGTACATGAAGATATTCTGCAAGTTCAATTTCCAACGTTCTTAAGTGTGACTTATCGTAAGGGAAAAGAGAGAATAAAGCTTGGATTCTAATCAGAAAACTACTTCGTACACTACTTACTAATTAATTTTTTTTTTACAATATACTCTTCAAACAACAAAACATTCTCAACAATTTGAAATGCAGTTTAATAAATGCAGTTTTGAAATGCAGTTTCCTTTCTTTATTTCAAAATATTTTTAACAAAATATATGAAAATGAATTTTTTCTTTTCAAAGAGAGTAAGTAAGACCAATGTTTTAAAAGAAAAAGTATGACTCAAATGATTTCAGCTGGAGTTAAAGAACTCAAAAAGGATTCTTTAATTAAAGCCATAGCAGTCAATGCTGTTTAAAAAGTCGGAGGGTTTAAAATTTGGCTTTAATAAGTCATTTCTCGTAGATAAATAAAATGGTTATTATATAATGATTCTGCATTTTATAACAGAAAACGTTGCTATATTAAGATATATTTACAGAACAGTTACAATTTCTCATAATTCCTCAATACTTAACAAAAAGGGTTCATTATCCATTGGTACACCATTTAAATTGCTACTACTTATACACTAATCCTGAATTTAACTGTAGTTTAGTGTATGGTTAAAAGAAAATACACTGAACCCGAAATTTTGCGAGCAAGAAAATAATCTGTAATACTTTTCATTTTGGAAAAAGGAAACAGATGGCGTTGCTGTCGTATTGGCTCGATCATTCAATAAAATAGGAAAATATGGCAGCACGTTCGAAATTGACGTTGTTTTAAGCAAAATATAAACGAAAATTAACACATACGACAGAATTTTTGATGTGTTCATCATAAAAGCAAAATATATCGAGGAAAATACATTGATGCCTTTTTTTAAAAATAACTTTTTTCTTTCCTTTTTTTTTTGTTTAATAATAATGGCATGGAATCAACATGAGTAAAAACAATTTCTCGATATTTTTTTAAAAAAAGTACTCTACATTTTTGCAAAAATCATGCGCCAATCCCACAACGCCGAAGCAGTGTGTGAAGAGATTTGGTTTGGTTTAGTTTTTATTAACGTCGCACTAGAGGCAACACGAGGGCTATTGGTGACGGACCTCGTAATTTTGAGCCTCGGTCAAGTGACGAGGACGACACCTGAGCTGGCATCTCTCCTTCTCCTAACAGTGTGTGAAGAGAACGGCATTCTACAATTTTGAGCCTGGCGCCTCGACATGGCGAGTTTTTAGCGGCAACAGGATTCGAATCCATGACTAAAAGAAACAACGGCGGCCGCGGGCTCGAGGCCATGCCCACTGGGCTATTTTGAATAGGACTAATCAATGTGTCAGTGAAAGAGCCAGTTAAATGCGTCAAGGACTGTGAGCAATATTGGCACAAGAGCCAAATCTAGATCAGCTGCATCAAATATTTATAGGAGAGCCAGGAAGGCGATTAAGATTCATTTAGTATAATAATTGAATCGCTCAACAATGGATATGAAGTCGAAATACAAGTACCTCAGCTACAAATTGTGGGTTCAAGTCCGGTATTTCACCGAAAACTTATGTGAACTATGAATATGACTGTTTTATTAACGTCGCATTGACAAGCAACACGAGGGCTATTGGCGACGGGCCTCGTAATTTTTAAATTGATCCGCCATCCTTCTCAAAACTTCCACACCACGGCTTCGGGAGGACTTGTAGACACGACAGATTTAACGTGCATCAGTCTCACTACACGGTGGGACAGATGCACGTTTAATCTGTTGAGTCCAAATTATTTTATTTTAGTGTTAAGTAAAATAAAGTGGAAGTTATGTGTTAATTAGCATAGTCCTAAAATCTTCCATACAACACAGAGTAAGTGAGACACTAGCTCTCATGATATCCTCGTTACTAAAATTATGGATGAAAATTGAGATGTTCAGAGCCAAAAGCAACAATAGAGGGATATCATTAGAAAATCTATTCAACAATGGAATTCCACAATGCTGAAATATATTTAAAAAAACAGACAATACAAGTATTACGATATAATATAAATTTTTTTTTTTATTAATCTCAAAAATTTTAAAAATTCTCGGCAATTTTGAGATTTTTCAAAATATGTTAGTTTAAATAATAAATTAACAAACTATTCGCGAAAATTAAAACGGATATATTCAATGGGATTTCCTACAATAAAAAAAAAAAAATCAGATATATGAAATGACATTAAAAAGAAAAAAATTATTTACAAAAAATTGATAAATAATTATAAACTTTATACGAAAACCACTTCAATAGCTCTTATGAAAGATAAAATGGACATTATACGCAAACAACGGAAACATGTCCAAGTATAAACAATTTAAAATGGATCCTCAATTCATTCATTTTTGTTCAAAAGCTAGTGTTAAATAGTTTGGATTCCTCTATTATCGTTTTTCTTTTTCAGTTAAAATACCACATGAAAGTAAACATTATCCCTTCACTAATTAAACATAAGTTCCACGCGGCTGCGTGCTCTTATTAATTTTGCGGTTGAAATAAGTGACATGCGACCTTGAAATGCCCTCAACATTCACGCGTCAACAGCTCGAATTCACCTGTGTGTTGTTCATAATTCCTCGTATAACATCAAACCGCATTCAACTAAAAGGTGAATCTAATCATGAGCTGTCATTTACCTTTTTACCTAAGAAAACCACACAATTTATGTGGTTTTACTGACTTTTGACAGTACAGAGTTATTGACAAAATCTACATTAATCCAATACTTATGATTATTTTTAATTTCGTTTATATCACGGTAGCAAGCGTATATGCATCATTCCCAATAAAGCCAGGGTAAAATAATTTCTTACAAGATTCTATAGTTTTTTTTTTTTTTGAATTCAGAATCGCAGAAATACTATAAAATGTATTTTTAAAATTATTAATAATAAAAATTTAATTTTTGGAATAGGGATTAAGAAATTACCAAAAGCTCATTTACTATTAGTACTTTTGGCGAACATTTTGTACATTACTCCCCACATGCGCAATAAATTTTTTAAATAACCTCGTTTCAATTTTTATTGGCGTTGACAGTACAATAATTGGATTTAATTCATGTATTCTAGAGGAATTTAACAGGAACAAAACGGTAGTTGAATCAGAGAAAATCTATAATTCTCATAAACCAAATAAATGTACTTCTCAACAATAATTCCTGCTGATATATTGATATTTAACGAACTTTAGGCATATATATAGTACTAGAATATATCTGACCATTTTTCCATATTTCTCATGATTGAAGCTATAAAATAGTACTAAAAAGTAAACAATACTGACAGATTAGTACATCAGAATATTGCTATTGATTTGAATATAATTAAATCAGACCTAATAAGCTTATACATCTGGAGAGAGATAAGCACAACTTATTACATTTGCTGAAGTTCGTCAGGCAATGAAATTTTCTTAAGTATTTAAAGATAATTTCATTGCTCATAGAGCTTATGATTAATCATTCATTTTTCATTGCACGAAGCTTTAATGTTTTTAACTGAATGCTCATCCTGTCGAATTTTTTAGTTCACATTTTCATATTGCGATTACGGAAATGTAAAATGTTTGCATCCTCAATGCGGTCTATTAGTATTAATTGAAGTTAATTAAATGCAAACTGTTCCATTTTAAAATTTATTGAAATGCATAAAAATGTACTTAATTTCATACATTTCAGTAATTCTTAATTAAATTAAAAACAATTTTAAAACAACGTGGAAGTAAGTAGCAAGCCTATTTAAATGGTATTAAATCAGTTTAATAAAAGTACTGTTGTAATTAACGAAAAGAGTTATCCGTCGATGTTGAAATATACAGCCCAGAACATTAATTTATCAAAAAAAAAAAAAAAAAAAAAATCGAATTTCAGCAATCGAATAAATTTATCAAAATTTATATCGTATCTTGAGCAATATATAAATATTCTGAATATCAACGCCACAATAAAGTGTTTAATTTCGATCACCGAAAACGCGATATAAATGTGTGAGATCTTACATTTCTTAATAAATATGTCACATTCATTCGAATGAAGTACAAAGGTAACAGGTGGCTGCACAGTTTCCTACTTCACCAACAAGGCAAAAATATCGATGACAAAACGGTTTACTGTTGCCATAACAGCAAATTCTGGAGAAAGAATAACAGATAACATTTTTCACGAAACAATCACTCAAATTAAAAACAACCACAAAAAATTACTCTGCTAAATCTAGAGGGAAAATAATATGTAGTACAAGTTTATGAGGGCGATCCAAATACATCTGAATGAATATTTAATTCACCAAAACCAAATTAGATCTACTGCCATTAATCACAGCAGAAGCGGAGGTTTTTTTCCCTCGAGTTTAGACTTGCTTATCATAAGAAAACTACATATTTAAATCTATGAGTAATGCCTTTTCGTAAAACTTAACCAGGGCGTACACGAGGAAATGTAATCGGGTTATGTAAATCAACAGCTTAATGTACAGTAAATGGTCCGTTGGGTTTGTTTACAAATTTCACCCGACATAAACGCCGTCGTTATTTTGTATTCTTCCGGTTCATGTCACAATTTCTAATTTTGTAACTTTTAATAGACATAGGGTTCTTCCCGTTTAAATATATAATTTAAAGGTCCTTTCAAATACCCTGAAATTTCAAGTTCTTCCTTAATTAAAGGACAATTTTAGTTGTGCAAAAGAAATTATGAAACCAATCACACTTTCGATTACCGAAATGAATAAACGATTCTCGAAAATTTATAATCAAAAAGTAATCACTTTAAAATTTCATTCTCGTATAATACAGATTTAATCTTCATGCTTTTCGAATTACTTGGTGTATTTAAAAAAAAAATTTACAGTTTAAATGCAATAACTTGCATGTAAAAATATTACAGAATATTCACAGTTGCTGCTAACACATGCTTACCTATCAAATATTATCGAACACATACAGTTTCAGTTCACTAAGATTTCAAAACGATTTGAATAAAAGGGTATTTTTAAAAATGTTTCAAACGGAAATGAGTACGTCTCGCAAAAGTTAATTTCTCGGACAACCAAATTTTGAGATTAAGTACCAAAATAAAGAGTATTTTCCAAAAACGCGTGCATATTCCTTGAAATATTTCGAAAAAATACTATACAAATTTAATATTAAAAAAAAATATTAAAACAAATTTTTACGAAAATATTCGATGAAAATTCACAAGAATAATATTTATGAAACAAACGTATTTCGTAAGTTAGCGGAATTAGCAAGTTTGATGACAATTTTGACAAAGAATAAAAATTCGCTCAGATTTATAGACGCTTTAACCTTTACTAAACGAAATTTTACTTTAATAATGCATAAAGAATCGATTAAAAAAAAAAAAAAATAACGCATCAATCACATTTGAACAACATTCATTCGGAACTCGCCACGAACAAAGCTATTTTTCTGAAACATCTGTTAGAGAATTTTCTTCAACATATTCTTAGAAATAAATGGACAGACTGGTTCTTAATTCTTATTCGTTTCATCGTCTGAAATGTAAAAGTGACTCATAATCTACAGCTTTATCGCATACCGATTGTGTTTCCTAGTCGGAACTTGTTCCTATCAACCCAATGATAAGTGGATATGGGGAAAAAGCAGGTTTTTAACTTTGACACTAACGTACGATTTCTTCAAATCTACATAAGTAAATTGTTATAGACTTGTAACATCGGTTCTAATTATGAATTCATAAGACAAAAATCGTAACCATTATCGCAAAAGCCTCAAAAGCAAAGGGGGAAAAAAAGTTTTTATTTCTTTTCCTATAAACGACAAAATTAAGTACAGAATTCATGAAAACTTAGTTCCCGAAGCGTGTGGTGCGACGTCTTCACGGAGGTACCATGAAATATTACAAGTTTCTGTAATTATTTTTGAATAATTAATTTGTTCAATAATACAGCTGTTTCAGAGATACATTATAATTTTTTCTGGTGGTATACGTAATTTTTTTAATCTCTTGCTTATTGATAGTTATGCTTCGATTTAAGATAGCGCGCTGTGCGAAACCCTTAGTTCAAATAAGACGCTGTTTGGCTTCGTTTTCACCTATATCGCTACAAGTTAAAAACATTCTTTCATTAATAATTCTAAATAACATTAACACTAGAAAAGGTCGCACTCAGTAATGTCCTTGCAAAATGTAAATCGGAACATTGCCACACAAATACCGTAAGTAATATTATAATGTATTCATGATTACAACAAATTCTTTATATATTTAAGCTGAATATTTACAATGAGTTACAGCGAACAATATATTAAACAACTTTAAAACAAAACATTTAACAGTAAAAATAGCCAACAGGTGAACACGATGTTAGTCGAATACAAATACAATCATTATTTCACGCCAAGTTTTCAACAAATGTAATTAAAAGAGAAATGCCCCTCAAGTTGTTTTTAAAAAACACTTATAAGATGAGGGGAAATAACAAATTTTTAAAGATCAAAACGAGATATCCTACTGTAATAATAATTTGTTTCACATCATTAGATTTAATTACATATATAAAGAAAATATCCATAAAAAAAGAAATTGCTCAATACAAAAATATTTAAAAAAACCACTTGTTCGAATGGTTTAAACTATTAACGGAATTCTGATGCACCTGACTGTTGCTATCTTACAACAGTACCACAGATTAAAGTATTTTAGATTCAAATCACCAAAAATACAAAAATTTTCTGTCAGTTAAACAGGCAATTCGCGGCGATAGTTAATATTTCTTAAATAACACAGTGAAGTACAAAATGTCCGATATATATAAGTTTCTGATATATATAAGTTAAAGTTTTGAAAACTTTAAGCCACATTTCGAAAATATAAAACAACCTTATAATTTTCGCAGGAGTTAAATCACATCACGACTTAATATGAGGCAATATTAAGTCGTAATATTATTATTAAATAAAAAATGTTTTGCTCTAACTCACCTTTTGACAGCTGACGTAAAATCCAAATAAATACGTTAATAAAATCCAGATTCGTCGTCGAGCGAGCGAACGAAGTAAAAGAAAGAACTGGAGCACTAGCCGAGTCACTTCTTTGAGATAAAAAAGAAACGTGAACGAGTTCAAGCACAACGAATCGAGACCCGAAAAAATTGATGAATGAAACGCGCCGATCCGGATCCGTCGCCGATGACTACACTTCAGAAGAAAAATCCAACAGGCAAGGCGGCCATCTTCATTCCGGTGTCACCGGTCCGTCGCTATGGCAACGTAAACGCGGTTCAACGCCGAGAGAGGCCATGTTAGCGTTCTTTTTTCAGCAGCAGCGGCCATGACGATGCATTTCTTTTCGATGGAAGGCGTTCGAACAAAAAGGAACTTCAGTAAGGAGCAGCCGATTTCAGCACAGTTCTGTCTCGTCAGACGATGCGATAAGCACTGCAGCAAGACGGCGCAACAGGCGGCCTTCTGACGTAGCGAGCTGTTCCGTCCCCCACCGTGACGTGAAAGGGGCTGACGCATGCGGAATGTGGCGCCATCTATTGTAGGAATGTAAGGTCCACCTAGGCTGAAAGGAATTTTGGGACGCTGCCAAGTGTACAAAACCGGCGAATGTTGCTACAAATCAAATGTCAAGGAAAAGATGTTTCCTTCTAAAAGGATTACGGCGTTTGTTGATGAAAGCTAGCGACTTTGCAGAACTGTTTGCTCGTAACATAAATCTTCTTAGAAAGTTTTATGGAGTTTCCTTAAAATTCAATGCAAACATTTGAACACTTCAGTCACGTAACTGAAACTTTATTGACAGCACGGTAGGAGTATGCATAATTAATTCCTGAGTTAATATCCTTAATTGGAAATTTCTGTACGCAAAATGAGGGGGAAGTTGTTTCTCTGATGGAATAATTATGGGAAATTGATCCGCAATAAAACTTAACTTCAATGATCCAGGTCTATTGGATTAATTATTCGAATATTAGACCAAATATCTTAATTACCCAAAACATTGCTCGAAGATTTAAATCCATATGGTTTAGATTAAATGGATGAAAATAAAATTAAAGAAGTTATTTCAAAGCTCCATAAATTTATGAAAAATAATTAAACATATTTTAAATATCAACAACTACTCATATAAATACACCATATCTTATTTCTATCTGTTCAATCATTAATACTGTTTTTGATTACAAATATGTATTTCAGTAACGTTTTTATCAACAATCTTTAACATAATTTTTTTAAGGTCGGGGGAAAAATTTATTATCTATTATATTTCTTTTACCCCTAGAAAGAAGGCCGGTTCTTTCGAAAATAACACATTTTCTTAAAAAAAAAATGCTCAAATCAATTTTTAAAGTACTCTCATTCCACTTCATTGAAACCAGTACGTCACTGTTTTTCAGGAAACAGTTTCAAATCTTATTCAAGTAAACCAATTCACCTACAGTGCAAAATTCTGAGCTATCGACACCAACCCCTTTATAACCAATCAGTAAAACGGAGGCATAATTTCCAGTCTCTTTATAAGAGATTAATCCTCAATTGAGTCAATTTGCTTAGCTATGTTAATTTTTTCTTCAACGGCGCAATAAATGCAAGCACAGCGGTCAAGTGGAACAGGACTTTGTATTTCTCAATCAAGATCAAATGACAAGCCACTCGACAAAACGCTTCGTGAACGAAGAGTATGTTTCGTCAGACCTTGTGTACTAAAGGGCATTTTTTTTTATAATCAATTATGGATTGCCCCTAATATCCTCTTCATTCTTTCTTAAAAATTTTAAAATTACCTATAATCGACCATAAATACTTTGCGAAACAAAGAAATAAAAATATTAATCTCTGCATTACTGATGTGAGTAACCACTTTTTAATAAACTACATGACGAATAATTAATTCTATTATTTATGAATTTTCGCAGGTATTACCGAAAAAGTGTAAAAAATCTCCCCCCCCCACCCCCCCGGGCGGGCCGAAGTTTGGCAAGCTTTAATAAAAGCTTAAAAATAATCGTGAACTCGAAAAATAAATGATATTCAGAATACATTAAAGAGCTTGCAAAAATGATGTAAAAGAAAGTGATAAATAAAAATGAAGCGGTCTTTCATTAAATAGTTAACATATCTCAAAATATCAATCAGTAGAATAAAAAGAAAATTAAAAAATTAAAATCGCATTTTTTTAAGCTCTGACGGATATGTTTTTAAAAATTCAATACTTATACAAGATAGCCTCCCCGAAAAAAAGTTCTTTTTCAGATACTTGAAAATGACCAAATAAAGATGCATTTCTCCAATCTGCGAACTAGTATCACAAATCATGCACATATTAACAATATCCTCGAAGCATCAATGAATAAACAACAAGCATAATTGATACTAGAAGGATTTAAGGAGTGGCCCACCCTGAGTAACTTTTTGAATTTGAACAAGCAGCGTAAGTTCTTTTCCAGTTAATAAGTTAATAATTACATTATTATTCACGATTTTTTAAAATATTTTCTTATTATAAATTCTTGTTTACAAGTGGGGGGGACCTATGATAAACAAATAAAACACATTGATTTTCCGTTCACCATTGAACAGAACTTGTCCTTTTTCGTAACGAAATTCCACCCACATTTTTTTTCATCTATCCCCCCACACATCTACAATACACCGTAGGTATATATATATATATATATATAATCACCACCTAGCGGGCTCTGATAAAATTAAATTCAATGTTTTAAAGATTCTTCATCAATTCATTCAATGTTTTAAAGACACTCCCGAACACTCGTAACATTATTTCAAGCAAGAAAAAATAATATAATTTCAACAACATATATAGAGTGCATCATAATTAAAAACAAACGATTCCTTTTAATTCATTTCCCCTTATATAATATGCTTCATATTTTTTATTCCTACTACAATGTAGAATGAGTTATTTTTTTTAAGTCATAGGTAACTGTGTTCGGTTTTGTTTTAGTAACGTAGCACTAAAAGCAACACGAGGGCTATTGGTGACGGACCTCGTAATTTTGAGCCTCGGTCAAGTGACGAAGGTAACTAGAAACAGTAATAATAATAATAATAATTAAAATCACATTTTGATTTCAGTTTGTAAAGAGTACCGCATTTAGTAACACAAATATTTTCTGTTTCAATCGATCTATAATTTAAAGAATAAATTATGTCTCATATTTCGCCTCCGATACTATAACGTTGAAAAGGTTTTAAAATGTATAATTTTAAATTAATGCGTCTCAAATGTCAGTAACCCTTAAATTTCAGCTTTAATTCCCATACACAAATTAAAGCAAAGAGCCGTTGGAAGGACTGAAGTGAAGCGAGTGAAAGGAGAACGAGCGGGAAAAGTGAGTAGTTGGAGGCGTAGTTCGATCGTAAGTAGGATGTGTATAAAGAATTTCTGAGTTGTTAATTATTTCAGTAATGAGTATGAATCGGGATAAATATATTCGAATTTAATTCATAAAGCCGCATTTAGGGAATTATTAACGTACAGTTTTTTGTATTGTAATAAATGTATGTGAGTCATCAACATACATAATAAAGATTGAATTTGCGTGAAGCACTTTCATTGGTTGTTTAGACACCGTAATTTTTTTTTTTTTTTAAATTAAGGGTACTCTACAAGATAAAAGAATACTCGCAACAATGACACTTGAACAGTGTCAATATAACACAGATTGGGACATTTTCGGCCTGAAAATGTTTCCAGTTTGGATCATACTCTTTGATGATAGATAAAAACTACCTTAAATTGAAACCAGTATTTTTTTAATGTTTTTAAAATCATAAGAATACAACATTCTACGATATAAATGTACAGTAACTCAAAAATGTATTCGCAAACAGAAAAGTAAAACAGAATTTAAAACATTTTTTGAAAGGAAAATTAACTGTTTAATTTTAACAAATTGTTTTTCATACAATTCACAACAGATGACTGAATAAAACGGAGGGTAAGCTTAAAACATTGTTAAGTAATTATAAAATTATACACATTCGTGTACCAAATAAGAGCGGTGATCGAAAAAGTATTGGGACATTCCGGAAATATAAGTGCTAAATATATCCAATTCTGCCAGATTAATTGCATAAAAGATTTAAAACCTCCTTTTACGTTTGTTTAAAGGTAAAGATAGGTGTTTAACAGCTATATGTTCACAGGGGCGAAAAACTTCTGAAATTTCTGTTGGTATTTGAAAACTTATAAATAATCATTGCAAATATGGAAAAACTGAAAGGAAATAGGTGAAGTATTAAATGTATAGGTAATTTTACTTTTTGGTGAAATATTAAATGCAGTTTATATATGTAGAATTCTACAATAAATGAGGGTTAATGGATTTTTATTTATTAATGTCAAGAGTTCTTTCTTCGGATACAAGTTAAGAGACGGGCATTATACAGAAATATTTAATTATGATATAAAATAGAGTAGGAACAAAAATATTTACAAGCAAATTTACAGTATAGGGATTTTAAGCACATTTAACAAATTAAAGACCACCGCCACATCGTATGTCCAATAGCCGATGCCCTACATTTGATAGCAGAAAGTTATTCCTCGAGGACTTCGATATGTAACACAACAGAGGTGTGATTGGTGTCGTTCGCTTGTGTACGAAAGCGTTAAAAATATCAATTCCTACATATATAACATTACTTCGAAATACAAAAAGAAAAATTGATATGAAAAGATGCTATGTGCAGGACATCCAAGGCGTTTCATCGAACATAAGGATCGGTGTAACATTTGGAATATTACTTGAATTTCAAAAACCACGGCAGTTAAAACTCTCATTCGAAATGCGTCAGAGGTTTAACAAGTCTGCCAAAGCAGGAACTGTCAGAAACTTTTTTAGAATGTATAATTTTTAAAACTAGAATAACTAGGGGGGGGGGGGGAACCAATCAGTAGTGAATTATTATTCATTCACATCGCACTTGAAGCAACACGGGGGCTATTGGTGAAGGATCTCGTAATTTTGAACCTCAGTCAAGTGACGAGGGCGACACCTGAGTTGGCGCCTTCCTCTCCAAACTTCCACAGCGTGCCAAAGGGAGGACTTGGAGCCGCAGTACTATCTCAGTCCCGCTAAACGATGGGTCTTTTGTGACAAAAAGATTCGAGTCCACGACCCGATGATAATAATGCCGGTCGCAAGTTAGCGGTCAAAAATTTGTTTCGCAAGTTTGAGAAACTTAATACTGAGCTAGAAGTGAAGAATTTTACTTCTGTGAAACATGGTAGATGTAGCCAAGTGATTTGAGGTGTATGAGCGCTACCGGTTCTGGAAATCTTCATTTTATTGATACAGAAATGGGAATATTTGTATACTTATATAGTTTGAAAATAATGTTTGAAAGAAAATGTTCAAAAAATGGGTATATTATTAGATTTTAAACTTTATCTGGGTAATGAACAGGATTATTTCAAACCTATCGAACATATTTAGTATCATTTGAATAACAGAATCCATAAACATAAAAGCTTAAACTCAAAGGGGCTTAAAAAGACTCATAAAAAATGGCAAAAAATAGAGGGAAATTTTTTGCGAAAAGTTTGATAAAAGCTGAATGAAGTCACAAAAAGTAAAGGAAACCCAATGCATTTCTTAGAAAAACTTTCCGAGTTTTTATACAACGCTATGTTTGCTATATAAGTTTATCATAACATTCCTGGAATCGTGTCCCGATACTTTTTTGGTCACTACTCTAAGATGGCACAACAGAGGTATATAGTTTTAAAATTGTTTAATATTACTAGTTGATTTTAAACGATTTCAATTTCATTTCGTTTTCTGATGTGACATGTAAGAAAAACATGTTAAATTTAAACACCAGATTTTTCTTCCAAAAAATGTTTGAAAGTTCGTTTCCCCCTGTAACGTTATGACCCCAGAATGTGTTGAATGAATCGGTAACGTGATCGGCTCTCTTAACAACAACGCCAGAAGTTAAAACGCTTTAATAACTAGCCTGATGGCGACGTTTCTTTAGGTCTGGTTGATAAAGGCTCAGCAAAAAGCGACAGGTCAACTTCTTCGGACCCAGCGGTTAAGGTTCAAAATGCCACCGACACTCCGAAGCCAACTGAGCCCCTCCCCCCTCCACAAGGTCGAAACCCACATAACACCGCGAATAACTTAAAGCAATTTATTTAATTTACATTATTTCACCAAGAATTTTCGACAATTGTAACACCTGGACATATATTCTCATGGGTTTTTCTTTAGAGGATAATAATTGTACCTCCTACATGGGGTCGGAATAAGAATCTAACGCCGAAACTGTCACCCATGACTTGAATACTAGATGGGAGCACAGGTTAAAATTACTAGTTGCTGCCTCGACGCAAAACTCTTGCCTTATTGTGTCAAAAAACTAAGACAACCGCACATAAATCACAGCAAGTGATATTCTAGCTACGGCGCAATTGTCAACGAGACTCGCCACTCAACTAGAGACAGCCGATGACGTCAAATGGAAACTTCCCAAAACGAAACTCAATTCAACAGGGAAGGGATGCATTTCAATTGCAATGGAATTGTTGGAAAAGTGACCTTCTTTTCAAATATCAGACAGAATGTTTTTCTTCGTAACATCACGATGATTCTGGAGGGAGAGTATGCGGCTGCTATAATCAACACCACCACCAGAAGTTGAAATGCCTCAATAACTAGATCGATGGGGACGTAACTTCGGTCTGGTTGATAAAGGAGCATTCGAGCAACTATTTCTTCAGATCAGTGGTCATGGTTCGAAACGCCGCCGACTGTCCAAGGTCAACTGAGCTCCCTCTCCACGAGGTCGAAAACCACATAACGTCGAACACACTTAAGAAATCTAATTCACATTCTTTTACCAAGGATTTTCGATAATTTAAACACCAGGATATAAATTCAAGGATTGTTTTTATTGACGATAAGACTTCTTCTTTTTATTTTCGAATCTCAACTGAATAATCAACTACAAGGGATAAAAATGCGACATATACACAAATCAATATCCCAAACACAATTACAGACAAACAGAGAGGTAGCAGGGAAATGCATTGTGTTACGTATATTCCAATGCAAAAGAGGTAGGGGCGGTCACATGACGCCGACGTGCTTCGCATGCGACACCGAACAAACACACAAGGCAAAAAAGATGTAGAAACTTACGAATTCAGTCAAAGCAATGGCACAGCACTTACCTGTAAAGACAAAAAGAAAGAACCATTAGTCATGATATAATAAAACCACAATTCTTGTCACGAACATCAGATAGGATTCAATCACACATATAATACATTCAAAGAGATGGATATTATTCATACAGATGTTTGATCCACTTGGCGCAGTGGGGTATTCTTAATAAAATTGAGTTTCAATTTATTTTAGTTATAAATATTGCAAAACAGTTTGTGAAAGTAGAGCGAATATGATAATGTGCAATCTATAATTTTTTTCGTAATCAGTATGAGAGCACAAATTTTATGCACAGAAAAAGAAATCAAATATAATTTTTGAAAATAATTTTTCTTTTCTTTTCTTTTCCGAAAATACAATATTTAATGAAGAAATATATTTTTCATGTCAGATCTTTAAGTTATCTCTATTACCACTCTTTTATTCAGAAAAGAAAAATAATTCATATTTGACACAAATCGTCATAGTATTGGATTCATATGAACTATATTTGAATAACATGAAATGGTAGTATTTTTATGAGAATATTAGAACTAAATTTGCGATGGAACGAGACATTAGAAATTACTATCTTGGATAATAAACTTGCCTGAAAGTGTGATATCTAAACGGCCGATAAAGGTATTCAGCTCTTAATTCAATCTTGACTGATTGTTCTTTAACGTCACACTTAGAAGTAGCACGAGGGCTACAAGGGATGGACTTCAAAATTTTGAGTTGAGGTCAAGTGACAAGGACGACACCTGAGCTGATGCCTTATTAAAGTATGGCTTGTTTAAAATAAACACCAAAAAAGTGTAATTCGCCAAAATCTAAGCGGTGAAACTACTCAAGGAGTTGTTTTATACTTCATTAAACTACAAAATATGCAAGAAAAAATAACACTCTAACAGATTGATTGTGATTAATAAACATTTAATTACGTGTTGAAAGCAAAATAGATAATTATATTATAGAAAGGAAGATAAACAGAACTGATAATTTTGTCAGGGTCATATGTTTAGAGTTGTTGTTTGAAAACAACGTTAAGTGTCTTTGTTTTCGCCTGGCGTATATTTCCATGTATTCATACCAATCAAGGTCCGTTTTTTCAATGCTCCAGAGTGACTAGCGTTCTCGAAGCAATGAATTCCATAAATAATTTTTCACTTTTTTCTTATTCCACAAAACTTTTTCACTGAGAGGCTGTTATACCTATGCAGTGGATAAAGGAACAGTTAAAAATAACTTCCAAAGCTTGAAAAGGTTCAAAAATCATTCTGGTTGTGTATAGTTTCATGTTTAAAATGTAGCATCAACTTTGATATCAGTTTACGATTCATTTCTTTAAGCTCTTTGTAACAGAACACAACAATTTCTGAAAATAAAGCGTCATTTTTAATCCAAAACGCTTCACTCACAGCTGAACAAGCTCTTCTCTGATAAGATCTCTATAAACCTATTTGTTCTTTATTGAAGTAATGTTTCCAAATGGCACAGTAGAGTTAGCTGTTTTTTTTTTCTTTCCCCAAACGATGACTTGATATTCTCAGCGAAGATGTCTAGTAAAGAAAGTAAAAAGTTTGATGTGAATCAAAATCGGAGAGAGCATTCCCACCACAAAGTTTCAGAGGAATTTTTTTTTGTGTCAAAGAGTTGACTCCGAGAAATTACGATTTTCACAAGAGCTACACGCGTCAGACCAAAGTGTTTGGAACTTATTTTCTATTCTAAAATCAGCTACAGATCTTATTAATCCATAAGCAACACGCTGATATTTATCAACTTCATGAGTCCACACGTAATAGTTTGTATATATTTTGAAAGGATATGTATCTTTTCAAATACATGTTCCATGGCAAAAAGTCCAAAAACAAATTTAAACTTAATGATACACAGTATCAAACTTTGAACTTCCCCACCAGTTTGTGGTTAATAACTTCTATTTCCTCTAAAGTTTGCAATATATCTACTAGGTGCTGTTGAATGGTTCTCAAGCTTTAGTATCGGCTACTAAATTTTGTGTCACTTAATGCTTTGAAGAAAAATCATTATTTTCATCACTGATTGAAAAAGCTTAACTTTTTGCTCACCTGGACTTCATATGAGACTCCTACAATAATTCAAAGAATCAGTGATTTAAAATCATTTTTTTTCCCTCAATTTTTTTCGCTTGAGTGACACCTTTTATCCATTTAAGCCTCAAATGCTGCATCAGATTGTTTTTGTATATCATAACGGATGACATCACCATTCTTGAAAGAATTGAAGTCTTCCGATTTTGTGAAAGAACTGAATGCAGAAATAACATCATTTATTGTGGTTACTGAAATATACTTCTAAATGAGGCAAGTAAAAATTTTTCCCGGTTATAAGACAAACATGAGTCATATAATCCCATTGAAATTACTTCCAAAAAATAAACTTCATATATATTGGGAACCATAGTGCCACATATGAGGCTTAAAGTACTACGTGGTTGTAAAGGGCAACTTCATTAAAAATAAATAAAATTAAACAAGTCTTAGTAAAATTCCTTAAAAAATTGTTTTCTATAATCATTTTTACTATAAAATGAATAAATTGGCAGGTAACTTTGTTATAAATTTGATAAAAAATTATTTATATTGTGTTTTGTTCCAAATAATGCATCTCACGACAATAAAAATAAGTTATACAAAATCAGACCAATATTAGACCACTTTTCCAGAGTATTTGCTGACAGCTGCGACCCAGAAGAGTATTTGTAAGTGGATGAAATGATGATTCCGTTCAAAGGAAGGTTAAACCCGATCCATGGGGAATAAAATCCTGGGTATTAGGTGGAATTTCTGGCTACGCTTACGCCTTTGAAATTTATGAAGGTGCAAATGCTGAATCTCAGGAATTCTGTATAAAATTTGGAGCAGTTGTATAGAGTGCAAGTGTTGTATTGAGGCTTTGTTAACTTATAATGCATAAAAATCACACAGTATTTTTCCACAATGTATTTCACAACTATTCCTGTTTTGCTGAAACTTATTGAATGGAAAATAGGTTACAAGAAGCTGCAAATAAATTGAAACCTATCAATGAAATAAAATGTGATCCAAGAGGCACATTTTCCATTACCACAAGTAAGGAAAACATAATAATAACTAGATGGATCGGCAACTCAGATGTTCATGTAGCTTTAACATTTCTTAGAACAAGTCCTGTAGGATCCGCGAAAAGTTGGAGCAGGCAAGTAAAACGTGTTACCGAAATTCCAAGACCTGCTTCAATCGAAATGTGTATTAAAAATATGGGTGGAGTAGATCTCATGGTTTTATTAATAGATCTACATAGTAATAAGCTACAACATAAGCTGTGGAACTTGCAAATTTTTCAACATATGCTAAATTTTTGAGTCGTAAATTGTTGGATCTTATGGAAATTAGATCCTGAAAATGAATCCAAGGATTTATTAGAATTTAAATAATCCATTGCGATTTCCCTTAGTTATAAGGATAATTCGACTCAGAGCAAAAAGAAGGCAGACCAAGTACATTGCGGGATCCACCAACAAAGAAATGTTTAAAAGTGCAAGCTCCCGCTGAGAATTTAGAAGAGATGGAGGTGAGCCTTATCCGGCTAAATCTAAGAGAAAATATGCTGCCAAGAACCGCTTATCCGGCTGTCCCAGCAAAATTAGATACATATGTGCTCGATGCAAGGAAGCACTATGTCCTGAATGGTTCCTGGCTTTTCATTCAAGATAATTTTTCTAATAAACATGTAATTTCATTATATTACGTAATAATTGCTAAAATATCCTTTAGAACATTAAAATAAATATAAAAATTAGCTTAATTTTGTCGCCTGTCTGTTCCCTTTAATTTTTCTGAATAGGTATGTTTGCAACCTTTTTAAACTTACAAGCCTCATATGAGGCTCCTCAAATTTCCCTTAATATGATCAAGTTGAACATATAATTTTTTTCTATAGAATTTAAAACAAGAATTTCAGTATATTAATTCATTGAATTATTTTTTTATTTACTTTTTTCATAATTCATGAGCGAGAGGGTTAAAAACACTGCATACCATTTGGAAGAAGCTCAATGAAACAGTATATTCGTTGCACATAACTGAAAACGAACAGGAATTAAGTTCTTGGATGCATTTACAAGTGCAAAATTTAAAGAATGCATGTAGCAACATACGTACACTATATGGGGACTGATTTCTTTCATTCTCTTGCTGTCACACCTTTGTAAATATCACTCATATTTCCCGCTCCATAGTAACATTCAGTAATTATGTTTCTAGAATAAATCCCAAGTTTCTCAAAAATGGGAGAAGCAACTTCTACAAGATTTCCCCATCAGTCAAATCGGTTTTGTAAAACCCCAGAAAGCGTTCTTCGATTTCCAGCTTCTCAGTGACATATCTCATTATAAAAGTGAATTGCAGAGTCAAGCTCTTTTGAGTCGCTTGTTACAACCAATTTCTGCTTCTTGGAAAAAAGTCGAACAACGTTTTACCGTAAGAATTCTATATTCTCCTCTAACCACAATGTCTGTACTATAAGAATATATTAATGATAAACAACAATAACAGCACTTAAGAATCACATAACAAAGTGTTTGAGAAACAAGTCGCTGAATGCTCTATTTGTTTAAATTCTCAATACATTATACAACATATAACTGACTGAATGAGATTCATCATTTTTTGAAATTCACATTAGTATGTATTCAAAATGAACTCACGACTTCTTGTAAAGAGCGGGGGTCATTTTTTTCTCTCTCTCCCAGTCAGTTTGTTCAGAGACTGAAGACGAGAGCATTGATGATACTGAGTTGGTATGTGAAAAGAGAAGTTTGATGCTACGTGAAGGTGTGCGTATCATATGTAAAATATGTAAATAAAGTGTGGCTCCCTAAAACCGCGTGTAAAGCAGAATCGCGTGTTAAAGAGGTTTGACTGCCATAAAAGTATCAAAGAAGGTGTAGCATAAAAATTTATATAAATTATTAAAATATAAAAATTCTAGACATGGTACTAAAATTTATCGACGGTTAAAAGTAAGATAAAATGAGTTCTCATATTTTTTAGCACAGTGACATTTTACTTAGGGTAAGGAAAAAAAACTGGCTAAAAGTCATACAAAACAAACAAAAAAAGCCGTTAAACAACATTCCTGGAATATTCAAAATACATAGAGCATGGAAAGGAATAAAGAAAATCAAAAAGAGGGGGAAATTTTTTTATATTTCCAGTAACCGTTCGAAATAAACCCTTCCACGAAGAGCCAGAACCGCTTACGGAAGCACCAAGAAAAATGCTCAGATACGAAAGGAGCCACAACAGCAACAAAAAATCATTTTTCTTTTCGATAATCTCAAAACTAGAAACGTGTTTCATTTCCATTTCAAAAACGCATTATCGTTTGCAATCACCTACCCTCCTCTCTTCCACATACACCTTCATCGTCATCGCCTTTCTTCCAAGGGAGGAAAAGGGAGGGTGGGGGAGTTCGTTATCGCACGCGCATTCCTTCAGCCCACTCAACAGGTCCACCAGAAATCGTTTTTCTTGAGCCTTCTTTCCTCCCTCCAAACGAGAAGTAATTATCCCCGATAAGGCATCAGCAAACGATTCACGTGTGGAATCAAAGTTCGAGAGAGGAGATAAAAAAAATATATATATAACCGCTAAGACATTCGTAGCTGCACTGTGTGAGTAAACAGTGTGGGAGATAATGGTGTTCAAAGAAGTGCATTTACTGGAACACTGAATAGTGTAGATTAAGAAACAAACACGTATTTTCACACAATATATAGAGAGGAAGTCGAAATTGCGAAGGGAAAAAAAATCAGCAAAATTTTATTTGAAAAGATGAACTATTTCCTGATGAATAATGTTTCATTTGATTTTGGTGAATTAATGTCACACTAGACAGGAGTTCCTAATCAGGGATTCAAGGGGTCGCGGAAAGAAAAAAAAAATTAATTAAATTACTTTCATTATCAGTGAAGATTTTGCATTTTCCCTTAATAAATGTGCGCAGTAAATTACAATAGAATTCAATGGGATTTATTTTATATTCTCTTATCCTTAAATATTAATGTGAAGATAACAATAGTTTCACACTGATTATCGTATATAAATTATTCATCATTCTTATCCATTAAAGTTATTATTTACATATAGTATTGTTTGTCATGTTATAAAAGAGACACACATTTTTCTAACACCTTATTTATATTACGCTTATTGTTCTTCAGAACAATAAATTGGTTTCCTTAAGTAAAAAATAATGAATATAAGAGTAATTTTATAATATGTTTTAGAGAAAGGGAAATCTTTCTGAGCAAGAAAGAATCTTTAACTCTGTATCTATGCAAGAGGTTAATGGACAATGAACACACACACACACACACACACACACACACACACACACACACACACACACACACACACACACACACACACACACACACACACACACACACACACACACACACACACACACACACACACACACACACACACATTTTAGAACTATACAAATTATTATTGAAGATTGAACATGACCATGATAGAATGGTTGGTGAAGTAACGGATGCACAACCAATGGGTGGCTAGTTCTGAGTCAGAAACAAAAAATATTGTAATGTACGTTAAGCTGATGCTGGGTCCAAAATTTTCATGTTAGCGCGACATAGATATGGAAAGTGAGATGACAATTAATGTGCCGACATATCATTCAACCGAGGTTGGAAAATCGAGATGGATATCACATATATACAAAGCAAACTTTTGAGTTTGGAAGACACAAGCATTCAAAAAATTTTATCAAACAAATTAGCATGCAATTTACAGCAGTGCTTAGAAGAGGAGAATGGCATATAATCTATCTCCGCACTTTCACATAATGCTATGATCAATTAGATGTAGCGAACAGGAACTTCTATTCAAGGTAACCTTCACATCCCACAAATAGAAATTCCCCGCAAGTTCACCTGCAAATATCAACCCTTAATGAAACCTCCCAACCGCATTCGTCTCTCTCTCCACTCCAGTCACAATTACAGATAGCTGAGCATCGAAGCCACATTACGAATGCAGACATCCCCCCTCTCAGATACATAGGGATTTCAATGTCGGTTGCTGTCGAGACGGGACAGATATTAATGACACAGAGAAATTCATATCTCGACTACATGACGTGCCCTATGAGGTTACAGTTTATGAACACTGTTCTCCAGCCAGTGGATATGAAGTCATAAAATTACGAAGGCGTACAGCCTCATAGGGTCCATTCATCGATACTTGACGATATGTGTTCAATTATAATGTCTCGATTATTCAAATTTTGCAACTTTGTGCAATGGTAACGGAGTTACAGATAAATTTCAAAGGGTGGAAGATTCCAATGAAATTTGTGATTTCCACGTTTTGTTTCTTGAATAAAAATATGCCGGTTTCGAAGAAATATTTCTATATTACCCATGCGTTAAACCAATCAATCATAAATATACTAAACAACAATAGTTATTATTTCTGAGAAATTCATAATTTTAACAAGTCCACACGAGCCAAAAATCAAAGTTTAATAAGTAGGTTAAAATTAAGGTCCAACACGATCGCAGATATGTCCTTCACAAGTTTGATCCCCGATCTTATCGAAAAATTAAGTCTTTCCTATATTCCAATTCATCAATGAATTAGTGTTGGGGCGAGGTACAGAAAAGGAAAAAGTTGTATTGGTAGTTGAGCTCAAGAGTTTAATCCTGACCGCACAAAAACGAAACAAGTAAGTATGGCTAATAAATTTTCCAGATAAAGTTTGATTTGGTCAGATGAATAATATACATCACGAGCTATTTTATATAATATTGCAATGGTCAAGAAAAAAAATTACAAAATGAAAGTTCAACCTAAAATTTTGAAAAAATACATAAGGTTGATGGTATTTTGAAAAGCCTTTTCGTCACGACAAATTTTAGATGCTTTGCGAAAGCTGAGATATGATTTAAAAAAAAAGTACTGTATTATAAGTTTCAAACCAAATTCTACTGTCTTAGAAACATAAATCGCATACGTGAGGTGCTGAAGAGAGCCTAATAATTTTTCTGTTTATCTTTAAGTCTCCAAGAGCATATTCCTATTTCAAAACGATCACACCGTAACTAATTTAAATGGAACTAGTATATTTTCTTCAGATTCATTCCACGGAGTAGCTAAAAATCTTCTGAGTATCTTTGATACCGTATGCATCATATTCAACTTATTTGAAAAATGTATTCTCGGATTTCTTTTTTTGCACTATCTGCACGAACAATCATTCTGCACTATCACCAAAACAGCTACACTGAAGAAAAAAAAGTTATTTTTTAAGAATATTCAAGTACGCATGCGCAACATACCTAATCCTGCATTCATCCGCTCATCTCCCAATTCGTGGCCAGACCACTGCACGCTATAAGAAGGGGGGGGGGAAGAAAAAAACCGTTTCGACACGCCGAATCACATTACAGGAAGAAGGGGGATAAAGAACACGAAATCGCCGCCGTGTTACGAAACAGATTTCATTCAACTTCACAAGGAAAAAAAAAAAAGAACCCAAACAAAGATTTCACGACTATGCTGCCCCTCCCTTTTTCGCAGATGAGATGAGTAAGACAAGACAGAAGAGCATAGAATGGTTAAAAAAGAGAGAGAACGTTGCACGTTTTGGGCGAGAGAAAAAAAAGGAATGAAACAATGCCAGCCGAGCATTAGAACGGTTAGAGCGAGGAAGTAAAACAAGACACAGTGAATATGGTCAGTGACCCTTACACGATCCGACGTCCCCAGGCAAGGGGGGGGGGGCCTTCCGATACGATCAGACAATATGTGAAAGTCGTGCAGATGTAGACGGAACTCATACCTCGAAATGAGGATGCATCACGTATGGACAACCCCCCTGTAACCTTGTATGGGGATCCAAAACACGAAGTAACGCGTAGTTCACATTTATCTCATGGCCACAGCAATCCTTTCCGAACAAGGCTATTGTAAGAGATCAATATGTACTAGATTGATAGTTTCATACTTTTTCTTGTTCTCCATCAATCATTTTGCTTGGTGTGATGCATTTTTAAAAGTTTGTGCGCCTCAAATGTATTATCTCTGCGGAAACTGATTTGTGTTTCTCTTAAACATCCATTGTATTAGAAAAGCTCTAATACCTCTACTTTAACAGATAATAAAGATTTTTGATTGAACAACGGAAAGACGTGATCTAATTAATGTTAAATTGATAATCTATTCAGGTAATTGAAACTGTAGAACTCATTTTCATTATTTTTTTAGTAAAACAATAATAATATTTACTGCAAGAATACTAATTATTCAGATGATATTTTTAATTGTTATTTTAGTATAAATTTGGCATAGCAAGTTTTAAATTCATGTAAATATCTTAAAATAAATTCATCTTTTTTTTTTCAATCTTACGAAAAATAATAATAAAATAAATAAATAAAATAAATAATAATAAGGCTTAATTTCGAAGAGGAATCGTTGGGAAATAGTTCGGGAAATTTTTAGACTCAATATTTAATAAATAAATAATAATATTGGAGATTAATTTACAGAAATTTAAAAAGTATATTCATTCACTCCTTCCAAACAAATTCATTCCAAATATACGAGTAAAAAAACCGTAACATTTGGAATTTATTTTTCTTCAGCTACCACCTGGGTTTTCTTTCTGGTTTTATATTTAAGTTCCCAATTTCGTCCCAAACGTGATGCAAATTAAGTAAACTTCGAAAGTGAAGTGAAGAGATATAAGCAAGTCATATAAAAACAACAGAGAATTGATTTGAATTAATTCAAGTTATTACAATAAGATTGTTAATGTGTGTGCACGGAAGCATTATGGCGTGTTTAGTAGACCTGGTAACCTTGGACTCAATGCTGTTAGAACAATTTCAGGAGGTATTTGCAATTTATTCCAGTAAGAGAATTCTTTGATAGATTATAAAAGTTGTCAGTATTCGCCGATAAAATCCTCCTTATTTGAAGAGTTAAAAAAAAAAAAAAAAGTGGAAAAACCCGACAATTTTAATTAATTGGTCTGTGCTCAAACTTAGGCGAAATTTTGTGATCTTGAGACTAACCGATACAAAATATCAATTTATTAAATGTAAGTAAAAGTACAGAAAGATTTTTTTAAGAAAGTAAAAAGATAGCGGCGAATATTAAACAGTATAGCGATTCGTTTTACTGCAAACTGATTCAAAAATTCTATCATTGAAAAAAAAAAAAGAAAAAAAATTCAAAATATTGCAAAATACTTCAGTTACTATTGAGAGAAATATTCAACCAAAATATACAATGGAATGGAACTGGATTTCACACATCTATAATAAATGGACACCATTCAAAAATATTGCTCAAGCTTTTCAAGTCCGAATCATTATCGGTTTCAGAATCAGAAGAATCAGTTTCACACACAGAAAAATAGAAAATATATGCATTTTTGTTATAATTTAAATCACTGATTTACTAAGAGCATAATCATCAAGACGTGCGCAAGCCATGGCAATACACAATCGCTTAAAAATATCAACAACCATACAAAAAAATGATTATCAAAAATAAATAAATAAATAAAAGACATTAGCCGGGAAGGGGATACTTAAGTGAGCCTATTTAATTTCCTTTTGTTACACAACCTCTAGTTTATCGATTGTTATTTTTGATATAAATCTTCGAATAAATAAATTTACACAAACATTTTACCAACCTTTCACATAATTACAAACATCTTCCTCTCCAATCCCCTCCCATCTTACCCATCCTCTTTGCGAAAGCAAACGATTTCGCAAGGGTACACAAAAATGCTTTTCTTCCCTGAATAAACAGGTGATGCGATGGACATTAGACCTCAATAGCAATCGCATAAAAAGAAAATGGGGGTTGGGGTGGTCAAGACCATTAAGCATGGACAGCGGGGAAAGGGGGGTGTATTGGTCAAGAAAGAAGGGGGGGGGAGTGATTGACCAGGGTCGTCAAGGAAACGTGCTGACTCAGAAGGGGACAGGCGTCGTCGATGCAAAGTCGTCTCAACGGCAAACACACACAACGACCAATATTTATCGACTGGTAAGGAATCGATCGTTTGCAGAAGCAGACCTGGATCAAACGATCAGATCGCCGCTTAAGACAACTGCAAGGGGTCGACAAAGTAAATTAACACAGTGGGTGGGAAATAGATTTATGTAAAAGCAATCCTCCGGAAACGCAAGTATGTATCAAATGATATAGTTTTAATTTACATGCTTGCAGTTTGTGCAATGACTCGAACATTCTTCCCATTATTATTAAGTAACTGCAATAATTTTGAAACATAATGGTACTGCAGTGCGGTAATATTATATTATTATTATAAATGCAAGAGGAATTTATTTTTCAAAGGAAAAAAAAACACCCACCACAATTGAAAATATTTTTTATTGTTTTTCTTGATTGAAAACCACAGAGATCTTTAAATGAGGCGTTCAAGATCTTGACTTGTAAAACGCAAAGTTTCAGAAAATTCGCCTCCCCTTGAAGCTAAATTGAAAAAAAATTATTTGAAAATATTGTCATGAAATTAAATAAATCTCTAGGTGAGGATTCAGCTAGCTTGAAAAAAATTGATAAAGATATATCCGATATCTATCTAATAGTTAAGGTTTCAAGGTGCGAATTTTTAAAAAAAAATAACTAGTAGGAATAAAAAAAAAATATGTTAATATTTGGAAAAATATATTTTTACAGTTCCTTTTTTTTCTATGAACCATTTTTTTTTCCTGTACAGACATCAAAACAAAACATGGTCACATCTGTTGTAAAAAAAAAAAAAAAAAAAAAAAAAAAAAAGAGAGAGAGAGAGAAAGATATCTTTTTAAATGATTACTTGAGTTTCTTGCCAGTTTTCCTCCGAAGAGAAACACATACAATTTGTTGTTCGAATAGAAATAATTTTTATATGAGAATAATGCAACAGATCTCTATTAATTAAATTAATTACATTTAATGATATACAACTAAAAAAACCTATATAACATTAACATAACTACCATAAAAAAACCAAGTAAAAATTATTCATATATTACAGCTAAAAGGAATTCATCTTCGATTAAAGTTAAACACGATTAAAACTCGAAGAATTTTCTTAGGCAGAAAAGTGATTTAATATTAATACGATTGCAACACATAAATACTCCTCTATTATAACCAACGGCTTCAAAATTAAAAGAACAAACATACAATTTTTATCTTTAACATAAATACATTTAAAAAAATCCATTTGACCGTTAAATATAGAAGAAGAAGGAAACAACATGCTAGAAGGAAAGGGATAATTGATTCCAAAATAGAAATAAGTAACATATTAAACAACGCTTCCGTGTATAATTTAGTGATTGTACATAAAATTATTTTTATACGAGAGCACTTTTCTGTTTGAAGGTGTGTTTCGAATTGGATTTTGAGATGCCAGCTCAGGTGTCTTCCTCGTCATTTGACCGATAATCAAAATTAGAAGGTCCGTCACCAATAGCCTTTGTGTTGCTTTTAGTGCGACGGTAATAAAACCAATAAACTAATCAGTCGAATTAGGTTTAATTTTCAAACATGAAGATAGCATTAATAAAAAATATAAATAGCATGGTCAAGAAATAGTGGTACAATTCTTATAAAAGTTCACAAACTATTATTACCGTTCAAAAATATGGCCAGGAAAAATACGATAAAGACGACCCAGAAAATTTTATATGTTAATTTAAAATACATTTTCAAAAGAAAAAAGAAATATATATAAATTGCTTGTTTTTGTTTTCATGTTGTAATAAATAGATGTACTAAAAGAAAAAGTTAACAATTATAACACTTTGTTTCTTAACATTGCCCCACAAATTTACTGAAAAAGATTTTTTTTTACCATTCCCATTGACATACAGAATCAAGTATTTGATATTTTCTAAACAAAATGGAGTTTATGCCAACGACGGTCAATTGAGTTAAGCTCATGAAGTCAATTACAAATGATCTTAAAATATTATTAATTGTTAGCTTTATTAGAAATTATAAATCAAAACTTTTAAACTGATTCAAAAATTCGGCAGGATTAAGCTACCAAGTTCAAGACTTGGTCTTTTGCTCAGTTATTTCAGTAGACATTTAGGGACTTCCTCAACTCTCTATCATTTCAGGGTGGGCGATTCTCCATCAATTAATCATCATCCATCAACAGCATTCAGAAGTCAGAGCAACACAATTCAAGCATCACTGAGTTCTGAAAGGGATCCAACAGGACAAATCAAGAACTTTTTACGAAATTTCATGACGACGGACTGAGACTATTATTATTTATTCAGGTTATCATTTACCATCAACATGGAATTTTTTTATGTTTCTTATCTTATTTCTACTAGCGTTTATCTGTTTATTATTGCTCGAGGGGTATATGTTAGAGTTTTGTTCTAATATCGATCTTTTAGAAGCTGTCATCCATTCGAGTGTGTGATAGTATAATTATGGTGTTTTAACTCTCTGATAAAGCTTTTTTTACGAGAAACTTATTCTCGTAAATTACTATTTAGTCTTCGGAGTAGAAAAACATGTAATTAAATCACACTAACTTCAAGAGTAATTTTAGGGTATGCCTTAAGTTAAATTAGTACCTTCACCAACAAACTGTTAGCTTGATTTATTTAGTAAAATAACAGATGTTTAGATACCAAGTATGTATGTTTGTCAAAAACATACTAAAATTAACTTAATTTTCCCCTCTTTCTTAATTAATATAACGTAGAAAAGATTTAATTCAGATATTTTAACGCATCTCATACGGTAACATATGTATCTCACTGAACGAAAATTTCTAAAAGATTACAAACGTATTCATAGCTTAAGTAAGGAGTCTTTAAACTACGGCCGGCAGGCTAAAATTGGCCCATGAAGACCTCATATCCAGCCCGCCACAATTTGTTATGATTACAGAGTAAAATTTACAATATAAGTAAATCAAACAAACGAATTAAGAAACACTATAGCTGACATATATAATGGAATTGAACATTTTATCAACAATTGCAGATAGAATTAATTATAATTATACAGAAAATTGTATCTTAAAATCTTCTATACAAGAAACTACACGGTGGATCTTCAGTGGCAATTTGAACTCACGATTCGATGGAAACAACGCCGACTGCAAGATCACGACCGTGATCACTAAGGTACCGCTGCCACACGTCTTGTCTTGTACTTCTACTCTCCGTAACATGGCACGGCTAAACATTTAGCATGGTCGTAACGCACAGTACGTGCATCAGCTACCTCTGCCATAATGACATGTTCCTGACCAACCGTAAACACCCAACGAAATTGCAAACGACGCAGATTCCACTTCCCGCTACAGATACTCGTATCTCACTCGCCGGCTAGACCCGAAACGAAAATTTGCGATTAATCCGAAATTAAAGTAAGTTAGGATGGTGAATTAAACAGGTCTTGATCCTTGGGATTTAAAATGAGTCAGTGTGACCCTTAGGTTTCATGGAGACCCCTGGCTTAAGTAGCAAATTTAATATTAAGTTCATGGAATTTTAAACTTAATGGAACTACGACTTTTTTAATGTCATCCTTCACAAAATTTTTATTTCAAAGGAAAAAGAAATAAAGAAAATCTAAAAAGGCAGAAATAAAAACTCACACACCGAAACACAACTGACTATAAAATCTCCAATTCGCAGAATCGCGCGTGTTATGATAGTATCTCTATCCTCTTTCAATTGCTGAATTACGAAAATTGCGGTGGTTCC
This sequence comes from Nephila pilipes, assembly GCA_019974015.1. Taxonomy (NCBI): domain Eukaryota; kingdom Metazoa; phylum Arthropoda; class Arachnida; order Araneae; family Nephilidae; genus Nephila; species Nephila pilipes. The sequence continues at coordinate 866,334 of BMAW01017409.1, forward strand.
CCGTTCTTTTCAGGTATAAAAGCAGTCACTAACCGATAACTTTGTTTCTTCGATAGCTTGTCTTTTTGTTTCGCTTCTTGCCAAGTGATTTGTTTCGCTCTGCGGTCTTTGCGTGATGTCTACTTTCGATTTTTGATCCATATCTAACTATGATTTAATAGTTTAAAATATCTTCCACAGAAATAAATTACGTTATTTACAAAAGGACTGAACTCTTCTGAAAAATTTACGACACAAGTGCTATATAGATATAAACAAAAATTATAAATACTTTCTTCAAAGGGATTCGAACTGTCTTTGAATGCTCCAATTCATGCAGTCATGATTAGTTGATAAAGTGTTGGATTTTTAAAATTTTTTTTATTAATTAAATCATATTTTTGATGATGTATAGTCAATATTATTTTAATTTTATACGCTGATTGATAAAAGTATGTTTATGTAAGTATATATGTAAATATTACGCATTATAGAACATAGATAAGGCTCCTTAAGAAACAATCTCTTTCCTCTCATTTGCATCAACATGTTCTTTCAGCGAAACTTTCCGTCGCCAATAGCCATCGTGTTGTTCCTAGTGCGACGTTAATAAAGGCAAACCAATCTGCGAAATTTTAGTCCACTTTTAGATCTACAATGTTCTCAAAAATTACCTCAATTTCATACAAATCTTTTTCAATCAAGCCATTCATATTTCTAAGAATTTAATAGCATATTTTATATAATCAAATTATCATTATTATTATTATTATTGCTTCACTTTAAAGATACCATACAATTTAAATTTAATATTGCTATCTGCACGTAATTCTTAACGAAAATTTCATGGAAACTCGACATCTAACATACACCAACATCATACATTTAAAAATATATAAAAATTTCATTTAAAAATTCTTCATAAGCATTGCTCCTTTGAATGACCAAGTAACGAAATAACTTGTGCTAATCCTCTGTAAAAGCGAAAACATACCCATTAATCACTAAGCACGAAATACACTTTTTGATAAAAGAACTTAACGAACAAAATTCTGTTACACTTACTATATCGTTTGGATGTAAGTGAAATATATATGGGGAGAGATGAATATGGATATTTCTACCCCCTCCCTTTTTTTTTCTCTTCTCTCTCTCTCGCTTCACCTCTATATAGAAAGTCGGCATATGATCTAAAAGAGGCCATTCACGACAGAGCACCTGTTCTATGGAGGGTCGACTGCGACGTGGGAAAGGCTCGATGATTTGATAACATCGGCCTAGGGACGGAAATTCGAAATTCCGGGGCTCTTTCCCAAAATGAGGAAAATTCTAAACATTCTTATCGACACAGAAGATCGCATGCCAAAAACAAAAACTTTCCATAAAAAATGTGCTTGACATTTGGCGGACATTCTCAAAGAAAAGATAAAAATCTTTCTCTATAAACTGTACAGATGGTACACAAATGCAGTGCTATTAATTCAAAGTATAGATAACCTTATAGAATGAGCTGCTTCATTATTCATAATGAAGTAAAAAAACGCAACCTATTTATTCTGAAAAGTAATGAATTCTTCGAGATTTTACGTGTTTTGTCTTTTAAAGCAACTCAAATTAATATTTGTAATTTAAAGACATATTATTACAATGGAAGAAAATATACACTTCTTAAAAACAATTATTAGTTATTAAAATCAAATAAATTAAAACAATTTACTATAATTATAAGGATGATGATGTCATTTTTCGTCTAAAATCTCTCATCGTTATCAAAATTTCTTAAAATACCCATAGTCAGATATATTGTTATTTTTGCTCGAATTGATCTGAATATGGTTGAAGTTTTATTAAAGTAAAAATAAAGCAAAATTAAATATACAGTATACTTTTTTCAATAAACGCAAAAACTCATCTAAAATATACAAATTAAAAGGATTGCATATATACATTAAGTCTTGAAAATATTATAATTATAATAATTAAAAGCTTATTTATATACATTAAGGTCAAATATTTACTTATATACATAAAGTCAAATAATTACTTATATACATAAGCAAATAATTACTTATATACATAAGCAAATAATTACTTATATACATAAGCAAATAATTACTTATATACATAAGGTCAAATAATTAAAGGCTTACGTATATACATTAAATCTTGAAAATATTATAATTATGCTAGTTGACCTCTAGAATATTTGGAGGAACTCAAAATTTTAAAGTCTTTTTATGGTTTATACATTTTTTGGTCATACACTGTGTATAAAGGAAGATACTCGTTAATATTCGTATTTTAAGTAATAATTTTTAGAAAGTATTTATGGTTAGAGGATAAAATTCCCATGGATACATCTTTTTGTTCCCATTTAAGCATTTCTGTATGCTATGTATTAAATTTTAATACACAGGTTTTTCAATGTTCAAATGCAAATGTTTAAATGGTTTTACATATAATGCAAAAATGAAAGGAGTGAATGTTTTTAAAAATTAAGAAGATTTGTAATGATTGCCCACAACATGAAAATGATAAATATATGTGTGTTTAATTAATAAATATAATATTCTTTTTTAATTTTGTGGGAAATTGTTACAGCAGTAGAAATTTCATCACAATATTTCTAAGTTAAACAATTCCAAAAACCGTTTCAGATAACGATTTTTATGTACTTATATTCCTTCAGAGCTTTATGGACTTTTAAAAAACAGCATAAAAGCTTTATTCTCGAAAGCATTCCTCGGCAGATTTTCAATTGAGATAGCGATTCTTAAAGACCCTAAACAAGACAAAACCAGTATCTCCAGCTGTTTAAACAATTTCTATTATGCACTCACATGACATACGTTGTTTTTCGAAACAGCGCGTGCAATCGTCAGATTTCGAAAAACCCAGTCAGAGAAAAGAGAACAATTTATAACAGCGGAACACAAGATAAACAATATTTAAATAAAAGGAGAAATAAAAACAAATATAAAATATTGCAAGGGATCATTATTAAATTTCCTTATCTCCGCAATAAGAAATAATAAAGAAATTTAATGAAACACACATTTTAAAATGAATGTGTGCTACAAAGATTTTTCAAAAATATTATTACATCTCTAAAAGTCTAATATATATAGAAAGAGGGGGATGAGATTGTACATCCCGAATCTACACTGGTTTGCTCAAACGTAAAAGATTCCATTACCGGATTTTATGATGATTTCGTAGGAATTCAATGATGAGGCTCAATTTGACCAGTTCATCGGAGAAAGATAGATAGCGGCCTCATTATATCGCATATCAGCGATGGGCGTTGAACGCGCTCTGGCTTTCGGAGTTATCCGACGCGAGTTATGCGAAAGAGAAGAGAAAGCGGAAAGTAGAGGAAAGAAAGGAGAGCGAAATGTCGCTCAGTTTTGTTCACGAATAGGTTGCGCTGCACGAACTATCACATGACGTTGATTCGTGGTGCCCTCTATCGAGTAACTGGTTTACAGTACATTTGAAAATACAATTCTTTGATAATTAACTGGAAAATCCTACATACACACATGTATATATATATGACATAGATTTTCCTCCCCCCATCATTTATCTAAAACATAAAAAATTCTGTTTTGAAACATTTTTTTAACTATTCAAAATTTTGAAATTTTAGTTGTATTTTAACATCTAAATGCTTACATAGTGATAAAGTGATACTCTATAACAGACCAATCCAACCCAAAACACTTTGTGGGTCGCTCTGGAAACGGTGTTTTATTCCGACATGCGGCCTTTTATATATAACATTTTATATTTTATATATATGTTATGTGTGATAAATTTGATTTATTACTTAATTTTAATTTTGGTACTTTGAACGCCAATTCAAACTCTCACGTTAAACATTACAAGTATATTTCTCCAGTCGCGAGAAGCGACTAATCCTCCCCAGCCCCATCGGAGAAATTGAGAAAATGCTACAATAAAATAAGGGAAGTTATATTTTATTAAATGTAATATATTAGTATTAAATATATAATATTAAAAACTATCTAGAATCCACAACACAAGATAGGTGCTAAATTGTTAGTGATAACTAGCCCGTAGCAGTCAATCTGTCTAGGTCCGTACACATCTGAGCGGGGTATGTTAGGCTTGCCGCAGGGGTATACTGTCTGCTGTTGGCTCACTAGATATGCATTCACATATCCGCCTCCCGTATAGTAATAGATACCCGCGCTCTTCAGTAGATTTGCTAGCTAGGTATATATTGTGTATTGCCAACAAGCACAAAATGGTCTGTGCACTTTTTAAAATGAGTTCAACTTTAAAACTGTTTCTGAACAAGAATATAAAAAAAAATTCTGATCATAGGGTAAGTCAAAGTATTGAGATATTCCCATAGTAATGTGATACGATACGAACGACCCCTGGTGTTCTTTGGTACTTTTATATTCAATAAAAGTTTATATTTTTGTTCATCTAACCCAACTCCGCCGGGTATGAGTCGACATTGGGCAGCCCGCAATTGGCAAGCGGGTTTAGCCTCTTCTGCTTCATAACATTATCGTTAAATCCATTTAATAGAAAAATAGCTTTTTGACATATAATATTTAAATAGCCCATTCTAGAAATTTTAATTGGAAATTTTCATACTCTTTTTACTAGTTTTAATAGCACATCAAGCATATTTTAAGATAGAATACAGCAGTGATATTAGTACACTATAGATTTCATCAGATAAAACAGACATGTTTTCTTAATAAGTACTATATATTTTACGACATGACACAATAGTTTCTTAATAATGCACTAAATATTTTCCGATATAACATATTAGTTTTAATATATCTAAAAAAGCGCTTATAAATAAACCACAAAAAAAAAAAAAATGCTGCACAACAGTAACGAGATTACAATCAGCCACTGAATATGGTTTTAATAAACCCCATCAAAATCTCCCTCAATCCCTCACGAAAGAAAACTAGAGTTTCATAAAGTGTCAATATACTCATAAAAAAGTAACATACCTTCATCAATCCCTCCCCCCTAGCCTGATAGGGATCGCGCAAGGGCGCATGCACACCTCACGCCCCTGCGCGAAAAAAAGAGCTTTCGCTACTCTTCTATCTCTATCGCCCTGATTTCCTAACATACACCGTTACAAACAACGCAATAAAAGAAGCGAGCCAAACAACAAAGGAAGTCCTCCCCCCTTTTTTTTCGCAGGGGGTCTTGCAGCCGCAGAGATAAAAGGCGCCCTATCTCTTGCACGGCCACCCCCTCTATCTCCGCCCCTGCATGCACGATGTCGGAAGTGATATCTGCATCCGGTGACTAGTGCGGTTGCCTTGGTTACAATCAACACACCGGGCACCCCCTTTCCCCCTATTCTAACCCTCCTTATAGAAGAGAAAATAAGTTTTTTTATTCATTTATTTATCGAGTAAGTATATAAGGTGGATGCCTATCACGGGCAGGTAAAAGAGGAATAAGGTCATTTTCCATAATTTTTTTTCTTCCTCTAGTGGAGAATTATTTTCTGAAACTTAAAAAGCAAGAGAGAAAGAACCTTAGCAAGTAAGAATCTTCATCTTGTTGGGTTTCGAAAACATTTTGATTAAGATTTAAAAATAGATAATTACACAAACAGTTTTACTACGCGCATAAAAAACATGTATCAATCATTTCTAAATTTATATATATATATATAAATAAATTTCACACAGTAGAGCAACAAAACTGGTTATTACAGAAGTACCGTAGCTTGGAACTACAGCCAAGATGTACTAGAGTTGATATCTTACTTTTTAAAACTTTTAAACTACCACAACAACTACGAGAAGATAATGAAATTCCGTTTAACATAACTCGCAGTTGCTCGAGCTATTTCAAACGACTTTTTTTTTTTTTTTTTTTTATGTTTGGTTGATTCGGGAATTGCACTGACCGCCTTCTACAAAACTCAAAAACAGGTACGGGTGTCATAACCATAGGAGTTGATATTAATGTTAGTATATTTTTTTAAATATGAAAATGCTCTAAGTTTAGATCACTTTCTCCTACATTAAATGAGAATAACATTAAATGTATTCGTGTATTACTATTAAGGCAGTGGGTTTTAATATTTCTGCTCAATGTATCATTTGATTTCCTTTTTGACATACTAAGACTAGATCGTTATTAAATGATCTATTTGTTTGTCTATTGCCAGCAATTTAAACTAAATTTTAGAATTCGCCACTTTAATTCAAACATTTCCAATATATATCAAGAACATAAGTCTCGCCACGAATAATAAATTAGTAAATATAGCGTTAGAGGTATACTGTCTTTTAACGCAACCTACCCAACTAGCACACTATATTGATTGGTGAATATTGTTGTCAATTTCAAGCGATACTCTTTCCATTTATATTCTAAGAAGAAAGGTTAATTGTTGTAACTATATTTCAAATTGAGAAATATATATTATATGTATATTTAAAATGATCGAGAAGGAATAAAATAGATATAATTGGTCACAACTTTCTCAAAAATAAATACTGCTGCTATTTCATTTGTCGAATATGCTATCTTACCAGCAATATATATTAGACATATGGCAGAATTTTAATTAAAACAAGAACTATTCAAACTGTACCCAATTCTATAAAATATATTTGTAGATCAACATCTATTGGTTTCAGAAGTGTGTCAAGTACTTTCGAAATACGAGTAGTTAATTTTGCAGAGATGATATTTACGGTGCGACGCTATAAAATAAAAATCAATCTCCCTTCAGGGTTACCAACGCATTCTTAAAAATCACTCAAATATCCCTAAGATATTTGAGTGATTGCATGTTAAGGTATTCCCCCTGCTATTCGCGGTTTTCTGTTCACTAACCTCGGGGACATTTAGCTAATTGGAATTGCATAAAATTAAGATTTTTCCATAAGACATAAAATAAGTGTTTGAACTGGAACAAGTGATTTGGTAAACTAAGACTTTATTATTACATTATAAATAAAGAATTACCGAGTTAAGATGGATATGTAAGAGAGCAACTTTACAAACAGGGTTATTCGAAATGAATTATCCTATTTCAAAATTCCATATTTTCAAAAATAAACAACACAGAAGGTTAAGTAATACACGAATACAAAGAGAAAATGTGGCAGCTTTACATTGTGAATAATAAATGACCCTCGTGTGTTCTTCGTGAAACTATTTCACGAAAGCTGTTTCAGTAGTTTTCACGGAGATACCTCGCAGTATCATCGGTCTCAGTGGACTAGATGCTACACAGCTGGCCACCAAAGTCACTTGACATGGCCTAATGCGATTTCTTCCTTTGGGGGATTGTAAAAGACAAAGTGTATGTGCCATCAACCCAAAAAGTTATGTGAATTTAAACAACGGATTTCTGCTGCTGTATTATCAATTACCTCTGATACTTACCAACGTGATTGAGTCGACATTATACGCGTAACTAAAGGGAGCTAAATCGAATACTTGTAAAAAAGAACTTCCATATTTTCCCTTGACATTCATACATTACTTATCATTCTTATGTCGTTTATTAATGAAATTATAGCATTTTAAAATCGGATAATTCATTTTGATTAACCCTGTATTTTTTAGTGGTTAATACAGCCTTTTTGTAAAGATCTTACGTATCTTCATTTGGAGTTTTGCACTTTATGACTATTTATTTAGGCTTAGAGATGGTTGTATAATTACACAATGAAGAAAACGCACGTCTTTCCCTCCCTCCCCGCCTTGTCCTTTCCAAATTATAATATTGTAAACGTTATTGCTAATATTATGACAGAATAACTCCAAATTGCAGGAAGGGGATCCAACGACCTTGAGACTCCACCACTACAATCAATTACATGCAGATTTTTATTTTCTTCAGCTACTGGAAACATGAGGTCATAACGAATATATCTAATGAATCTTTCTCTGGTGAAAACAAGACGATAAGGCGAGGAAATGACGCGCCTTGGCGATAAACACACGACAAGATAAATACGGAGCGAAAGGATGGGGTTCTCTCACTGATGGTTTATCTCAGCCAGAGGCATTCGAACTTTCTTTTTCTTTCGTTATTGCTATTGCATCAGACAACGTACATTACATCACACTTCAGGTGTCTTATCAGAAGCGTGGGTATGAAATGGAGATTAAATCACTTTGCACAAAACAATTTTCGGATTTTATTTTGTAACTGATTTATCTCATGATTGGCTCCATATTGTAATTTTCGGTAAATTTATATAGCTGCCTGTAAACAATATAATTTATATAAATACTAAAATTTCAGTTGTTTCAAACAAATTCAAGGAATTACACTGCTTTTTTCCAACATTGATTGTTCAATGGCGAGTTCATATCAAATTCCGTGACAGTTTTTTAAAGGCATTAATATTTATCTAAAACTAATGGAATATCGAGGGAGGGCTGCGGAGGGACAGCCTGGTTCTCTGATCAGAGAAAGCCACCGAAGAACCTTAAGTTTTTAAATAGTTGAAAGGCGTTAATCTTTTCCACAATAATTTGTAAAGAAATGGACTTATTCAACAATAAATTAGGATGAAAAAGGTTTATAGTGATGTCTAGAGAGAGGGCAAGAGATGAAGCCTTGACACAGTAAAGCAAGAAGTATAAAGAGGCATGCATCAGTCTAGTAATACTTTCTATCAAAAACTTATAACTAAAACAAAATCGGTGCAAAAATATACATAAAAAAATTGCAACTATTCAGTCATCGCATTTTATTGAAACAGTAATTGAAGCAGGTCCGAAATTGATATCAAGCCTCGATGAAACTTTTGATGAGACAGAAGAAAATGGAATCTTTTCAGAAAGGAAACAATTAAGATGTAATCTTAAAACGGAAAAATTTGGAAAGGGCGAAGCTAAAAAGTGGTTTGTATGGAAAATATTTATGTTTATAATGTGAAATTTACTTAAAAGCATCAATCCCTAACTTATATATTTGGGACTTATGATTTTTTAGACAGTATGTGTTTCAGTTGCTTGTTGTCAGAGAAGGATTTCAAAATTGATACAGATGCGGAGTATTGATACTGACTGAAAGCTATCTTCGATCAACAATAAGCCAAGTAAGATTTACCGGCTTGACAATGCATTCCAGTAGCTAAAATATGAATTATGAGAAAGCCATACACAAATTTTAGAAATCAAAGCTCTAACACACAAAAAAAGTTGTAGGTCTTTTTTTTTAATTGATAGAAAGTCAAAACACTTTTTTTTTTAAAGTTTAAACAATTATACTTGGTATGAAATTTGTTCCGTTATCCATCTTCTAAGCTATAATGTTAAATATAATTTTAGACTTACATATTAAGAGAGGAATTTGAGAATTTTAACAATTTCTTTCCTAAATTTTAAGAATGCAGTTAGATTATCAGAAATGTGTGTTATAATCATACAAGTTTATATGAATGCTGGAAAATTTTTATGTCAGAAAATCTGTTCCAAATTTTAACCCAGACATTAGGTAATAAATTGAGACAGCCATGAGCATAACGAGGATGGAAACTGAGCTCTTGTAGCAAGTATAAAATCAATCTTGAGGAATGGATTGATACAGTTTTTAAAAATTAAACAAATAAATAAATAAAAACTTTTACGGAATAATCAGCTATTGGCAGTCGCTGAAAAATTTTTAGAATTAAATATCCGAAAATTATTAGACAGATTCTCTATTAAGGGAGAAACATGAGGACTGCCAAAAATCTCCTCCCCCAAAAAAAAAAAAAAAAAAAAAAAAAAAAAAGAAGAAGAACGTTTTATGGGTGAAGGATTTTGCAATTCTGATTCCCAGCAAATTGATAAAAACATTTCAATCGGGATATCACTCTCCAAACTTCAACAAAACATCTCAGGAGGATACTGAGGTTCAGTTATATTTGAAGTGTAACAGTTTCCATTATTTTGCAATGCCACGTTAGTTTAATAGTCATGGACGCGAACTCACGTTTTTCATTGTTTCCGAGTCCTGAAACCACTAAAGACTCACCATGTCACGGAGTTGAAGCACGTTAAATTTGTCGAGGCTCCAAGTCCTTTTTGGCGTGGAATGGAATTTCGAAGAGGGAGGTGTCAACTCAGGTGGGGAAGGCATCCTTCTCACTTGACAGGGGTTTAAAATTACGAGGTTCGCAGCCAATAGTTCTCGTACAGCTTCTAATGCGTGTTAATAAAACAATCAATCACTCAACCCATTATTTTACATGTCATACCTCATTGCTTCCCACTATTTTTACTGGATAGAAATTTAACTCTACCTACAAATTACTGGAAATAAATTTTATATTTACGTAACTAGACAGACACGATTGAAAAATATTTTTTTTTAAAATGCTAGCCTTACGTTTTTCACTTTGACTCTTTTTTACCGCTTTTGGTTTTTCGGTAACTTCCGTTAGGCAATATTACTGATATTACACACAAACATCACATTAAGAAAACAATTTATAAAACATATTAGGAATTTATTCCCTTCACACACACATACCCGTCTAACATTTTTACCGGAGAAAAAAAAATGGTAAAACTACACCATTAAAAAGGTTGGGGAGGATCATCTTAATGGAGAGGTTTTTTATTTATTTATTTTTTTCTGTTTTAGTAATTAGGAAGAGGGCGCGACGATACCTGGGCCCAGCACGTGCGGCGGATATCCCATGTCCCGGGAGGAAGTTCCAGTGTTGGAACGGAATGATTTCCGCCCTCCCCTTTAACGAAGAAAAGATTGAAAAACAATAAAAAGTAAAAGAAGGACTTTAAAAAAAAAAGGGAAAGGAGAGTATCAGAGAACGGCTTCTCTTCCGCCTCGGTCCCTGAAGGGCGGTTACAGACCTGTTTAGCATGCGTTGGATGTTGTCAACCTTCTAGAAAGGGACTGAGGATTGGAGATCTACAACCGAAGATGTTCCGTGTGCAACGGAAATAAATCTTGGAGGAAGAAAGGATCCGGTTATTTGAGAGAAATTTCTTCGCTCCCAATAGCATACAAGAAATTGTCTTATAAATAGGATATTGGACTGAATTTTCAACAATGCAAGAGATATTTTTTTAAAAAAAACATGAAACACGTTCGCTCAATCCGCTGAAACATACAATGGCTTTTTACAATGTTGGCATATAAAATATTTTAGCTTTTAACATCAAATTTTGCTTCAAGAGCTCTTAACAGATTGAAATAAAACTCATAATACAAAAATTGATTTTTTTTTTTAGTTTCATGATTGATAAATCCTCATATTTTATAAGTAATAAATAATCCCTAAAAATGACAGAAAATAGGTCCAATATAACCAATATTTAAAAATACCAAGAGATTTCATTTTTGTCCAATTGAGATATAAGAGGAAACATCATTTTATTGATTAATTGTTTATTTACGTCACATTCGGAAGCAACACGAGGACTATTAACGATGGACCTTGTAATTTCGAATCCCAGGAAAGTACAGAGGACGACACCTGAGCTGGCATCTCTTTTTCTCTAAACTTATAAACTATGCCAACAGGAGGACATGGAGGCCCGACGGATTTAACGTACATAAGCCCGGCTACACAGCGAGACTTGAGTGGCATCAGGGCTTGAACTCACGACTCGACGGAAACAACGTCGGTTTCGATTTTGCGATTATAACCATTAAGCTACCTCGGCCAGAAAACGTACCAGTTACGATGTCGTTGTTAAGCAGATTTACGAACGATTCAAAGCTAAGCATTTTAGGTTCATTTAAAACAAAATGGAAATAATCAACATACATGGCTAGAAAAAAATAACCAATTCAGTTCTGATTACATAATTCTGTTTTATTATATATTTTCATTCAAGCAGTACAGAAGCAAATGATCGGCTTTTTCGAACTAAGTCACAACCTGTCAACCTCACCCAACTTGAAGTCACCTGCGAATCACAGGGAGAGGATGGGGAGGGGAGATAATAATAACAGAAGGGGTCGTCAACCAAATGCAGCTTGATAATAAACAGGTAGGTCCCCTGAAAGCGTTGAATGTGGACAAACTATTCACAGCAAACTCAAATGTTTCAGTTTTAATGATGGTTATCATTGTCAAATTTTTAACATTACTAAAATAAATTTATTATATAATTTCCCTTAATTTAAATTTTTGTAAACATCAAATTTTGTAACCGTTACATATTAGAACACAATCACTTATTAGAAAGATAAGTTACAAGCACGAAATGGAATGTAGAAAATACAAGAGGTATAGACATTGATTTGTTCACGTTCGATTCTGCGAAATGAAGGAAGGCCATGGGAAAAAAGGGCAAAATTTAGAAACAGAACCAGCGAATGCGACGAAAGAGGATTCTTAGGCAAAAAAAATGAGATTGATGAGAATCTTCTTATTGCTCTCATTTTGATGAGTAAGACATTTTCTAAAACACGATGAAAAATCTATGACAAGATTAATGATGACAATGACGAAGACAGAATCACATTCTATGATTTGAAAATATGTCTCCAGGAATCAGCTAATCTTATTCTGACACATCTTGATATTTCTGAAAGGAAGACAGTTCTCGAAAACCATGAATCAGCATGAATCTGAACAATTACCAACGAGTTTTATAGTTAATGCTTTATATATCTGTTGCTTTTTGAACTAGTTTAGTTTTAACTCTGAAGATTTTAAGTTTAAAAAGTACCGATTAATAGGAGGAGAGCGTTAAAGAGTGTTAGTTAAAATGCTGGGGAAAAAAAGCAATTCAAATTTTATTTCAATGACAAATAACACGTATTATTCACACGGAAAATCTTAAAATTATACTATCTCTGTCCCATAATTATAATAGCAAGTGAATGTTTGAACGAAAATTGTTGCGGAATGCATGTTGTAGCGCAAAATTATGAAGTCTTCAAATCAATGCTTCATGACATCTGTCATTTGTTTTGACACGTCTTTCTATTTTTAGATTTACCAAGTTATTACGAATACTAACTATTTTTCTAATTTCATTCATAAGTCGAAATTGTTTTCTTTCAGTTGAATATCAACTCCTTGTACCTTGTGGACAAACTATCAACCCCTTGATGGGGGGGGGGGGGGGAAAGGGAGTTTCCAAGCAAAAATCGAGTTGCGATAGCATAGTTCGTGATACATCAAAAACAAACGAAACATTGCAGAAAGGCATTACATTAGCTGCAAAACAATTTAAGTGTGACAGAATGACCGTATGAGAATCTTATGCTAATGCTGATTCTTTGAAAAAACAAAACTGTAGAGGTAAATGCATAAGATTATGTTGAAAAATTTAAGACATATTTCTCTTAGCAGAAGAAGCAAACATAAGATCAGCAACTCATGCCACTGAAGTTCCCAAATCTACATTATTTCGAATTCTGAAAAAAGGAAAAACAATAAAACGGAGTTTCAAGCACCATTTCTTACAGAAAAGAATTAGAAAGATCGCATAGAATTTTGTTTGTCAAAAGTACTACCTGACGGAAAATTTATGAACTTTAATTCAGTAATGAAATTATCGAAAAATCCAGAAACCATCTGAACACTCAAAATGCAAATTAGGAGTAATATTTTTCATTCATTGTTTAATTTAATCTAGTTTTTTTTTTTTTTTTTTTTTGATAATAAATGCTGTGTTCTATATTTATTTTCTTTTGCACTATTATTGCATCGGACAAATTAAATTTTTCAACTGCTATTATTACTTTGGAATAGAAGGAGTATAAAGATTTGTTAAATCCTTACGTATAGTCTTCAGTTCGGAACTATGAAAGAAATTGTTTTGAGAAAAATTTTTTTAATTCCTTTTCGTTGGGTACCCCGTGACATTAACAACAACAACAAAATCTCCCGGAAAGTTTTACTTTTGGAAATTTCGAAAGCATTCCGATAAAACACAAATAATACATTTTAAGTATATTCATGATGTTTCATGCACTCAGTTCACACAGACAAGAAAACATTCCTCACATAGAAATTCTTACAATTATCATCCGTTTTATTCCATTAAAAATACAAAACATCGCGAAATTTTCCCGAGTCCTTCAGTGTGGGAAAAAGCTACTGTGCAACGCACGAGCCGATTACCCAACACCACAACCGGAAAAAAACATATCAACTGGAATCACATTACTTCCTATTACTCGCACGACTACCGACTTTTCTTTTGTGTCGCAATCGTACGGCAAGGTCTTTCTGAAAACGGAAAACTCGCCCGGATTGCGGACTGAAAAAAAGAAAGAAAGAAAAAAGAAACGTGCGTGCTTAAGACTACTCTACAGCACAATTTCTTTTCATTATGAAGGTTCGGAAGACCATTCTCATAGAGAGAAGTCATAAAAGTGTTCACAATATCGTGTCGTGCCCATTCTCGTCACTAGTTCTCAACACGTTCTTTGATCGAGAAGAGCATCCGCTCACGCCATATATATTTTATATCACAGATACAGTGGTCTTGAGCAACCAGCCGAGAAAACATAAGTTTAACAATATATTAAAGTTACACTCTAAATATAAGTAACTCAAATTAAATCATACATTAAATTTGACCGAATAGCATAATCTCGTGTCAATACGAAGTTACAGAACACTATTCAGGTGAAGTCATGAAAGAATGGACAATGTCGTTCTGTGTCTATTCTCGTCTTTGGTTCTGAAATGAATAGAGCATCAGGTCACGCCACTAGGTTTATGTCACTCACGGAAAGCCAAATTTCAAGCGATGCTTCACAATCAACTGAAGAAATACAAGTATAACGACATGTTAAAAACATATTTCCCCCGTAATCTTTTAAAATATAAATTGCACGTAAAGATTGAGTTAGTACGAGTAGCATAATCTCGTTCAGTTATTAAGTTTCAGAAAATCATTCTTGTGTGAAGACAAAATCATAAGATACAAAATTGTATAATGTCTTTACATTTCGTTTTAGCAAACTGCTTAAATGGAAAAGGGTAAAAAGGGGCAAGTCAAACCAAGGGAAAATAAAAAAAAATTCTATTTTCTCTGACATTCAAAAAAGAAAGAACAGTTTAAAACAAATTAAAATTGTGCTTCAGGAAACTTCATCAATTGCATTAAGGCTATATTTCCGTTATCTTAAAGAAAGAGACTGAAACTCTGAGCCCCCCCCCTCCTAGAAAAACATTAATACTACAAAACGTTTACTTTAGCGTCATTTTTAAAAAATAAAGGCAGAACATAATAAACAGATGTATGTATTACATTACGAATTAATATAAAAAATAGGACATTTTTTTCAATTTTAGGACAATTAATGTAAAATGTGTTCTGATTTTGGATGAGATTCTTTCAATTTTTGGGGAAGGTAGCTGTAGAAATCAAATAATTCATTTAGAATCACTTAAAAAGTTTCGCACGAAGAATGCAATTTAGCGAGCAAAAAACATCGGTTCACTAAAAAGTAACAAGAGTTGAACAAAGAACTGGAAGTTTATGGACGATTATTTAGCAATAAGGTACAAAAAATAAAATGTCATAATATCATCATAGGACATACGAAGTTTTATTAGAAACTCAGATATGCACGCTTAAATAATAATTCTACAACGAAACTAAGTTGTAATATTAGTGAAACGGATTTAATTTAATGTTCGTTTCGAAAGCTGAAAGTATTCGTTACAATTTATAAATGTATATTTAAACAAGAAATCATACTCTAAATATCTGAATATCTATTCATGATCACTTAACTTATGACGTTGGGCTATATCCTGATTCGCCCTTCAACTAATCGTGTGGGCTTTCCTATTCGTTTTGTTTAAAATGAAACCTCGCCCCAATAAAACGAAACGTGATTCATTCAGATAAGATTGAAATTACGAAGTGCAATGAACAGATTTGATCAGATGCATATTTAAGCAGCAAAGAGTTTTGATAGAGAAATTGGAAGTTAGTGGATGATAGTGAATGAAGGGGGAAATGTTTAAATCATCCGCTCTTACGCAAAGAGATCTTAGAAGAGATAAGTAAGGAGTGCAGGAATGGAACTCTTACTTTCGGTTCATTAGTAAAAATAAATAAATTGATTATTACAAAAGATAATTCGATCACGTTTAGGTAAATTAACCTAACAGAGAGAGAAAGATATAGAGTATTCATATTTGAATAAAAATATATTATTTCGGTTATTTGTCTCCATTTTATTGTGTAATTCAGTGACAACATTATTAAACTTATAATGGAAAATGAATCAACTAATAATCAGCGGGCATTACAAACTTAGTTGTATTATTCAACGAGGAAAAGTTACACATCATTTTACCTAAACGTAAAAATAAGACTGTTATTGAATAATAAACGCCATTTTTTTGCCTTCAAAATAAAGTCTGCTAAAAGCATGATGACAAAATTACAAATCATAACTAATAAAAATTCTGACAATTCTCAATTTGCATAGTGGATGAACATTTCCGCAGTCATCAATCATCAAGATAAATATCCCAAAATGAGCTCCGAAACACTAAAGCAATCACCAACCGATAAGATGATGAATCAGAGCATTTCGATCCAACTGAACTAATTGCGAGATTTTTCATTCTTTCTGTAGGTTACAAAGCAATGAAAAATAAATGTAGAAGTTCGAAAATCAAAACCTTGAAGCTCGAAAGAGAAACTGCCATAAAAGGCGCTGAGTGGTGCGCGGTGAAGAGGCTATTGTCCTCAAAGGCATTGCGACACAGATTTATACTCGAAGATAACTGTAAATACAGAATGATGGATGAAGTCAAATGGGTAGACAGTTTTCAAACAAAGATAGCGAAACCCGAGGGAAAAAAACAGCTTTCATTGATGCTTTCTTAGCTAATAGAGACAGAATTAAACTTGGTCCTTATCAGTGGAATGTTCAAGTGCGGGAATAGGTGCAGAATGAATTCTGTTAGTTGATAAAAAAAATATTTTCCTTTGATCTAATCAGGGAGCAAAGAGTAAAAAGGAAAAGAAGGAAAGATGAATAATATACTCGCGATGCGTAAAGGTAACGAGAATAATAATAAATCCTTTTTAAAAAAATTATTTTGTAGGTACAAGCTAAATGCTTGAACAAATTTGAGGATAATCCAGTTTTATAACACCGAAAAATTATGATAATCAGCTCTTTAAACAGGAGCAAGGTCTTTTAATATGGCCTATGCTGGAATGGGATTTTTTTTTTTTAATGAGAAATTTTAGTTTAACTTCAACAAGTTTCTTTTTTTTTTTTGTCACTCTTGGCATACGTCCAAAAGGGAAACTATAGATAGTTGCTAGGGGAGGAATATATTTCCAAATTTTAAATTTTTTTTCTCAAAGAAAAAAAAACACGTTTGAGAACGTTAAATAAGATATTAATCAACAAAACTTTCAACACATCAAACCAGCTGTATAACGGGGCTGATGCACGTTAACTCAACCAAGGTTCCAAATCTTCCCGATGGCATGCTGTCGAAATTTGGAAAGAGTGTTGCGTTGTCCGAGGTTCAACACTGCCAGGTCTGTTGCCAATGGATCTCGAGTTGCTTTTCATTGCGACTTATGAGCAAGTAATCGATCCAAATCCAACAAATCAGTAATATTTACAAGTGAAAAATAATGAGAACAAAAAACTGTCATATTATATAAATATCTTGTGCTTTTAAAGTGATTAAAACATTATATTTCCCTTCAAAAAGCGATAAATAATGCAAACTATATACACAGCATGGTTAAATATATACAATAAATAATGTGTTTATTATAATGTGAGTGTAACTAATAATATGTTTATAATTTATATGTTTAAATATATTAAATAATAAACACGTTATTTTTTCAAATCTGATAAAATTTTCAGTACTTCTTTGGAAAACACTTAAAACCAACCTAATATACCTAGGATACATGCAGTGAAAATAAAGCTATCAATTCTTTTTAAAAATGAAGGAACATTTCTTTATATGCCTCATATCGAAACCAAATGTCCAGCACAATGTAAAATCCTTTTGGGTTCCCTTTATCAAAATTACATCGACAGTCAGTATTCTTCTATACCTCGAAATCGGATATATTGCTTAGTTAAACAACAGTTAATTAATTAATCAAGAGTTTAGCTCACAATCTTTTATGCTACTAAAGAATGAATCCATTGATATTAATGCAACCATTCTGGAACCACAATGCGAAATCATTTTCATATAAATGGACCTCGCCTGTGCAACACTCCATTTAAATGTTAAACAGTAAATACTATTAGGGGGGGGGAGGGTAATGTTCATCGTATCGTTTGTTAAAAATTATTTTAGAAAAGGGCCCATTTTGGCAAAGAAAGCCTTAACGATGACAGTTCACAATTACCAAGCCGAAACCATATCCCACTTCTGTGGAAACTGTGATTCAGAACGTACCCTAAAATTCAACGCCCTCTTCCCCCTCTGAAACAATCTCTCTCCCATTTTTCACTCGAGAGCGAAACGACGCGTAATTGAGCTTGAGTTGCATCATCAAATCTCCATTTATTCTAGAAAGGGTAAACAGAACAACGGTCCCAGGACCCCCCTTCGCTCCCCATCCATCTACATTCAGTATTAAAATGCCCTTCTCCCGGTCCCTTCAGGTGAACCCCAAGATGTAAAAGGAACACGAAGAATCACTAGAGAGGAAAAGGGGTAGGGGGCGAAACACGAATAATTGCCTACCCCCCTACTCGGAAACGAAGAATAATTTCAATCATCCTTATTATATCTCGCTCATAAAATTCCCATTTATGTAATAACAATACTCTACATTCTCTGTTTCCGGAAGAGGGGTGATTCATCAGAATTTTGAAACAAACCTTCTATTGAAAGTGGTAGGGGTGGATAAGAAAACAAAGCCCTCCCCCCTTCATGTTGGCATGGAGCGCTTACGTAATTCGATTTCCGAAAAGAAAAGGGGGGAGTTTTAAAATGCGAAAAGGAGGAATTAAATTAGAATTGTGGCTCTCCTGCGTGCATTCCAAGAATTTATTTGAGAGAAAAGGATAGAAGTGTGTTTGAGAATAAGTATGGAAGTAGGAACTTTGTTTCGATTTAAAATATTAGATAATGTATTACAATTTGTGTTTACAAAAAGCTGATATCTTTTTTTTTTTCTTTTCTCACAGCATTTTTTGAGTAACAAAAATCGCCACTAAAACGGCAAGATTTTTTACGTTTTTTGAAAATTCTAGACTTAGCCAGTTTTATCTAATGGCAACCAAGTCATAGGCTCTAAGGTCGGTGGGCAACAAATTCAAGTGATAGAATCTGATGGACATCAGAGACATCTGCATCTTAAATTCAATTCCAAATGTTTCTAAAAAATGTGAAGAATGAGACGTTAGATCATGTGTCGTCTGAATGTATTGCAAAATTATCAGGTTTAGCTACGAAATTTCACTATGTAGTTGTAGAACGACACTAATTAAACAAAACTGAGACACGATTTTAAAGCAAATTTCTCTTTATAGAACTCGCACTTATTTCAATACTGAAAGCTAAAAGAAATTTTTATCTACTTAAATAAACTTATAAAATTTTTTACATTTTTAAAAACCTTTAACTTTAAAATAAAATAAAGTTATTAAATGTTAATATCACAGTAAAACTTTTAAGTAAAATGCATAATTCGATGAAACCCCATCAAGATAAGTTTTGAGAATCGAAACGAATGAAAAAAAAAAAAAAAAAAAGGTGGAAAATGAGTATACATGAATTACAGAAAAGCATACCAAATTAACCCCCGAATCAGCAATACACGACTTACCTAAAAATAAAAAGAAGAAATATTCGTTAAAGTCATACGCAAAAAATTATATAGCCATAAGCAAAAATTGAGTCACAAATTTTTTAAACATAACACAAGAGTTATATTAAATTTATTAAAGAGATTTAAAGCACTACACATAATAGATTTTATTTCAGTGAGAGAACTAAGTAAAAATCAAATACTTAATGACATAAAAAATATAACAGTATATATATTATGTAGACGGTGGGCTGATGAGATTGTTCATCCCGAATCTGCGATAGTTTGCTCTTACGCAATGGGCTAGTTGTCTAGGGGGAGGGGGTAATTCCATTACCAGATTCCATGGTAAAGTCGTAGAAATTCAATGATAAGGCTCGACTTATTTTACTTCGTTTATTAGAAGAGACGATGAAAAATTAAAATATATACACAAGTAGACGACGAATTGACCATTTCATCGGAGAAAAATAGACGGCTGCCTCATTTAATCCGTATTGGAGAAGAGCGCTAGAACGCGCTCAGGCATTCGGAGTTTACTTCCGACGCGGGTAATGAGAAGGAGAAGAGAAGCAGAAAATGGAGGAAAAAAGGGCGAGAACGAAAGGTCGATAAGTTTTGCTCTGGAATAGGTGGCGCTGCATGAGCTATCACCTGACGCTGATTCGTGGTGCCATCTATCGAGTATCTGAGGAACTGGTTTTACAGTACATTGGAAAATAAAATTAATTCTTTAATAATTATCTGGAAAATCCCCCATATATATATATATATATATATAATTAAAAATAATATTTCATTAGAATATCAAAATAATTGAAATAAAATATTATAAAAACAAAAGTTAAAACATAGTAGTTTTTTTTTAAAAAAAATTAATAGCAAAAACGTAGAGAAAAAAAAGGGGGCGGGGGCAATTAAGAAAGAGATCAAAAGCCCGAGGAAATACCAGACAAAAATAATAAAAAGATATAATTCAAATCATGAATATGTACAAACCAAGGATGAAAAACAATGAAAACAAAGAAACGAAAATGAAATATAACATTTAAATTCAGAATCTGGCTTAATTCAATAAGCTAGTTAAGCATGTTTCACAAGGCCCAACATTCCAACAAAAAAAATGTTATGAGCAAATATAGAAATTCCACAAACTAAAACTTATAAAAAAAAACACACACACTGTGATAAAAGAAACCAACTAAAATTGTATAGACAAAAAGATGTATCAAATATTTACCAACGACAACAGAAAAGAACAAACCCGAAATTAATAAAGCGGATTTAAAATTTACACGAGACTAACAATAAAATTTACACGCTTAGCAATAATCAAACACGAATTTTACGCTAGCAGAACATGATTTTCCCGATCTTGTTAGAACCGGAAAAGTAGCAAATGTCAGAGAGAAAGAGGACAAACGCAGGGAAAATTTAAAGAATAAAAAATAATAGCAAAACGGGAAGAAAGAAAACTTTAAATATATATATATATATATATATAAACATACAAAAAAAAAGTTCAAATACAAAATTAAAAAAAAAAAATATTAATAATCATAAAGGGAGGGGGATTGACTTAAAAAATTATATTTCAAATTACTCTTAATAAAATTCAAAGGAAATTCGGCTAGCAAACAAATTTTCTTGAACTTTTCAAGGCTAATATAAATATCCTGAGTTTTAGTCACAAGTGCAATATTAGGTTATACATTGTGTTCCTAATAATGTTCAGACTTAATGAACTCCCAAATAAGAGTACTTTATGAATCCCAAAGGATGAAATGTCCCTTTTATCATATAAATTACACGAAACTTTATTTCAAATTCTAAAAAGATATCTAAATATTCCGCATCATTTAAGTTTGAAATGAATTTAAATCTTCAGGATAAAAAGATAAATATAATTTAACCTCAGTATTATTAATTTGGAAGAAAATAACATCATCAATGTACCTAAAGATTCTAAAACTAATATAATAAAAAATTATCTCCTCAAAAATATTAATAAATATTGGCTAAGCAATTGCTAGCAGGTCCCACTCTGTGGTACACCTTTAATATGGAAAAATCTTATTATTAAAACATATATAATTTTTTAAGACTAACATAACTATTTAAATTTTTTCATATACAATAACCTTATTAATATTAAATTTCTTTTAAATCTTCATAGGACTTTAATATAAGATCCTCTATATGAGTATAACTAAAATATCTTCAAAATCATAAATAAATAGTACAATAGTTTTAATATACTTAACTAAATCACCACTATTTATAATAATAGCAGTAGGCTTCAGCTTATCTGTCATATTTCATATTACTATTTGTAATTTTTTACCAGCAAGAGTAATATATATATTCGAACTATTCTAAATTTAATAAGATTTTTATGAAATTTTGATGTTAAAAATGAGAGGTAATTTACCATTATTAACGTCGACACCAATTTTCTTATAAAATGCAAAAATTTGATTGAAAATTTCTTTCTGACTATCGCTCATAATTCTAAGAGTATTACTCTCAGGATGCTTATTTAAAATAAAGTAGAACTTTTTGCATATAATAGCATAGTTATTAGGTTCTTTGTCTCCATAAGTAAATCTGTCTTAGAGACTAGTAATAGCAATTTTTAAATCTTTCAAATAAATATACACACTTGTATTAAAATCTAATTTTCTAAAGAAGGGTATTTTAGTGTAATAATTAAAGGAATCTTTAAACTGTTAAAAAACTTGTAATGGAAGACCATAGTGAATTGCTATATATAATTTAGTTATAAAGTTATCAACATCTAAGTGGATTCGATTCTTAATATAAAATTTTTTCTTCGAAATGTTAAGGGTCTGAAATGAGTTACGTGATTCAAATTAACTTTTAATTTTTTTATCCACAACAATATCCAAGTTATCTGTAATCACATGTTGATATTCCTCATTGATATGTATATTCTCTGTAAACATTACACACTCAAATATCATCAATCTAAATTATTATTGTAATTGAAAAGAATACAACATACTTTTTAATGGTGAGCTTTAATGTTTTTTATGAATACGAATTAATTTTTTATATTTATTACAGGGACTATTAAATTAATTAACGAGAATTCGATATAAAGAAAACAAAAGGAGCAGGGGGAAAGTCAGCGTTCTGAATGTCTGAAGCAAGATGGGAGACAATAACGTCTCCTGATCGTAAAGTGCGGACTCTGACTTTTGCTACAAAATTAAAATCTCTCTAGCGGAGATTAATAAAAGTTTGTCTTTGAGACACAAATCCTTTGAAAGTTTGGAGCAAAGAGAAGATAAATCATTTTAAAAAAAATTATTCATCTTTTTTTTTTTTTATGTGATTGTTTTTGTCTGCACACGAATCATCATTTCTCGGAAATAAAATTTCCCAGTTTCGACTTTTTTTGTGAGGATTATTTTTCCAAGACTTCGTAGTCAGTGAAATTAGTTGCAAGTTAAATCTTTTTTTATTGGTAAAATTTTAAGAGTTACAAAAATATTTTTTATAAATGGTTTCCATTATAATTAAAAATAAAGTCGACAGAGTAAATATAACGTAGAAAATTCACAGATGTTTGGAATATATATATATATATATATATCTGTGTGTATATACATAAATTCCAAACATCTGTGAATTTTCTACGTTATGTTCATTTTTTAGGAAGTTAAATAATAACTCATTTGTTATCATTTAGTCAATGAGGGAATAATAATTTCATTTAATAATTAAATCACGATCGCGACGTTTGCAATAGGCGATGTTCAACCGTTTTGTGAATTTGAAATTTGGTTCCACAACCCATTCGTTATGTTAGATAATCAGGGCTGGTCCAGGTTAAATAGAAGTGAGTCTATCTTAATTACTAAACATTAACTGATGAACAGTTTTTCTCTGAAGTAAATTGAATCATACGAGCAACCCTATCCAACCTGGTCCACACGTGTAAAATCCCAGACATCCCACCATCCCTCTGAAACAACCCTAAACTTAAAGCAGATTCGTGTCATAAATTGAATTAATCGCAAAATCCCACGCGCGAGAAAGGGAACTTGGCGGGGGAGAGTCCAGAGAAAAGAGGGAGTGGAGGCCGAACCAACCCTTTCGACCATTAGAGGCAACAGCAGCATGCAGATGAAGGGCTGCCGGTTATTGCGGTGTCATGCAATATTGCATTTAGAACAACGTGCGGGAGGTCGAAATGCGGATAATTATGCGCGTTCACGCCATCCAGAGCAGGACATCCCATCCAGAAACATCATCCACTCGGACGTTGCATCCAGAAATGGCCGCAAAAGCAAACATTCGGTCCAAGATTATATTGTAATTCATTAATTGGTAGTGGCGGAGAGATTAGTTTGTCGTGCTCTTCAAGGACGTAGTGTTCATTAACAGAATTCTACTCTCTTTGGACAATAGGTGTCGTTGAGCTGCAATATTAAGATTAACTGCAATATTTAGATTAAATGAAATACTAAGGTTTAACGGAATTGCGCGATTACAGGCGATTCTAGATTAATTGCAAATGCTTATACGTGAACTTAGATAATTAAGTTTTACATCGTTCAGTTGTAGAGGATAATGGTTAGGGCTAGGATGTCTTGGTCATGCATGATTGTAAGATGGATGATCCATGCATTTCAGTATGCAAGTAGTTGAAATGCTTTGCGATTAAATTTCTGTGCTACCTGCATGTAATTTCATTAAAGATCTTTTAGTCGTCTAAATGTGTGGAAAAGATAATCATCGTAATAATGTTAACTGTCTACGCGATGGATATCAATATTTGATTAATTTGTTACATTTCAACAGTACATCACAAATAACCAATAAAAAATAGCATCATTCTCATCACTAATTCAATAAGAGCTATTCACATCATTGAACAATATAATTTAGATCATAATGTCATTAGAAACGCTTCGTTACTGGTACAAATTACTGTTCGAATTTATGTTGATGCGTATTCATTATAAACGTCAAATTTCCAAGTAAAATTATGATATCAAAAGTGAAGAAATAGTAACTTAAAAAAAATATATATATTATTTGCAATTACGATTTTGATTTACCCCATAACAGGCTGTTAGCAAAACGAAGTAGCTATTTAACAAGAGAATAAAATAATGCTTTTTTGTTATACGAAAACCTAACCATTTTTGTTAATCTTCCGCCAAAATTAACAAAAAAAAAAAGCTGGGGCTAGTCAATTAAAAAAAAATCATAAAATAAAAAGAGAAATATTCTTTTTCCAAATTAAGACTTTAACTAAAAAATTTTCAATTAATAAATCAATAGAAAGTTTCTAAAATGATAATATGAAAAAATGACTGTCGGAAATCCTTATTTCTCAAAATTAAAATTTGTAGAAAGTTTTGATGCCAAAATTGACCTCATTTAAAATAAGCTTGCATCTTTTAACATCAGTTCTCAGTACATATTTCATATGCCTCTCATTTTTAACGCTCTTTGCAAAGTCAACAGTTTCTAGCTCTGTCTTTTCAACTTGTACAAACATGATTACTTCTCGACTTGTAACAAACATGATTACTTCTTGACTCGTACAAACGTGGTTACTTCTTGACTTCCTTGATTTTTGACGCATCATTGCCTCTCAAGCTTTGACATAACAAACTACAGAGAGTGAGCAAACTACTTCATAATCACGATAACTTTTGTTCTTCTACAAGAAACTTTCTTGACACGCAATGAACATCTAACACCTTATGAATGCGAGATAGCAAATCCACTCCCACAAAAATAAGACATCACAGGAGGGGAAAATGCCCGATCTTTGATGTCCCTC
The DNA here is from genome assembly GCA_019974015.1 of Nephila pilipes. Classification (NCBI taxonomy): domain Eukaryota; kingdom Metazoa; phylum Arthropoda; class Arachnida; order Araneae; family Nephilidae; genus Nephila; species Nephila pilipes. The sequence continues at coordinate 891,877 of BMAW01017409.1, forward strand.
AATCAACTGAAGCGAATGTAATATCACAAGCATATTCCAGATATCCATTAGGATACATATGTTCTGTATCACAAATTCCAGATCAGCAAACGAAGTAACGAAGACGAAGCAAGAACACAGAAAAGTTGGTTCAACCCGTGGATACTGCTCGCAAGATGTTCGCACATTTCCGGATCCAAGGGTACTGATCCAATCAAGAATCCCTTTGACAAAAGAACTTCTCCCTACAAAGATATACTGTGGGGAAATCTGGATCATCAGGATAGTTATATCGCCACCTTAGGCATTGGATCATGATCAGCTTTGGCCATAACACGTTAAGCGAGAAGTTTGCCACATATACCAATATCACAAGGCAAATAGCAACTCTTTATGAAGCATTCCATGTAGGTGTAAAAATATGCCATAATAGAAATTTAATCTTGTTGTATTAAAATGAACAATAAAAATAAATATATGAATATAGGGAAGAAAAAGCTCTTAATATATCTAAAGCTATATCATAATATTTGTTCAGGAATCTATCATACAAATTTGGAAATCTTTGTTGGTTTGTTCTTCATGCAAATCTAAATCGTTCATTCCATGATCGTATCATTCCAAACTTTTCAAGAGGCTTCGTTGATGTGTACAAGAAACCGTAAGTATACAAGTATTATTGCTTAAAAATAAATTAATAAATAAAAAAAAAAAATTTCTCTGGATACAACAATTGTTTCCAAAATCTTTCGGTTTGAGAAATGTGCATGTAACTGAATTTTTTAACGTAATTTGAATTTTTGGAAATCGGTTAAGAAATAGAGGAGTCGCATTAGTTTTTGTTCCAGACGAAATTTAACACAAAAATTAAGTGGTAGTTGGTTTGCTTTACACAAGTCCACACACACACTTGATCAAAACTCCCTCCTTCAAAAAATGTTAAGAATGTTTAACGGCTTTAAAAAAGCTGGGGAGGGGGGGGGAGATAACACATTATGTATAAATTTTTAATCACATACGCAGAAGCGAGTTTTTATCTTTTTTTTTTCTTCCATCCACTAAATATTCCTCTCCTCTATGCATAGCTCTGGTGCCAATTACATCTCACATACACAACCAATGGTCTATATTTGCTTTCGAAAATATATTCATCTCATGGTTTTATTTTAAAAATTCACTCGTGTGAAGAATTAATACTCCACATGTAAAAATTAGTTTTGAGTTTCGGTTTAGAATACAATAAACAGCCATGATCCATTTTTTTTTTTTTTTTTTGAAAAATTCAGTAAGGTAAGAATATTTACAATTCTCATTTTTGAGCTTTATTCCGAAGTCAGAGCTTGGTAAAAAGAGCAATTTACAAAATAATTCTGTAAGTGCAATTGATAGACACCTGTAGCTCCTCAGAAAATAACATAAATGAAAAATGCTTTAAAATATATTTTGCCCTATTATTGAGTCTCGTGACATTTCAACGCATTTCACCTTTCGAAGATTTGATTATTTTGATCCTTCGACTGACTTTAAGGGAATTAAGTGCACAGATCACAAAATGTGAAACAACTAAAACTTTTCCTCGTAGCACTAGTTTATTGGTACACTAAAGGTGCAAAGTAATTAGACGACTGTACAAAAATTCAAAAAAATAATTATTCATTTCTGACAGCGCTTTTAATTTCCGATTTTTTTAAGCGCTTTCTTTCTTTTTACATAAAAAATAATATCACTACAGTTTTAAAAAAAAATCACCTTTTTCTAAGTACTTTTATCTCTCCTTCTCTTGGATTAACAGCTTTTGAACATTATTTGTTATAAGAGTATATAATCAACAAACTTGTGGACTTTAATAATCTTATTATATCTTATCTGAGGCAAAACCTGACAAGCAGCAATGAATTATCAATAACATTTTCCCGTTTTAAGATAGGAGAACAACACGAATTACTAAAGACGTTGAAATAAATAGGTCCATTTCAATGTCTTTTAACTAGTCTTACTGTGATAATTTTACTCACTATACATCTTACAAATTTCTCAATAAATAACAGGCATGAATATACATAATTGTTCATGCCTTTGCGGGTGATTTCATACAAAAAGTCCATGGACCCTTGTACCAAAAAAGAGGAGTTATAGTACACAGCAAGAAGAACAGCATTTTCCAAAGAACATTTGGTTGTTATTCATTTACAAGACCAGAAACACAGCATGCAAAGAAAGTTAATAGCTGAAACAACAGACCACCGTTCGCCGGAATCCTAGACCTAAATCCTTTGGATTTCAAGGGAAACAAGAAACAGCAGCTGCATTCGTACACTCTGTAGAAGATTCCGTTAAAATCTTTTCCATTTATCAGTTACTTCCATCACTTTTGTTATTTAATAAAATATTATTGCGTACAAGAGAAAAAAACTTCCGAGTGATTGGATTCCATTAATTGGAATATATAAATACTAAAACGATTTTTTTAAATATTTTTAAACAATTCACACCATCACATAATTTATTTATATTTTTGGATGGAACACTTTTGAAATATTTTTGTTTGGAACGAGTATGTGCACTTACAATGGTCATTGAAAGCTGACCTTTATCCATGATGTGTGCATGATAAAGCTCTTTGTATATGAATTAAACATGCACAAAAATAATTTACTTATGCAGGCGAGTAGCTTAATGGTCAAGGTCGCAGTCTCGTGACCGGTGTTGTTTCACTCAGACGTGGGCTCGAATCCTGATACTACCCAAGATCCACTGTATAGCCGGGACTGATGTACGTTTAATCTGTAGAGACTCCAAGTCCTCCAATGGCGTGGAAGTTTGGGGAATTAGGTGCAAGCTAAGGTATCTTCATCGTCACTTGACCAAAGTTCAAAATGATGAGGACTGTCATCAATAGCACTCATGTTGCTTCTGAGTGCAATGTTAATCAACAATCCATCAATATAATATTGATTTATCTAATTAAATAAATTTAAGTAAGAGCTTTTAGTCTGATTACCAAAGCAATGCTTAGTATAACTGTTCGTTTATCTATGAAGAATATGTTCTTAAAAATAATTTTACATATATTAAAATAAAACACACACACACAAAAGTGTTACCAGACACTTTTCAGTCAATGTCTTTCTGTTTTAATAGATAATATTTCACGAATTTTTTAACTTACAGAAAGAACAAGTTACGGAACTTTTCTTTGAAGCATTCTATTGTTGGAGAGACTAAGATGGGACGACGGCAATTCTACCCACATGTGAACATCCCAATTCATCAGTCCGGTCTCGCAGCCGGACAGAGCACGTCCGACGCCTCATTTCCTCATTCGATAAGGATTAAGGGAGTTCTATTCCGGGTTCCGGATGTTCCATTTCCCGTTCTTCTCCCTTTTCCCGGATTCTCTGTGGCATTTAAATCCGGAAAGAAAGTGCCTTCCCCTTTTGGCTGAAACTTGCTTGATGCATTACAGTAGCAATTCTGCACATTCAAGAGTTTAAGGTATTGAAACTACATTGACCCGTTGAGAACCAAGAAGGAACGGTTCAAAACAGCTTCAATCACACAGTGCACCAAGTGAACTCCAAAGTGATACTTAAAAATAATTTTCAGTTTAAAAATTTCGTTTATATAGAGTTTAATTCAATCAGTCATTTCAAAAACCATCTAAGCACCACAGTCAAAACTTTTCAGGAATCAATAAAAACAGCATAATACAAAAGTAGGTGACTTCCAAGAGTTTTTTTTTTTGTCTGAATATAGTGTATATATTTTTAAAGTTTAAAAACAGCTTGTAATTTTTATTATTTATGCGTAATACATTTACATATAAAACCTTTAAAATTAACTAAAACTTCGCTCCTATGACGTATTTGATCCATCACAGATTAAAACAGTTCACACAGACAAAAGAAAATCTAAATAATCAGATAGTGAGATAGTATATATATATATATATATATATATATATATATAATTTTATTATTATCTTAGGAATAACCAAACTCAATATACATATGATGGAAGTAGAGTAAAATCCTTCATGCGTCTGCAGGTAATAAAATTTTATTTATTTCACAATTGATTCACCAGATCCGACTAAATATCTGTTCAAAGATTCAATTCACACTAAATGTCGAGCCACATAATCTTTTTTTTCAGCATAAGTATCTAATTTCGATGCCAAACCTCTTTTACTATCTTTCTCTCTATATATCTGCTATTCATGAACTTCCTCTAAACTCTACTGTTGATGATTCCTCCAATTTTCTATAATCTCCCCACTATCTATTCACTGCATTTTAATAATCTATTCTAATTTACAAAAGTTTAAGGTACATTCATAAACAAAAATTCTCAATTCAAATAACGTCGCAGTAAATTCCCAAAAGGTTAGTCGAAGAGAAATATGCATGAGAACCCATTCCAAAGAGTATTGTTCAAAATTCGAAGTTCGTCGCCAACAATTTTGATATAACTTCAAAGAAACGTTTATTTAAAACCTACATTATGAACTAATTAAATAAATATATAAGAAATAAAAAAAAAATTCAGTGGAAAACATTTTCAATAAAAAAAAAATATTTAACGAAAAATTATCCCATAAAATCGGAGTTGGTAGAAGGATTCTTAATATTATTTAATACAAAAATAATTTTAAATGTAAGCAAGGCAGGAATATTTTGGAATACATAACTGCTACGAACAAACTTTCTTTTTAAACGTAAGAAATAACAGAGAAAGTAAAAATGTTTGTATTAGACAACTAAAACATGCATAATAGATAATAATTAAAAAGTAATAGGTGATCAAAAATAATTCGCAATTTTAATATAGATTCAACATAAATAGGGACCAACACTTCCGCGCATAAATTTTAAGCAGCACATAAATAAAATGTAAATTGAAATTGATAAAGAAACCAAAATATGACGAATTAAGAGCGAATATTATACTCAAAGCGAGTAATAATAAATCATTTTTCAAATAAAAAAAATGAAAGAAAGAAAAGAAAGAAAGCGAGAGAGAAAGAGCATATATAACACAGCAAAGATTTTTTTAAAGATAAAAAAATTAAACAAAAAGATCATAATTTATTTCAATAATTTCAGTTCATATTTAGGTGTCTCCCAAAATAATCCTCCTTCCGCTCGTTTAATCAAAGATATAAACCAGATCTCCACCACGAAGTACTGCAACATATTATTATTTATTGCTTTCACTTTGAAGTTCATGCAAACATTTAAAAAAGATAAACGAGAAAAGAAACAATTCCCCGGATCTAGATTTACACCAATCGCAGGCACTTAATTCCACATTCAAGCAGAAAGACCCTAAGATCCAACCCTTTCTTGTGGAACGCAGATCAAACGAGCCATTTACACTGCAATCCTATAAATCCCGAAGGCCAGGGCGGACATCCGTTTTAATTACAACCAGAGAGAGGGCGCCTCCTAAGCCCCTGCAAATCTCTTCCCACAAAACGCTTCCAGAAAAAGGGGCAACAGAGATAAGGCAACTCCACGTACTAGGAAGAGCCGGGGCGCAAGATAAGGGGGCACCCAGAGATTAATCGTCCCAGTCGCTTGGCATGCACGGCTTGCCGCAAGGGCTACAGCATTTAAGGATTCAGAAAACATGAGGCGAGGGCTCTTTACTTGCTCTTTTCAGTGGCTTCTAGATCTGAATTAAATTATGATTCACCATCTTTCTTCTTTTTGTTAAAAATAAAATAGAATTATTGGAGGAGCATATAAATCAAACATGTAAATAATGCATTACAAAGAATGGTGCAATTATATATATATATATATATATATATATATATGTGTGTGTGTGTGTGTGGATGAGTGCGCGTGTATTGCTAAATATAAGAAATGGTATTTAAAAGAAAGTTCCTGAGCCAATGATTAAATTAGTTCAGTGAAAAAGTCATGTTAAAGCTGAACCACGACTATTTGTGATACATCTCGTAATTTTAATCACCAAAAAAAAAAAAAAAAAAAAAAAAAAAAACAAAAAAAAAAATATTAATTAAGAGCTTTAAGAGGAAATGTTAATCACAATTACAGTCCACAAAAATTTATTTTTTTAAGAAAATAAACAAGGGAAAGGAAATACTGCTACATAAGAGCTTGGTATATCATAAAAGTCCTTATTCCAAAGACATTTTCGTCATGTACGCAAAGATTTGTAACTTTATAAATATAAAACTAATAATGTTAAAGGGTAAGGCTTAAACCAAAATCGTCAAAAATTTGTTTTAGTGATTAATACAGTATCTGTTAATAGTTATTTGAATACTTTTGGATTTCGAGATCAATACAGTAATGAATGATATGCGAATGTTGAATGGATACGAAAATCCTTTTTTCACAGAACATAACATTGCAAGGCATGCTTTGAAAAAAGAAGGGTAAAAAATCCAGTTTTACAATTTGTAACAATAATTTTACTTTCTAACTATTTGTTATAAATTTTACTTGGCATTTACAGTTTTTTTTTTTTTTATTAAAAAAAAAAAAAAAAAAAAAAAAAAAACATTAAAATTACAATTAAACAAAATAGCCATAACTACTTTCTTTCACAATTATTTTTACTAAAGAAAGAGAAAAGGGGGAATAACAAGAAAAATAATAAAATTATTTTGCATAGCCCATAATATGGTAATTCACCTTTTCAGATATCTTAACTACTTTAATGCTTTCAAAGTATTTAATAGGATGGTTAAAATTGCGTACATGTAGTTGAAGTATATATAGTTGAAAAACTTAGTCACTTCTAATTATATTCCGAAAATAACATCATATAGAAATTAAACATTTTTTTACGTACAATTATATACAATTTAAAAAGGAAAAATTATAAACGATTATTGGAAATTTATTACCGTACTTTCATTTCAATTTCAATATTTTTTGGAAATTGTTAAGAGTGTGTGTGTGTTTTCAATTATCTCAATCCTTACATCAATATATTTATCACTATTTATTAAAATATTAACATCATTTTTCATTTCAGTTACACGGTTTTTTAAAGTATTAACTTTTCACTCTCGATCTATACTGATCTATTTTTGTCTACAACGACAGGGGAATAATAATAATATAATATAAAAAGAATGAAAGCAATGATACTAGAAAAAAAATAGCATCTTGAAGAAATGCAGGGAAAAACATCTCCTTTCTATTCTAATCATCCAAAAAATGCGATTCAAGAATGAATAAACAATGAATTAAAAAAACAGAAAATAAAACAGTTTAGTTGTCATGTGTAATAAAAACAGGGAGCACAGACTTACGACTCGAAAGGGGAAATATATTTTTTCAAAAAAGATAGAGGGGGTGGGATGGGGGTAGGAGGAAGAACGATTTACTGAACTGGAGATGGGGTTCATGGAAGAAAATGAAAGGTACGGAACGGATAAACAGAACTATTCTCAGAAAGATAACTACAATACAAGAAAGGAAAAGGGGGAAAGATTAAAAAAACTTGCAAGGTAATTCTACGTGGCATGTTTATGGAAAAAGGGGCAAGGGGAAAAAGAAATGAAGAAGTCTTGTTCTTTTTTTAAAAAAATAATAATAACTATAAAAACAGGGGGGGGGGGGGCGAGAAGAAGTGAAATTACAATTTCTGCCGTTTCGTTCTCTAAGTGGCTGCGCAAATAGCAAATTGGATTTGGAAACTCTGAGACATCGGGAAAAGGTCGAGATTACAGAAAGTGCGCGGGAGAGAGAATACAAAAAAGTGCGAAAAGAAGCGAGTCGAGTTCACGTGACACCCCCCCGCCCCCCTTCCCAACCCTTATACTATCGCTTTCCTCTCATTAATTCCATACTCGGAAGAAGGGAAGGAAAAATTCGGTCCAAATTGAATTAGGTAAGAGCAGCGCCGTAGCTGAGCTTTTTATTTTATTACGGTAACATTTTCATTGCATTTCCACACACTTTTCTCTCTTTTATTGAAGAAACTGCTGGCATTCCAAATTTTCGAACAAGGTTGTGGAAGTTTGGTGGAAAAAAAAATTCAAACCGTGGTTGTTTTACATTTCAATCGTTGGAAATGAATACTTTTTTATTATCTTAACATATTTCTACAAAGTATGTTAGCAGTTGAAACAAAGAGCATCATTCTTTTTCAAAGGGTATCGAAAGTTATCTGGAAAAGTGATATTCAGTTCCTTTATCTGTTCGTAAAGTAAAAGAAAATATTTGACTAGATAAAGGAAAAATAGTTTTTTACATGGTTCCTATTCGTATATTCATTTTTTAGAAGGTACTTCCAGAAATTATGCAATGAATTTTGTGAACTAAGTAAATAATCACAAGTTGCTAGATCTTTAAAAGTTATTATCTTTCGAAACAATAGTTCTCAAAAATCGATATACTTTATTGCGCCAATAAAGAAAACAAAAGACGGAGTTTTTCTCGAGAAATCCCAATTATAATTTTCCAGTTTAATTGCATTTGTAATCTTCTATGACGTTACAAAATTCGTAATCTTCGATGGTATAATTGCATTCGCAATCTTCTATTATGCAATTATAAATATAATTTTCTATTCCAACAAAAACAATATTTTAGTGATTCGCATCATTTTCAGGATAATTAAGTAATCAATTTTTTTTTTTTTTCATTGTCTACGATCGTTTTCAAAAGAAACATGTAATCAAATTTAACCATTTTTAAGAAGCTTCTTAGCAGTTACATTGCATTAACTTAAATTAATCAATACCATTTTTTTTTTAATCAGGAACTTTCTCAATCGTAGTTAATTACGTATCATTTAGACGAAAACACGAATAAAAACCGCCTAAATTAACTAACCACTCACGTAGAATCAAAAGAAAAAGAAATTTAGCAACACTATTTGAATAACTAGATTTTTTCAGCAACAAGTTCACCAGGAAAAGCTATCTTTTTATTCATTTCCATGAAGTTTCTTATTAAGTAGCTAACATCGAAAATTACGTCTTTGAACATCGATCTAAATCGATTTTGAGATGACATCGTCCTTCTGTAACTAATTAAGAATCTTTCCAGCAAATCGGATGTAAAAACTATTCGGGTGAACTAATCAGAATTAAGGGGAAGTGAAAGAACGCTATTTAATCAATCGATGTACATTTTTCTACTCGGGAACAAAATCGGACATTTTTATTGCTTTCCTTTTTTCTTTCCTTCCCTTAAATCATTTCCACCAGGTTATATAGTGTTAAATATCGATTCTCCAAAGGTTAACTGAAAACTTCAGATGAACATTTTTCTCTTTCTTTCATATAGAAATCGTTCCTTAAGCCTAAGTAGCTTTAATAATTTTCACAATTTATTTTTTCTTAATAATCTTAACATGGGTAATCAATATAAGGCATAAGATATCAATCCAAGTTTTCCAATTCTTATTTATTAGTAAATTTTAGAATTTCTTGAAGACGTAAAATGGCTGTAATAATAGCTACACAGCTAGCCTTATATAAATTAAGTATGCTAAGACTTATTTGATAACATACAATGAAATGAAAAGCAAAACATGAAACAGAAAGCTCATACTAAATAAAAACAACACGAATAAATTCTCCCCAAAAACGCATATGTGAAACATTGCCAAATTTTCTATGAAAAGTCAACATCTAATTAATTATCTGATCTTCTAACTGAGCCAACTTTTTTCTCACTGAAATCCGAGCTTAGCTATCGTTTCATAATAAGTTAGCCCCGATAAATATATATATTGGCTTCATAAGTATTTGTGTTTGTAGATCGGGAAAATATTCTAATACTTCCACGTTCAGTTTCGGTTCCTTTGATCGTAAAGGCTTCGATGTTACTAGTACCAATACTTTGGCTGAGTTGGTAGACCCTGGTGATGGGGAAGATTTGAACTGCATACTTCCTGGTCCGCAGACCACTGAGCCTTAAACAACCGGTCCAACAAAGAATTGCTGCACAAGTTATTAGTTGCTTTTACTCCTGTCATTGTTAGTTGCGACTTGAAGGAGAGAATTGCTGCACACCCCAATGGATAAAGGTCTTTTTAATTGTTGAGTGCACTTCCTGAACTATATTAATAGAAGGTAGTTTTACCAACCAATTCTGCAATTGATATACATCATCTGTTATATACTGCAATTGATATACATCACCTGTTATATAAAATATCATATGGAACGTTTCCATCGACAGTCTCTAGTTGAGATGGAGGGTCTATTAGATGAGGGAGCCATTGCCGTTTATATTACAAGTCGAGTTTTTACGAATGGAAACAAGCTTTTTTGCGTTGGTAGTACATTTAAATAGTAGTTCAAGGCTGAGACGAGTTGCCATCCAGAGTTCTTGGGTCACCTGTTCGGTGTTACTTGTGTCATCACTATGGATGAGATGAGTTAACCTTGGCGACGGATGATATTTGAATTGGGTAGGTCTGTTGTCGTTGCTCGGTGCGTCTTATTTGTGCCTTAGATAATTGTACCAAAAAAGTAGCTCCCAGTTGGGCCAGATACTAGGAGTTTTTACTACTTCGTTGTAGTTGCGACGTCATTAGTAGAATATCTTCTCAATACTGATCATTCCAAAAAAGTGTGTGCTATATACGGTAGTTAAATTCATCACAAATATCGCCACTTACACTGATTTCTTGAAAAGAACACAAATCGATGGAGAAAAAACTTTGTAATTTTCTACAATATACTGAACAGATTATTGCTTTAAATTATTTGTTATACATAATGTTATGCTTTCAATAAAACCATACGAGGGTTTCATATTAAGTTGTACAATAATCGCAGAAAAGTCACTCATTTCTTTTTGTAAGATTTTTTTTTAGAAAAACTCTTTTTACTTTGGTTTAGTTTGGGTACAATCCTCCATAAAGTATGATTTGATTTGCTTCGTTTAACGTCACAACAGAATAGCACAGCAGAGTACAGGACGTGGATAATGTATGTTTGAATAACAATCAGATACCAAGAATAACACCGAAGTTGCATTTTATTTTGAAGATCCTTGCAAAACGAAAATTTGAGTTCAAGTTGTTGGATTTAATGAGTAGCACTAACAAAAACACCTTAATTGATTGACCAATCAATCTAAACCAAAATAATAATAAAATTACATATATCATTAAATTTTACCAGGAAATATCTTTTCACTCATTTAATGAGTAAATTTTCGAAAACAAATAACCACCATAATTCCATATAATGATATCTTATAGAATCCAATTCTCTGGCTTTCAATTCTGCTACCATATTACAGAGTCTTCCCGCTCGAAATGAATTCAGAAGCAGAGACATACGTGAACCAGTACATAACGCGTGTGGGTTGCATTGTTTCATGCCTCTGGGTCATTAATTTCTGTATGATTCTTGGAGAGATGGATTACTTTCATGTAGGGCTATGAACCATACTACACTCTTTTACCGCACTAAGTGTTAATTCTTCCGGTCGACTAACGTTGTCGAAAAAACAAAAGCTCTCCATTCGTGTTAAACACGAGATTATCGCTAATGCGAAGTGCAGACGAAGCGTGATAGCACACACTGACACGTGTCACGTCGTTTATCACGCGCAGCCGATGAGAAGGGGGTCGGAGGTCGAACTAATTCTTACTTCCCTCCCTTCAGAACAACAGCAACAAGTTCAGCTTTCGAGAAGCACTGACCCACAAAGTTTTGTTTGGATTGAAGAGATCCCCTTACTAGATAGAAAGGAGTCGGCAGCTCTTCAGACATCTGTCGTCAGGGTTTTCTGAGGTTGAGTTTGTATGTGGAGAGCAAAATAAGGTTTATTGAAGAAGTCTAAAGAATTTTTAAAAAAGGAAATTTTTGACGGTGGATATTCATCATTAACTTTTCTGGAAATACGTCTAAAGATAGTCTTTAGTTGTTTATTTTTTAGTTAGCACGTAGAATAATGTTAAAAGTAATAATTCACAAAGCCTTGACAGATCTTCTAAGAAAACAAAAAAAAATTTTCCCCGTGTAATTCATAATGAATTTTATTTATTTTTTAGTAATCTAATAATACATAGTTTAATGCATGTTATGCAGAATACAATAAGAAATTTGAGTTATTTTAACAAATTGATAAAAATTTACTAAAAGAAAAGACAAAAAACGTATTTTTTCAGCAGTGTAGACAGTGTTTTTAAGCAATAAAAGCATATTTAACAGTAATCACAAGATAACTCTCAACAAATTTGATATTTGGTGATACATACGACGCACGATAGAAAACATATTTAACATGGTTGTTTCATAAGTAGTTTCTAATATCTATGCTATCAGAGTATCGATGATTATTCCGAACCCACGAAACAGGTTCAATTTTTCTTAAACGGCAATGCAATTTATTTGAAATGGTCCACGATATACGCGAAGTCAAAATGAAGGCAAAATAATTTTATCTTATGAATTATCTTAATTGATTTATATATTTATTTCCTTAACTTTTGTAGTTCTGTAATTTTAACATATGTATATTTAAAAGAAATAAATGTTTTTCTTTTAATATATATATATATATATATATATTATTTAGTGAGTTTTAAATAAGCTAATAAATTAATTTTCTGAATTTATTTTGAATGTTTATTATGCATTATTTGAGATATTACATTTCCATCGAACCAGATATCAAGCTTTTTTATTTTACTACACTAAAATTTTATGGAGCATAATACCTGGAATTATAATAACATTTCCATTTTGGACTATTAAATAGAATCTTTCTAGAAACAAAATTTCAGTAATTTTAAATTAATTTATAAGATTACTTACGATACTTTTCTATAATATTAAAATGCTTAGTGAGTATTAATTATTTAAGCGATCATCATTTATTTATTTTTCATTCATATTTATATATTAAATATATATTAACACCTCCCAAATCAAAAAAATAATTTATTCGCGCCATTATTTTAGTCTTAAAATAACAAAAATACACATTCTAGTAAAAAGAAAAAAATCTTTCTCAAAGGATTTATATCTTTCAACGTGCACATTCATTCCGTTCGTGAAAGGTAATTTCTATAAATAACCGTTCTATTCGCGGAAACGAACCAACGGGATTCTTCCTAGAAATTGCTATTTTATTCCAATCCTATTTCATTCTTCTTCGAGCAAAAAGAAAAGAAAATAGTATAAAAAAGCAAGCGAAGAATAAAAATACTATTGAGAAGTCTCAAGCGTCACACCTTGTCTGTCCTATTTTTAATTACGTGACTTTTCCCATTCATTCATAAACTCGGCTCTCTCACCTTGACTTACAGAACTGTTATCCCTCTAAAAAGTTTCCTCCACTAGAGGTCGCTGAACGTACGTGACGTCACTACTCGGCAACTCTTCCCTTCAGTTCACTCGGTGTATGAAGTGACAACAATAAAAACAAAATAAGCGTAAGAAGAAGGAAAGAGAGAGAAGGGGGAAAATACAACAATAATAATAAGGATCCGCCACCGCCTGCCAGCAGTCTACGTCAGAACAATTGATTTTCCATTATCTTTGGACTCAGAGGCCAATGTAATGGTTTAGATCAGGAAGACTGTGAATAAGCCTTCTCTTTTCTTTATTTCCTCACTCCCCCTTTACTCTATCCCTTTTAATATTTTTTCCCTCTTTCTTTTCTTGGATAACGGCCACGTTTTCAGCCATCCTTTGTTATTTCGAATGAGAGAAAAAAGATGGCGGGAAAGACGGCCATTTTGGAACACGCCCGAACATGTCATGCTGGAAACATAAGACCCTCGCTAGCAATCCCAAGCAAAAAGGATAAAGGAAAATGTGAGTGATAGCGTGCAGACACAACAAGTCTAAATCAAGAATACTAAAAAGAACATCAAAAATTTGTCACCCTCTAAATCACTGCAATAGTTACGGATATAGAAGGAAAAAAGGAAATACATTAACGTTTGGTATGTATTGTGTGTTGTATGTGTAGTAATGCACTTAGTGTACACATAAAAGAACACAAAGCGAATGGCATTACGAAGATATCCAATCTCACTGAAAATTTAGATTTGCCTTATTTCTGATTATGACAACTAAGATGAAATTTTTTAAAAAATGAAATTTATTGCTTAGGAAAAAGTTTATTTAGTATACAAGTTAATTTAGCACCTGAAGGATCACTGTTTGTTAAGATATAATTAATCTGAAAGATACAGCATCACTTAATGCCACAATTTTCTCATTCTTTCAATTTTATTCATTCCAAAAAATGAATATATTCCCTTTATTTTGCAAAATATATTTGGACAAATTCAAACATACATAAAATGCATCAGAATTTACAAAACCGTAAGAACGATTTAGATTAAATTGTTCCATATGAACTTAAATTTTAAGAAACAAAAATATAAAAATTACCAATATTTTTCGCTAAAGTAATACACATCGGTTAGTCAAAACATATGCACAAAAATATGTAAATAGTACCGATTTCGAATGTTCCAAATGATATGTACATCGCATATCAACAATATATTAATAATAACTATTGTGTTTGTAGTTTTATCGAGAAATCCATTATCTTTATAAAAAAAATTAAATACCTTTAAACATAATTAAATTTTTCTCTTTTTTTTTTTAAAAAAAAAATTCTTCTCAGAGGTACAGGTTAGTTCTCCCCCCCTCCAGAATTTAATTATGAATTTCAAAATACCTACCTATTGTGCTACAGATGTAATTTTTCTAATGAATACAAGAGTGATTCAGTAAATTGTTTTTTTTAAACAAAAAAAAAAAAAAAATTTAGTACCTGTGCTCTTTCAAAGCTATTTGAGAATGAAAATCTGACAGGATAAATATTCTGTCAAAAACAACAACAACAAAAGAATGTTCTTGCATTGACAAGAGATGTGTGAGCATACACAGAGAACTGAATGATTTTTAGGATTTCAAACTATTTTTAAACGGTAGAATTTCGAACAAAATTGTAATAATTTTAAATGTATATTTCGATATTATTGAATCGCTTTAGAAATACAAATAAAATACACAGATGCAAATTCAAACAACATGTAAAAAAAAAAAAAAAAAAACAGAGGGGGGAGGGGGAATTTAAGGAAATAAAGTTTTTTTTGCGCATCTTCAAGTGAAAATTTTGTTTAGCATTGGTTGTATAACAGATTCTATAGCGAAGTGGTAAGTAAAATGCAAAAGATTTAGAAATCCCAAGACATCGGAATAAGCCAAAATTCACCTTTGAAATTTGGTCAGCAAATTTTATTAGTTGCATAGCAAATTTATCAATACAATAGCTGTAAAATTTCGAATTTTTATATTTTTTCGCACTGAATATTTTTTTTCACCCCCGACCTAGAACAGCTATGGATGAAAATTCTGCCCAGTATAGCTTCTATGTTATTGTTTGTTTAACAAATTCTCTGGTGGTATGGTGCATGATCTCAAGATTTTTTTTTCCATTTCTATTTATTGAATATTTTATCTTGCCGCCACACCTAGATAAGATGAAGATTCTGCCCCGTATTGCTCCTATTTTTTGCTTCACACATTTTTTTATGGAATGGTACACGAGATCCAGAATATCAAGATCTGGAGAGCAATTTTTCCATCTGAAGGGGAATCAATAATAATATATGAATTACTATTTATTCTGATAGCTTATCTTCTATCTTCAAAATATCAATAATAAGACAGATATTTAAATAAAAATCAATTTTCCCGTAGCAAAGAGTTCGTCAATTTTCATTGGATAAAAGCCGACAGCAATATTTCTAACATCTATATAGCAGACATTTTGCAAAAAAGACGAATTTTTGTAACGAAGAAATGAATGTTCCAACTCTTCGCTCTTTCATCATAAAAACCATATCCGTAAAACTTTATCACGACTGTGTAAAAAACTTTATCACGACTAATGGTCAAATACGACGTAAAACTTTATCACGACTAATGGTCAAATACTAATTCCAAATTACGGGTCAGAGACAACATACAAGAACCTTAATCCAAAACTAACCCTTGCTCGCGCTTTATTACTCAGTTTCCAACTAACCACGACCCATTCTAAGCATACTTAAATAGATTTAAAATTAAAAATAATCCTAACAGGACTTGCGTTTCCTTCAAGGATGCCGACCATTACATGTTCCACTGAGCTTACACGCAGGATTACCATTTATAAAAAACTACTGAAAACCATAAACGTATTTAGCTACAAACATTAATAAATAATCCAATTAAACATTTCAAGTTGGTCTGCAGCACTAACATTGCCGATTAAATTTGCAACAACTCCTAACAGATAATTTTCAGCGTAATAGCTCCTCCCCCGTTCCTCAATTAAAAATTGAGATATCCTACTCTAAAATCTTGATCCAATGTATACTCTTATTTTCTCTTTCTAGGTGTGATTTTAATAGTTCATATTTACAATAAGCTGAATATATTGGAATTTAGTGAAAATAAATTTTAGGGCATTCTGTCCTAAGATCTTGATCCAATGCACTCTCATATCATTTTCTCCTTTGTAAGTTTGAATACTTTCTTGTTATTATCTGCTATTCTAAATAACTTTTTTTCATTCCGTATTTTTTGGACTATAACTACCTTCCTTTCGTTCTGACTTACTCTAATTTTCCTGTAAATATTTAAAAATGCTCTTATGTTAATTGCCTCTAGGTGAGTGTTCTATGTGATTGTATTATTGTTTTTGTATTATTGTTTGCGGTTCAATTTCAGGATTTAATTTCCAGTCATGAAATTATCTTATTTTTGTATTGGAAATTGATAATCTTCATCGGAAAAAATGATATTGATTTTTAAATTATTTTTTAATATAAAGTATTTAATTTTTTTCTTTGGCATTCACCTCTTTTTTGTTCTGTATCTACTCGGAAAACATAGCTAATGGCTCGCTGGGTGAGCTCAATCTTTTTGGGTGAGATAAAAAAAAAAAGATCTGATGATATTCTAATTCATTCATTCAACTTTGGGAACACTTTGCGTCATACCGGTTTGAGCTAAAATAACTTTCATTACAAATTATCAAGAATCCTACTTTGTTACTCTACATGACATCCAATTAAATGACAAGCCAAATTCCAAACTTTCAAATCTGCCACTTCTTATTCATCAAAAATTTCACTGAAATATCATTATGGATGAACCATAGCTTTTCTTTATAAAATTACATCAAGTGTTCTCCTTACTTGAAGATTTCAAAACGCCTTCCTGTACAGTTTCAAATTGAAACCATAGACCCTTGAAGATTCCATCAAGCAATCTTTGAAGGCTGCTAAGCAGATTCTTCGGTGGAAAAATGAGCTGGATTTAAAGAATTGGAAATCTTTGAACATCAGATACTTAAATCGGATTAATTTCAGACATATTTGCATAAACCATTACTTTAATTAGAAAAATTTTCCAAGTGTTTTAGTATATTATCTAAACAAACTCTTCAGTGGATTAATGTAGAATTTTTGGAAATTGTTAATCACCGCGTCTCTTTAGTGATACATAATAACTTCAAATAGGCAAAGAATTAGCATTATTTCAATAAATTCAATGAAATCTAGAATCTTCACACTCCAAATTTTCCTAATTTCAAAATTACACACACAACACCACACACACACACGTATGTATATATATATATATATATATATATATATATATATATATATATATATATATATATATATATATATATAATTTATTATCGTAAACTCTTTATTCCACTGAGAACCCATTCCATAAAAACGAGTTTTATGCGAGTAAAAACAACTACACGTTCAATAAAATCAATAATAGCGTATAAGGTATTAAAAAAGTCCAATTTTCTGGTCTTTTAGTAAAATGGTAGTCTTCCTGTCGGTGTATTTTATAACTTCAATCCAAAAGATTAAATACGATATTTCAATCGAATTCATCAACAACTTTCAGCTTGCTGCTATCTCCTATCTCCCTTCATTTTTTTTTTCAATTCTATATCGCTATCTAAAATTCAATTCATTGCACTTTTATCTTCATCTAATTCACCTAATCATGTTTCATTGTAATTTATGCAATTCAAATAACTGTTAAGTCCCCGAGGTTAGTAAAGAAAGAATCGTAAATGGTCCAACGTCACAACCCTATATGGTATGATAGAAGTAATAGTGATGAGACGGAGGGGAAAAGAATCAAACTTTCGCACTCAGAAGAGAACACAAAAAGAATAAACAAAAACAGAAAAAATAGTATATATTTGTCAATAAAGCAACATAGCTTCACACTCCTTTCTAGAAACTGTAATTGCATTAGACCATTATTCACCGATAGTCAGGATAACTTTCCTCGTATCGAAGGAAAATATAAGGCATCTTACGTCCTCTCTAAAGGAGTGGTCCAAAATGTCGGCCATGGTGCCCTCAGTAGAAAGACACACAACTTTATAAAGCACCCCTGCAGTACAAAGCGAAGGAGAGACTGCAGCTTGAGCAACTTAAGGGTTCCTTCTTAAACTGCACCCGCTGTCTTATCATTGATTATTATAGCAGTATTTTATTCTCCTGGTGTCAGGAGAAGATATTTTATAAAACGTATTTAGGGAGAGGAAGAGGTAAAAACCTTCCACCCACCCCCAACACCCTTCTTTTTTGTAGAGGAAAATTGATTCCAGCACGCCAATAGAATTTGCAAACGATAAGAGGGAAGTATTTTATTTCCATTTTTGTTTTGTTTTTCTTCCCCCCTTTTTTTACACATTTTTTTCCCTAGGCTTATAAATGTATAGATCCATTACTTTTTCGATTTTGCATTACGAAACAGAGCTAAGGGGGGTGGGGGATATCGAGGGAAGAAAGGGTAATTTCACGCAGTTCTATTTTTATGACTATCCCCAAAATTAGTGTCTTCATTTTCGCCACACACACAGCTTCGCTTCGCGGATTGGAGGCTCCGGGTTTATGAAAACGACACTTTTTCGAGAGATCTTTCGGAAATAAAAATGCAATATACATTTTTTTTTTCAGTTAAAAATTACGAGATTGAAATTTCCCCGTTTTTTTATTTACAACTGATTTCACATCGAAGAAAAATCGTTCCACTGAAAGCCATTTATTTGCGTGCGGTAACAAAGGGTATAGTGGTGTATTATTTAATTTTTTTGGATAGTTTTCAAAGTAGGGAAGAATTATAACTTCCATTATCTGTCAGGTAATATTTATCATCAAATAAAATTATGACTTTAGTTTTGCATCATTATTTATCAATTATGATATAATTTAATTTTTTATCTATTATTTTAGATATACATATCGTGCGACTTTATCATATTACAAGCTATAACATGAAGGAAAGAAAAAAGTAGGAATTTCAGAAAATTATTGATTATTATTTATTAAGTATAATATTCTTAACGACTTTAACATACTGCAGATTATCACTGATTTATTGTATATTAATGTCGTTTGTATGTCGCATTGTATGTTAACTTAGAAACAATACGAAATCTATTGGCGACGAGCCTTGTAACTTAGAAGTCTCTGTTAAGTGACGATATCGACACTCCATTCCAAATTTTCACCATGCCAACGGGATGATTTAAAGCCTCAACATATTTATCGAGAATCAACCCCGCAATATAAAAGAGGATCTTCAGTGGCGTTAGGACTCGAACGCGCGACTCGTTGTAAGCAACGGTGACCGCGAGCTCGCGACAATGATACCTCAGCTACTGGGGCCGTTACAGATTATCATATAGAAAAGAGGGATAAAATAAAGAATTTCAGAGGAAAAAATATTTTATCAAAATGTTCATGAAAATGACGACTTTCAACAGAATGGTAATTATTACCATAAAATTCCAATAATAAGCCCTATCCCACTTTTATTACAATTAAAATTCTAACATTACTCAAGAAAATAGTCTCCTGCCAGTTATTATTCATATATTGATTATTTACTTCAATGAATAAGTATTAAGGAAACTATTTCCTTCCATCTACAAATTAACCACAATTTCAACATTTAGTTATTTAACTTCATGTGTTAAATTGGTTTTTCAATATAGAGAAGAATCTTAAATCTCAATTAATTGGGTGAAGAAGCTCCAGGCTGTATAGTTTAACGCTAATTGAGTCAAACTTGTTAGAAAATTTAATTTTATTGTTGATTTAAAAATCCCAACAAATTTTTTTTTTAAAAAAAAATCATTTTTAAAAAGAATAGTATATTCCTCTATAATTCCGACATTTTTATACGAGCCGACAAATCATAGAAATATTTTTTATGCTTTCTATTCCAATAAAATAAGGCGGGATATGAATATAAAACATTAAATTTTTTGTAGTTATAATTATTTCGTATGTTTGACACTTTATTTGCGTGTAATGTTTTGAATTTTATATAATGTAATAATTTTATATAATATTATTTTTCCTGTTTAATTACGCTATTATTAGGAATTTTCTATTAATCTGGTGTTTTCAGTAATCGGACGATAATCTGGTCCGAAATTTGTCGAATTACCAAGAAAACAGTGTTTGTTAAATATATTACCGTAATACAGTTTCAAAACAAAATATGTTTAATCCTAACCATAAATCTATTCCCTTGTATATTACCACAATTTTAAGCTGGAAAATACTAATCAGTCATTAATCCTACTTTCACATTTTAAAAGAATAACTAAGAAATTGCTATAACACACTATTTATAGAAATTCAAAAAGCAGATATTTATATGATAACATCGATTACCTTCCGAAGCACTGGATCTGATTCTTTATCATTTCATTGGAGAAAATATGGAAACTTTCAAATAAGGGGGAAATAAACTAGTTTAGATTTCGTGATACTTATCACAAAACATTTCTTTGGATTTAATAATCCATATTCGTAAAAGCTGTAGTTGCGGAAAATCTTTTTTGAAAATGCTGTACAAATAGACTCAATAGCAAATGCATTTTAAGAGTTCTTGCTCTAATCTCAGATATTTTTCTTGTTATGCATTGAAAAAAAAAAAAAAATAATGAAACATTTCATCGTAGTAATCATATATGAGAGATTCTAAAATATTTTATGAAACTTAGCAGAAATATTTTAAGGATGATGCATTTTTAAGAAACTAATTTTTGATGCCAATATAAAATCTTTTTTATTTAAAAAAATATTCCATTAAAAATATTAATGTAAGAGAAATTGAATATTTTCGAGCATTATTTGAAAAACATTTTATATTTTTCATACAGACGGAAGATTTTCGATTGTGTACAACCTGAACAAAGTTTATTTGTTTATTTAATTTTTTAAAAACTTTTTCATATCATCTGGAGATGATTGAATGAATATCTGATGTGTTTTATTAATAGATGAATAAAAACAAAAACAATACTTTTGATTTTAACTCTTAACCATAAAAATTTGTAAAAAAATCAGTTTCACAAAATATACCAGCATATTTCCGAATAGTAGGGGAAAAATATTTTTAAAAAATAAATGCGTAAATAACGTCTTCGAGAGGCAACACTAACGAAAATGTTTAAATAAATGAATATGAAAAATCATACCTAATGAGAAAAGTTAAGATCCAGAAACTCAACTTACCTATAAAAGAAAAAGAAAGCATGTAAATTCAACATTAAAAAAATTCCATTATAAAAATTAGTCATTATATATATATATATATTATAACGATAGTTCTTGCAATCAATGTTAAAGTAATATCTTCAAAATTTACAAGATATTCACTTTTAATTTAAGTTAATTCAAATTAATATAAAATTCACTACTCATATTCGTGTTTTATACACATGAAAAGCCTATTCATATGTATTCGAATAAATTCTTACATTGTTATACGAATTATAATAAACAAGCAAAACTCTGTTTTCGGAAGAAAAAAAAAATTCCTTGTTTTTTCATAAAATAATTCTTTTCTAGTTCTCTAATTTTTGTGTGCGTATCAATAAAAATCAATTTCTAAAGGTTAATATAAAAACTTTTTTTTCCACATTAGTAATAGCTTCCTTTTATTTTTCCAGTTTCAAGATTTCTTTTAAAAAATGCATTTCATTTTTTTCCACACAACAGGAATATTACTTGTCACCGAGTAATAAGTCTTTTTTTATAGTATTTTAGCTATACATAATTGTGATTCCCATACCTACATAAAGCAAATAAGCCCATAATGGTATCTTCCTTTCAGAAGTAATTATTTTACACCTGTTTTAAAGAAAGAGGAGTGGGCTGGGGTAGTTTTGCAATTTTACTATAAACTTACAAAAAAGTAAGATTCCTTTTATCTATAATCCACAGATTTTTATTTAGTACAAGAGAGGACATATTAATGGGTTGCGCGAGCAGAAAGTATTTTCAGCAGAATCAAAGTGTGTTTTAACACTGAAATATGCTTTGCAATCTTGTAACAAACAATTACTCTAGTTCTAGATCAATCTTCTAGCAAAAACGTTAAGAAAAAACGGAAAAGGTAGCAAGATTCCATATTCGTTACTCCTCATGGCGGAATGGACTGCTATCCAGTAAAAAATTATTTAAAAATAAAAGGTTTTCTTCTATTCCTGTTCTGAAATGAACCAAATTGTTTAATAAATGTTCTCAGTCGTTGTTATTATTTACGACGGTAAAAATAAAGTCACCTGGGAACTTGAAACATAACGAACTTGCGCATGAAATAAAAAACAGCTTACATCAAAATGAACTTCAAAATACGAATTCCGACTTTCTGCTTAACTTACAGTGTACATTTACCTAAAATACTTAACCCAACAGACACTTTTTTGGGATTGTATCCTCCTCAATTGTTTAGGATGTGTTTTTCCCCGGTCAAGAGCTGAAGAAGAAAGAAAGGCGTCCAATTAGGGGGGATCTCTTCGTAACAGGGAAAACAAAGCGTCGCCAACCACTACAGCAGATCAGCATAGAAGAGGCTTTCTCTTTTTTCCCCCTCTCGGGCCCAGAAGCATCTCCCCAATTAATTAACGCCGCCCCAAAGAAACGGTGACCCCAAAACAAGGATAGATGGGACTGATGGGGATATCAGGTTTTTTTGTGTGTCCCTTTCTAGAAATATTCACTAAGAAAGACGGAGAATTTAGGAGGGATAAACAACAAATAGAACATTAAAATAGCATACATATTGTTTTGAAATTGTACTATAAGATGATCAAGAGTAAAATGAGTTTTACGATTAATTCTTATAATTTTAAGAATTCTTTTAATTACTAGCTCGTTAAGAAAATTCCAGCATCAAGCGAATTTTTTCATCTTAGATTATTAACTGTTCATTTATGATTGATTAAATATTGTAGTACAATATACTATTACATAAAGCGTGATTTTAGTTGTATAGCAACTATTATAAAACTAACGTACGAGTGAAACATTTGTTTTGGTTTAGAAAACATTAACATTTATTGCAGAGGGCGACGCTTGAAACAGTACATCAGTGGGTTATATATATATATATATATAATTTTTCTTTATTTAAACACTGTGATAGAAAAGTAAATTGTAGCACTTTATCAAAAAATAAATATTCCTAAAATTTAATTTTAAGATTGATTTATTTTGTTACATTACAAATAGTTGTATCATACGACAATTTCCGGGCCCCCCCCCCCCTGAAATAGATCTGTTTCCAATTGATGTACAATTTTTTAATACGAAAATAATCCTTTCAATATTATATGAATCTAACTTTGAATGCTATACGCTAGACTTAACTTTTTCATAATACTTCCAAGAGCAAAATTGATAAAACGCACATGTACATTTATAGCGATAGAAAATGCTTAATTCATTAATTCTTTAATAAAAGAATCGATGCATTTAACTACGAAAAAGGCAAATAAAAATTTGTAATCCTAATTAAAACACCTTGAAAACCACATCCATTCCTAAGTTTACACATTTGTGAGCACGCTACCAGATGCATTAAAAGTGGAAAGAATGAGGTTTTTAAGCACAGCGTGTATTAAATGATCCGTTAGTTGAAAATAGAAGAAAAAAATTATTTTAATTAATTATTCAATTAGCGTTTCTCATTGCAAGCGACGTGTGTTTGCAGGATAGTGTTATTAATTACCATTACTAATTAATACAAAAATGAGCTAATTGTTTCACTCCCAATTAACTGGTTAATTAACTTAATTCGCTAGATTGTGAACGCTACTACGATGCTTCAGTTGTTAAAACGAACGATGCCATAAATTAATTTTAAAGGCTCCAAATATAAGGAAACCTCGTTGGCATCGTAAATTTCAGGAGTTTAGTTCCGCTAAAAGAAGAATGGGAAGCCCAATTAAAATCTAATAAATATTAATATCAAATGCAGCAGAGGAGAAGATGCAAGCAAAAAATAATAATAACGAGGTACTTGAAAATGTTTTTTTTTTTTTTTAAGTCATAATTTATTTATTATTTAAATTTTTTTTTGTTAAATTAATTTTCAGGAAAATATTTGCAACATTATTTCAAAATACTATAACTGAGATTTCCCCTCCATGTCCTGATGTATGTGATATATACTGCAAAAGTAAGGATTTCATCGGTACTTAGATTACTTAGAATAATTCTAAGAAATTCCAGTTCTGACTTAATGTTACTTAACTACTAAGAAATAATTAGAAAAATGCTTCAATTTATTTCCTGTCATTTACATTTATACCTTTCTGGAAGTGGATATAATTTCTCTATATTAGATAACAAATATTAATAGTATGATAATAATAATATCAAGAAACAATAAATCTATTATATGAAATAGTAATTAAGTGATAACAATATTTTATTGCTCAAAAACAATTATAAAGTATAAATTCCATCATGATATGCCAATTAATTAATTTGGTAAAAAATAAATACTATTATTCAATAATATGTATATTTTAACAAATGAATTTTTTTTTATACTTTTGATGATAATACTAAAAGTAATAAAGAAATGGTTTAATAATAATGCACGATAAAAAATCCAACTTTCCTATAGTGTTGAATATGGTGCTGCGAAAGCAAAAAAAAAAAAAAAAAAAAAAAAATCATATCTAGAAACAAAGGAATGGATAGAAAAGGACTACAATTTCCAGGGGTGATACGCAATGTTATTCCAAGAAAGGTAGTTTTTCACAAAAAAAAAAAAAGCGTCTGTGTTTCGAGTTTCGGAAATAGATATTCCAACTCTTTTCTCTTCTTTTGAAGAAAACATTATTTTGAAAAGAAATTCTTATATTCTCTTTCCCTTCTATTTGCTTTCACTGAAATTAAATCACAAAACATATATATTTTTTTAAAAAAAAACAATGAGCGTCACTTCATTTATTTACAAATTCTAGTGTACAAATAATTTTGATTATTAACTATACCTACAATTCATTACTCAGAAGTAAAAACTCTAGATTATATGAATAATAAATTATTCATATCTCGTTTCAACTTTTGTATTTTGGAATTCCTCATCATTTAATAATATTTGAATCGTATATTACCACAGTACAACATTTGGAAAACCGTTACACAACACAGCGATTTATTAATGGAAAAAAATGTTAATTGAATCTTCTGTTTCAAAAGCAATCGATAACTAGTTTTCTAAGACAAAAATACGCTTTCCAATACACAACCACGAAACCCAACTCCCAGACAATAATTTGATCCGCACGTAAGATGAAACAAATAACCCAAGAGACACAGCCTCGTTTCTCATTGCAAAATTAATTTTGCGATTATTGAATTCCCACCGTAATGAGAGGGTAGCCATTCGATGGGAGAGGCTATTAGTCCCACGAGGGGGGAAATGGAGGGGTCCGCCAGCAACAGAAGGAATATCATTAGCTGCGGTCCAGAAGCAACCGCCAGACGACTCCCAATTCTTGGAGAATGGCCTGAAGACACGCCAAAGGGATATTAATCCAACCCCTTTTAAATTTCGAACGTAGACTTCTTGGGTCTTCCTATCCCACCCCTAGGAGAAAGGGGGCAACAGATAAATATGTCCTGTCCCCCTCCAAACTGCAGCAAAATGAGTTTTCAAATAAAAGGTCCGCTTTCAGAAGGGATTTCTCATCGGTTCAAAGGAGTCTCGTGCCGGAAAACACCGAGGATTATGATTATGCCTTCTATTCCCCCCTCTCTTAAAATGGGGTTTTCGAGTAAATGGTGCCGATTAGCAAAAAGGGAAAATCGATGCATTCCGTTCGTTATACAAAGGAGAATCACGCACCGCTCATATACCACGATAAATTGGGGAACATTAAAGAAACGCATTCGAGAAAACACCAAATAACAATTGGAACACTAATAGTTAAAGACACTAATGGATGCACTGGCAATTTAATGGAGATTATGAAAAGCTCGCTTAGGATAGATTTGGTCCACAAGAGCATTAGGCATAGCAAAAGCATAAGATGTTTACTAATGGGGACATTATACAAGAATGAGTAAATAGTACAATGTATTCATTACAGTTTCATATAATCCTTCAAAAAAGTATAATCTGCAGAAATTATACACGAGAAAAATTTGCAAAAATTAAAACAAAACTAACTTGTGACACCCCTGGATTATTTTCATCCTTCATCAAAATTAAATAGTCACTAATGAATACCATCAGACAAAGTAGAAACTCAATTAAGTTTATTCGGAATTTAGAATTGTTTTCTATTAACATCACACTCAGAAGCAACACGAGAGATATTATCGACGGATTTTGTAATTTTGAACCTCCGTCAAGTGACGAAGACGACAACTCAGTTGGTACCTTTCTCTCGAAACTTCACTACCGCGCCAACGCGAAGACTTATTGCCTTGACAGGCTTCGCGTACATCAGTCCCACTACACGGTGAGTCTTTTAACGGCATCTGGATTTCGAATCTTGGAATAACCCACACATAATATACTAATTATCACATTTGTGGATTTTGGACTCTACACAGGTCGAAACCTCAAGACTTATATCACAAAAAGCATTTAATTGTCACTTACAAATCGAATCAGACTCATTGTCCATGAACATATTCTGGAGTTTTACTAACTTCGAATCTATATTTCTTTACTATTACTATTTTCTGTTTATCATCACAGAAGACGCGTGTCTGCTTTTTGATAAACTTCTTAGCAATTTCTCTCTCTCCTTCTCTACCACATAATTCTCTTAGTATTAAACTCCGCAAATTATTTTAAATGCATTTCAAGAATCATACTCATTATACTCTAATATCTCCATTCCAATTTGAATAAGTCACGGTTTATTTTCAAAAAAAAAATTCTCAAATCAATTAACGTCATGAGATAGCCCGAAGTGTTGCTTAAAGGGGAAAACAAGCGCGAGAACCTCTTTACATAATGAGCTTAAAGCGAAAAAAACCTTTATGCGGTGAAATATCATTTTCGTACAATGGAGAGTTGAAATTCCGACAATGTGTTTTTAATGGCATAACATAAAACCATTTTAATTAAAGTTAATTAATAGATGACTCCATAAATATAATTGATGAACGATATTACTAAGCATGCTATTTTATTTAGTATTACAATAGAAATAGATGGAAAGAGAAATTAAAAAAAATTTAAGTTAATGTTTTTCTAGAACTTTTTTCTTCATCCTTTCTATATTTTTTACAAAATATAAAAAAATAAAATAAAAATAAATAAATAAAAATTATCTCCGTATAACTTTTAAGGCGTTATTTTTTTAAAAAAATGATTGTTTATTAACGTCACACTCAGATGCAACATGAGGGCTACTGGCGAAAAGTCTATTTTGAACCTCGGTCAAGTGACGAAGACATTAGCTGACATCACCCTCTCCAAACTTTCACACAACGTCAACGGAAAAACTTAGGATCTCAACAGATTTAACGTGCCTGTCTAAGCCGTTTTAGAAAGCAACAGTATAAGAAAACAATATTTGATAAATGGTGATTTAAACGTGTTATAACAAATCACACACACAAATGCTTTCCCCCTTTCTATAAAATAAATAGATATTATATTTGGATGAAGATGTTATGACCTAATAAATTGATGCACATAATCACGCCAAGCAATCATTTGTCAAGACTAAAACATATTCCTATTTTGGCTGCCTCAACATTTCTCTCACCACTAAAAAAAATTAAATCCAAAATTAAAGTAATTTTATTCATGCAAACAGGGAATCAACTCTTCACATAATTACTGGAAAATAGCGCAACAAAATCCAACCGAAGCTCTACGGAACATTATTAAAAAAAAAAATTACAAAACCGCTCTTTCTCCGACACACAAACTTTCTAAAAAAGTATACCTTCCTCCCAATCAACAATCAGGGAACGGAGGTTGCTCATTATGAAGAAGACTCACTCATTCCGTCGACAGAACTTTCGCCACTAGACAACGAAGTATATATATATATAAAAAAAAGACATCCACGAGATCATTAAAATGGGACCTGTGCTATGAGCTTTGGACCGCAGCACGCTAATCGAAATTAATCGGATTGGAAAAGAGTGGAGGAAGGGATTCTATACTGGTAAGCACGCGACTTGGCGTTCGGGAGCAACTGTTAATGAGCGAATTTCACCAAAGTCGCCCCCCCCCCCTGGATATTTCCTTTTTTTTTTTTCTTCTTCTTCCTTCCAACGTTCTCCGAAGGAAAAGGGCCATTAAAAAGGTATTTGCTTATTGGTAGAAAGAGAACTACTTATGTTACACTTAAAGCAAAGTCGCTCTTCAGGTTTTGCTTTGATTTTCTTGGTAAACAATATGGAAGCGACGTTAGAAAGGAAAAAAAAAGTTTTGAAAAAGTATTGGAAGACTTCAATCGGCTTAAAAGAGCGATGTTCGAGCTACTGAGCTTTAACAACGTAAAAAAGGAAATACTCTTGATTGGAAGAGCTACGTTATATTTTTATATGAATTTTCGGATGATAATATATAAAAATTGTGTTTACAAATAATAAGGTACGCACAATACCAATTGGGTTTTTATTGGTTTTGTTGCTTATTTGATTGTTTGTATGATTCGACGGAAGCCAATTCGTCTATACCAGGAAATGGCAGATGCGAGCCGCATGCAGCTCTTTGCATAGACGTTTGTAGCTCTTTAATGTCTTCCTCGGTGCTTTGTATCTATAGCATTCTTAACGAGATGGTAAATAATTTTGATTGAATCTGATTCGGACACGTGTACTAGCGGCTTAGAAAGACATTTATATAAATTAAAATTTAAAGTAATGTTTTATTGAATATATTCCTAGATTCCCCCCCCCCAAATTCACGTTATTGTTTAAATTAAAAGTGAAAGTGTTTGTGTAAATCGTCCGATATAAGAGTTAAACTTAGTTGACGCAAGCACTATACAGCAGCCCTATGATCCCTCCTGTACTGTGAGAGGGTTGAATAGTATTACTTAAGATGTTTATGAAACGATAAGATATTATACACTGATTTCTTTGTACAAAAGTGTACATATCTGCAATAAAGAAGTATAAATAAATGAATGTGTAAATTACTTTGAGAAGAAGCAATATAATATAAAATGAATGCTTAATCGTTAATATCAATCAACACGACTGGAGCCCAACCAATTATAGAAGGATTTGACTATTTAATTTACTTTTGAGCTTTTTTTAGCGGTTCAGTTAGTAAAAACACGAAGTTCTATAAAAAAGTACTTTCGGAATTATTGCCACTGAAATAATTTTACGAAATTTGAAAATCTATTTCCTAGTAATATGATATTTTGAAATTGGTTGCTATTGGCTTTAGGTCACTGGAAAAAAAGATATCTTTGATGGTTCTTAATTTTTTTTAAGTGATGGGTGCGCGCGCGCACACACACACATATATGTGTGTGTGTGTATATAAATGGCTCCTCTGATACCTTTCTTATCCTGTTTCCTTAATAATTTGGCTTTTTCTTTCGAAAGTCTGCCGAACATTGGTCTATGCAGATGTTGAAATAATACAGTACGTTTTTCACTCCAAAGTTGAAATACAGCATAGTTTTTCTCACCATAGATGATCACCTCAATAAGTTAATCTAGTTTACATAGTACCGGTACGTACCGCATTCAACTCACGTGAAGGCCGATCTCAGTTTATTGACCGTCACTCAAGTTGCATGTTTACTACCTGGACACAGTTCATTTATTATGAATTTAACTTCTATAAGATAATTAGCTGGGTACGTTCTACACGAAATAGAGGTGGATACGAATTTTTCCTTTTAATATTGTTATTGTATTCTTTATTACATATTATTTTCGGTCTTGACATGTTATCTAAAGCAATTTTTCATGAACTGAAGCTATTCAACAATGTTGAAAGGTTACAAAGAACTGTAAAAATAACCAATCAAAAAATATACAGACTGAAAAATTGAAATAAAATTCAAACTGGATTAGAATATTATACGCACAGCAAACAAAATCAAGTAATTTGCGAAAACTTCCAAGAGTGGTAGATACAGATTAGAGAGATTTTTCTCCTCCACACACTTTTGTAATAAAAACAAGATAAAGACTAAAATTTAACTTTTTTTAAGAACGATTGTTTAAGATGTGAAAAAAAATAGTTAATGCACACTCATTTTGATTTATGTATGATTTCCTATCTTTTCTGAACTATATAAGTACAAAATAACGTGCTCGCATTAATCCGTACAGTAGACTCATTCCCATATGTTGGTCACTTTTATGCATTGACCAGAATATAAAAGGGTCGATCAGCTTATAGAGGCTTATCTAAGGGATTGGTCCTAGAATAATGGTCGATCTAGATGATTTATTTAAAATTAATAAGGTGATTTTGTAAAGATACTGCAAATGAAATAAAAATATTTTAATCTATGGAAACTTAAAAAAAAAAAAAAAATTAGTAAAAATCTATGGAAACTTCACTCAGACTTGATTTTTGTAATTAAAAATGTTAAGATTGGTAAGTAAGATGTCAGAGAGTTATTGAAAGAAGCTTTATTAACTAACTATTGAGGAGGAAGTATATTGTTTTGATATGGCATACTACAGAAAATTATTCTTAGCACTATATAATTTTTCAAAGTAAAATAGTCAAAAAAATTTTTTTAACTGATTGTAGTTATTTAATTTCAGGATTTCTTTTTAAAAGAAGAATAGAATATAAATTTTAAGAACCAAAAACTAAATAAAAAAAATAATTTCACGATGCAGTGGGTTTTAATTTTTCCAGTCAAAGAGTATAAAACATATTCTAATATTTTCAGAATCTTAAAGTATGTCTTTGTATTGGTTAATAAATTAAAAATTGTTTTTCAATTGCACCTCAGATTATTATGATATAAGCCTAAATTAACATTTTTAAAATCTACTAGGCGAAGTTAGGTTTTCTCTTTAATAAGGCGCACTAGAACAATAAAGGAAGCAAATGAATAAATTATTCGTTTAAATTTTAAAACTTTTAACTCCATGAAAATCTTTTCAATAAGTGCTCAAAAAATTGGTTTGTTTATCGAAATTTAGTAGAATCTTAAATTAGGGAATTTAAGGGGAAAAAATGAACGTACACATCATTTCATCCAAACATTGAATTTCTGAATTAAAATGTAAAACAAAACACCCCAACTCAATTACTCCTATAGACAAAACATATGTAAAAAGTAAATTCCATTTCTTTTGGAAGAAATATAAAATATATAATGCAATTATAATAATTAAATGAGTATAAAAATGCTTATTTACTGTAATTTTACAGTTAACAATTAAGGCACATTACTAGATAATTTTTTTTAAAAAAAACAATACAATTCTAAAACCACTTACCTTATTCACGCGAAAACTCTAGAAACAACAGAATGAATTGTAGAGTCATTAATACATAATTATCAACCCCATTATACAAAGTAAGAAAAATAAATGGAGGGAGGAAAAAATATGTTGAGTCTCAAAGTAACAAAATAATAAACAAGAATGGTTTAAATGCAGTTTAAGCAAATAAAAATAATTGATAATCATGTTGTACATATTTATTCAGTTTAAATGTCAACTAAGTAAATGAACATTAAACAAATTGGGAACACTGCATAAATAAATTAACAGGAAAGCATTGATTAAATAATACTGACCAAACAATGTATATAAAGTTAGTTGAATAAAATGAATTAAGTAAAGAATGATGAATATACAGATGGTGTACTAAGTTAAAAGTAATACGCTCTCTATGTTAATTACCTTCTTAAGCTAATATAATATTCATAGGTTCTACATTTATCAGATTATACTTACGAAGACATGAAATACACATATACACACGCACGATACAAAAACAAATGAATTTTATTTTTATTCTTGAAACGAATACTATAAGCAGATACATCTTTATCATGAAAGGAAAAAGAAAATCAAGTATAACAATTTTTAAATGTTACACGATTCAGATTACATTTATTTTCCCTTGAAATAAATCTTATTAGACAAAATTTTGCATTTTTTTTTTACAAACCTTGTATTTTAAATTCTATTCGTAAATCCCGAAATTTTAAACTACATTTTTTATTGCATATAAAAAATCCAACACGCGTTTAATTATTTAGATTATTTTTTTAAAAAAAAAGCAATAATCAATATTTTACTATTTTTACGTTAAGTTTTATTTCAGAAATACCTGCGTCATTTTTTTAAAATTTTATCTTTGAAAGTGAATAGAATATTATGGAAAACATTGTTTTAAACCAGGAGGAACCATTCAGATATGTATGAAAATAATCCGCAGATAAACTTTAACCATCTGAAAAAGTTAAGAATCTAAAAAAAAAAAAAAGTGCACACGATATTAACATATGCTAAACATTGTTAATATCGTGTGTAATAATAATTCTAACACAAATAAGAGGTTTTCGCTTCAGTCCATTGTATCTTCATATCAGTATATGTTTACCACTTCTGCAAAATATACGATAATAATTTAAGATTAGGATTCGTGGAATTAATTTAAAATTAACATAACTTTTAAATTTCTACAAATTGTTCATTTGAATTCACTAGAGGTAGAGGATGTGAACTTAGTTCTTTTATCATAATATTTTATCTTTTTATAACAAACGATTTACCTATATTTTGTTATTCACGAATATTAGATTAGAAAATACTTTATTATTTTTAACAAAGTGAGGATTTTGATTCAACGTAAAGGATTAATCTGAATCGTAAAAGCAATTACTAAAAATTGCTCACTTATAAATTAAATCTGAATAAGCTAAGATGAGATTCAAGTCATTATTAAAAAAAATTCAAGTTGGATAATATTATACATTTGATTATGCAATTAAAAGTCATTTGTTGCGAGAAAATGAAGAAGTATACTGAGCAGTACGGGTACAGATTTTTTCCTCGAATTAAATCACGCACACACACACTCGTATATGACCTATGTATTTGTTTCAATTTTTTTTCGGGTCGCTATAAAGATGCTTTACAATTTAAACATATGGATGCAAGCTTATATGTTTTACAGAACAAAAATACTAATCAACTGAAATCGAAAATCCAATTTCATCCACAAATTTTGGTGTTCTCTAGAAACGCAAAGGAGAAAAATTAAGAACTATTTCATTTGTAAGATGAAAGTAAATGAATTCACAGAGAAAATGAACAAGTATGTTGAGTGGCACAGTTAGAAAGATTTTACTTCAATTAATTATTGTTATTATTATATATAGACCTGATTGCTCCACTTTCTTGGCCGGTCACTTTGTAGACTCTTCACTATAGAGTAGAGTGTGTTTGTGCGCTTTAGAGAACAAAAATACTATTAAAATGAAATTGAAAATTAAATTTTATCAACAGATTTTCGAGCTCTCTATAAAAACACAAGAGAAAACTTATACATTTTACCTCTAAGATGAAAGTAAGTGAAATCTAGAGATCAGAAAGAATTTCAATGTAGTGCATTTTCTGAACTGTATATACTTTGATAAATTTAACTGCAATAGGAGTGACGAGTTCGATACCTATGATTACAGCAACTTACCTTAATCCCAAGAGCAAATCATTAATAAGAAATGAATGTGCGACATAAGATTTGATAGAATTAAAGGAATACTAGATCAAAAGAATTCTTTTTAATTTCATCCCATCAAATAACCAAGTTAGACGAACGAAGTTTCAAATTGACTTTGAGACTTTGAAGAGTAGCTGCATTACATTACAGACCTTCTTTATGTGTAAGATTTGTATCTATTTTTATACCGATTTACGATCACCTTATTAAAGTGTAATAAATCAAAGGAAAAATTCGATATTTTAATTTATCTATCTATGTATATAAAACTCTAATTTAGAAAATAAATTTAAAATCACGATTGTGAGATATTAAAGTATTTAAGAGTAAAAAAAAATTTCATATTTAAATTAAATTTCACGATTAAAATTCAATATTAATAATATCCCACAGAAAAATAAAGGGGAGGGACAGGATTTTCTTCTTCTGTTCTTTAATAAAAGACCACCAAATCATGAATTAGTATCTTAATAAGATTGCAATGTAAAGGTATTAACAATTACTGTTTATGATTTGAGTTTCATATTTTTTTTCGGACACAACTTTATATTAAAAACAGCAATGAGAGTAGACAAAGGATTTGTAAAAATAAAAACGAAATAGATAGCTGCAAAAAAATAAGTTGAATATCACACAGAAGTTCAAAAATTAGCCTTTCTGAATGGACACGAGAACATAATTAGCAAATAAATAGTATTATTTAGCAATTTACTGTAGAAAATTTTTTCAAGAATTGCGTAAAACTTATTCATATAAAATTTAAAATTCAACACTGATATATATATATATATTAAATCGGATACATGATCGGATATTTTTTTTTCATATCTATGACTGAAACACGCGGGCACAGTAGCTGAGTCTACATCTTCGCGATCTCGTGGCAGTCATTCTTTAAGTCAAATCGTGAATTCGAGGCCAGATTAAGTTCCGTCATGAAGCGAGGATGAGTCTTTTGGGACTCAAATTCCTCACGCTGGTGAGGCGTGGAAGTTTTGAGAATGGGGTTCTAATTCAGGAATCGTCCTCGTCACTTAGCCGAGGCTCAAAATTACAAGCCTGTCACTATCATCTCGTGTTGCTTGCGACATTAATAAAAAATGAATCAATTAATGACATTAAAAAGCACTTGCTATTTGAACATACGAATCAACTTAATAAAGCTCCGAATACCTACAAACGCAGAATTATAAAATAAAAATAATAAAAAGAGGGTTTTCATACTTGAATAAAATATTCAGTTCCATACAGATTTGTTAACAATCTATTTCATTCTAGAAACAAGTAAGACTTTCAATCTAAACTGAATACAATTGTTGCAACTGCAGACGAAAAATATTACGAATGAACAGACGATATATTGCAAATCATTAGAAGAGCGCAAATGCCTTTTATCTCGAGTTAGAATTTTTAAAAAACGCACCAAACATTTATCATTCTAAACTAGACGACTAATTACGTACATGAATAACGCAGGAATATATATTACTTCCAACATTTTAACAAAAATCATGTCTCTTGTGAGTTATTTGTAATAATATTAAGAATATAGTTAAATATAAATCACTTAGAACGATTTATCTTACTGCATATTTCTAAAAGCTTTTGCTCAGCGTAAAATCTTTTGAAATTGCATAAATGGATTTTATTTTAAACGAATATATCGTGCTAATAAAAGGGGGGAAAGTAATGATTTTTTTTTTTTTTTTTTTGTAAGCGTTTGGAACAAAAATGTAAATCAGGAAAGATCTGTCTATAATGAGATATTTTCGTAATTTAAGAATTGGATGTAATCGCACACGTTTGTTTAAAGTAACTGATACATTAAAATTCTTCTTGATTTCGTTAAAAATTAGAAGTCACTTTGCTGATTCCATAGATGTATTACTTATGGGAGTATGATAAATGGAACGTGTTAGAAAATTGAATTTTAAAATTGGTGATAAATGTGCAACACCATAGGGAATTTTTTTTTAATTTTCGGTTCTATAATGTGTTTTTTTTATGGTTCTAGTACACTTTCCTCAAAATATACTTTATCCATTGTATGATACTTTCCACACAATGAACTAATTTTTTTTCTTAATAAATTAATCATCACACATTATAAGTATAGCTCAGTAACCGTTAAAAAATTATGGGAAATTTGAATCATAAAATTAAATTAAAAAATATTTAATTTAAATTTTGACATTATGTGATTATGTTCAGCATATAGAATGTTACATTTATAAGTACTCTGCAAATTTTTAAAGTTATAATGCAGTGAATTGAATACAAGATGTACCTAAAAGTAAACGATTATATATAACGAATGTAAACGCTTCTATTGACTGTTTACTAATTTACATAATTACTTATGTATCTAAAGAGATTTTCTGTACATAAACAGATACGTAAGTATACAGACATTTCAGTGCTAAAATATGACATCCCTTGCTTTTAAATTAAGTAAGAGAGAACTATTTAAAAACTTGGCCTTTAATAAGCTCTTTTTGCTCGTCGAAAGTGTCTCAGTTACCTTAAATAAAAGTAGCTATTTCGTAACCATCATCCTTATATTTGATTCAACAATTCAGGGTAGGCTAATGCCTGCTTTTGAAGATTCCTCCAAGATAACTTGCCAATTGCCATAGTCCTGCCAGTTCCTCTCCCTAATCACCTTAAAATCCGATTCAACAGAATCAAGCCACCGTAGTTTGGGTCTTCCTCTTTTCTAACTACTAAAGGGCTTTGCAACAAAAATTCTTACCAAATTTTTTCAACCATTTTTACAAAACGAAAAGCCCGGTTCATTCGTGTTTCACTTCAATATATTTAAATATATCAAGCTCATTGAAAATTCTATATTTTAAAACGTTTTTATATATTTCACTTGGTGTGTGTGTGTGTCATCAAATTTTCGATCGTTAATTCAACCAACTTCCCATCAAGCTAGAATTCTGAAACTTTGGGAATCGTTCTTACTCGCTTACCAATGTAATATTTAGACATTTGCGGCAAGTTTTAACTAATATTTTCTTTAATAATGCAGTTTAGACCAAAAAGTTGGCTCGATTTCAAAAATTGGCGATTTTTTTTGGCTGAATGTTAAGTCCGTGAAGCGGACCAGGGTAGCCACATTTGGCAAAATACCGCCAAATAATTCTTGTCGCCAAGGGTGGTTGGGTTAAACGGCATTCCAACCATTTAATTTACCGGATGAATTAATTAATATTAGATAGTTTTTAACGTTTTTATGTATTTCACTTGGTGTGTGTCTGTCTGTGTGTGTATCAGTGTGTCATCAAATTTTCTATCATTAATTTAACCAACTTCCCATCAAGCTAGAGCTCTGAAATTTTGGGAACCGTTCTTACTTGCCTAACAATGCAATATTTAGATATTTGCGACCAGTTTTAACTAATATTTCAATAATTTTCTTTAATAAACCTTGCCACCGTACAAAAACATTAGTTAGTTTTTTTTTTTTTATCTCGAATTATTTTACAATTAAAACGTCTTCCCCCAAAGGCCTTTTTCTTTGACGTCCCGAGAATACTTCTGAGAACCTTTCTCTCAAAAACTGCAATTTTGTATTCCCCATTTTTCGTTAGAAGTCAATTAATTTTGTAACCCAGTTAAAAAAAAAATGTTAAGGAATAATAAGCCTTTGTTGCACCATATTCCTCATAAATCAATCAATTAAAAGAAAATGTCATTGACACACGAATGTGTGTTAGTTAATCTATAATATAATTGGAACTATGATAGAAGTCGATTTATTAGAAAGGCAAGTGAATGAGAATCGTTACACTTTACAAGACCAAAAAAATTACCCATAACGCTAAAAAAAAAATTTTACTCAGGAATTGAATTTTTCAAAACTTTGATTCAGTAAAATTTCTCTAATTGTTTTTATAATATTACGATATACAATATTTCGAATATTTCAATGCGTTTAATATAATACTGCATTGGAATTAGAACTTGTATGCGAAAAAAAAAAAAAAAGAAGAAGAAGGAGAAATTAATAAAGAAAGAAATTCTTTACTAGCACACGTATTAACCAAAAATAACGTAAATAATAATAATAATAAAAAAAACACGTGTCTTGAATCATCACCTCCACATCTATGTTTGCCTTTAAAAAATAATCCCGAAAATCTTAAGAAACACAATCATTGAACTCCAGTGTTTGATCTCGCACTGTTACTACAATAGACAATAACACACCTTCGACACCGACTGAAGTATAAAAAGAGAAATTAGAGACATACTAATCGAAACTTTTTTTTCTCCCTCCTTTTTGGAAGGAAACAAAACAGAGGCAAACCCCCCACTTGTCCATCAGAGATTTACTTTGAGAGGTGAAACCCCTCGCAGAAAAAAAAGGAAGAACTAACATAGAGAGAGAGGAAAAAGGTTGGAATTGGAGATAAAAAGGAAAAAGATAAAAGGAAAGAGAGAAAGAGGGCTGTCAGCTCATGTTGCTTACTTAAGGACGAAGGAGACCGGACGTTTCGAATTGACCGTCACAAATTGTAACAACACTCCCAAAACAAACGAAAAAGGTAGAAAAAACAACCCCAGAGGAGTTTCGGTTGGGAAAGGAGGGACGATGAAGTGTGAAAGGGGAAAAAAATATAAAAAATGATCACACGATGAAATGAAAGATAAGAATGAATAGGAAAAGAGACTTAATTGGAGATCCACACAGTTACTGATACACACAATGATACACTGAAGAATTGTTTCAGAAATAATAGAAGTAATCGTGTTGCTTTGATACAGCACATAAAAAGTCTAGTTTAAATAGCGTAGTTCTAGAGATACGCTAACAATGTCTTTGTATTGATTCGTTCTTATTTTTTAATACACGAAAATCACTTTGTCATTTTACAAACAGACTTATTTTCAACTGTTGCTCTAACCTACAATAATTAGGGGGAGAAAATAGATATTAATTTCTCGAATCTAAAAAATTGGCTTACACTTTGTTGCTAATGAATTATCAAGTAAAGGACATGAGAAAATTAATGCTTTTCTTACAATATTTGATTCTTGTTTTAAACTATACTACTTTTGGATGATTT
This sequence comes from Nephila pilipes, assembly GCA_019974015.1. NCBI lineage: Eukaryota > Metazoa > Arthropoda > Arachnida > Araneae > Nephilidae > Nephila > Nephila pilipes. The sequence continues at coordinate 930,904 of BMAW01017409.1, forward strand.
GTAAATCTGAAAAGCAGTAAATTACTGATACAAAGTTGATAGAGACATAAGCCAGGATTACTAGTCCGATTAAAAAGCAATTTTTAATAATTTCGTACATATTTAAATTCACACAAATTCCGTTAGGTGAATATATAGCGATTGATGACCGTATTTTTAATTGAAAATGAGGAAAATTCTAAATACATTATTAAAAGGAAAAATAATTATAACATACAGATATATTTAAAAATAAGTATACAAAATAAATAAATTAACCGTAATAACACACACTATTTAAGAATGAGTATAGAATGAAATAGCACGATAAAAAAATTTGTGTGCGTGTTTGATTACATAATTCTAGTTCAATTTGTAATGCAGGTACCAAAGAATATTCTTTGGAGATTATTTGATTAGAACTTAATCGTTATCATTAAATACATAACAAGATAAATTAGTGCTATAAGAGTTTAGATCATATGCTTCTGAAAATCAAGGTTTTATTTTTTCCCATAAAAGTAACATTTGAATTTCTTATATGTATATTAGATTGATTCTATAGCTGTCTATAACATACATGAAATTAACAATCCTCATATTGAAAGATCGAGGTAGATCGACGAAATGGTCCTAAATAAAATCTTAAATCGTGTTTGAAATTATAATTATATACTACTTAATTAATAGCATAATCTCAAAGTTACATACAGATAATATTAATAAGAAAATGCTTTCTTTTCATGTTTGAAATCGTAATTTCATATTTCCTGATTAATAACATAATTCAAGTTGCCAACAGGTAATATAAATAAATAATTCTTCTTCTTTGTCTTATTTTATTTTGGGGTTTCTAACCGTTGTGTTGCTGACAAATTCAGGTAAGAAACATCTTTGCAAATTGCATTAGCCCAGCATCACTTTCAGGAAGAAATATTTGGCGTTCAAGCTGCCTATCTGTTAACATGCCATGAGATCCACCAATAAGGCTTTAGAGAGAAATGAAATCTCGTAGACAGAAATGACAGCTTTTGCTGGTCGAATGACCAGTGAAAGAAAAATCTGTTCAGATTGAGCAATGAGGATCGTTAGAGAGTGTGTCCGGCACAATCATTTGTCTCCGGGCGGTTATTAATGGAGGATGAAATTTCTCTGCCTCCACCCCCTTCCCAAAGGGGAGGAGGAAGGACAGATGATCTGCCTCTGAGTTCTTAGGAGGAGGTGACGATGCAGACGATGAATGGAAGAGTTCCGAAGTCAAAAGGATGAGATAAGTGAGGGTGGTTGAAGTATCTGAATGAACGAGTCCACTATACATGAGACAAACTGATCTTCAAAGAAGTGGCCACAGCAATGGCAAAATAAGACAGAGGACATTTGTCTTTGCTTCCCTTAAAAAAGAAAACGGATTACAGATAAAACGAGATATTTTAAAGGACATATAAGATAAATGAACTCGCATTTTCTAATAAACCTAGCCAATGACTTCAAAATCTTTCATTTTTCAGACTTCTACCGTAAATTAATTAGCTATAATGTTTTGATAAAGAATATAAAATATTTTGTGATGCACTGAATTTCAGTATTTTTTTGCCATGCATTACAAGTAACAGAATTTGAGCTTGAGTTGTTGAATGGCGCGTTGTTACCACGTGAGATGTCGAATGGCGGCTATTGTACATTCGTCATTGAACCATGATTCGAAATTACAAAATCCAATGCCAATCCACCAATAAGGCTAATAAGGCACCAATAAACCATAAGGTTTAAAAAATCTCATCTAGAAATATATTATGTAAATTAAACAAATTTATTTTACATAGGAAATGAATACATCCATAAATAATATGTGTTGAAGACACATATGTTTTGATACAACAAGTATCGATTTTTTTTTGGGGGGGGGGGGAATATGATGCTACATTTACGCACGTACTTAGTTTGAATTAGTATAGAAGGTAGTATCGTACAGAATTTTAATTATTATACTACGAAATACTCGATACGTACATAAATATCAATTAATATGCAGAATACATGGATAGAATGTATTCTGCATATTAATTGATATTTATGTATATAATGGTGTAAATTACAGCTATTAATGTTGATTTATTTGGTTTCAGGATTGAAGTTATTCATAGAATGGAGGAGATGGTGAGGCGAGTTCTACAATAACGACTTTTGAAAGGTCAAGAAACGCTGTGAGTAATGTATAACGCTTGACGGTGACTATGCAGACAAATCTTAAGAATAAAAAATGAAAATTAAGTTTCATTCTCATTGTCTTTCCATAATTAAAACTTTAGCGAACCCGAGACATCGTAGAATGAAATTCTATCTCAGATCTTGGCACGTTTTAGAAACCAAACAAATCAACATCAATAACTGTAGTTCACACTATTAAGTATATAATGATAAATTAATATGCAGGATAAATTTGATTCAGATATATCGGGTATTTCTTATTAATAATTAAAATTTTGCGATAACTCTTAGTATGGGTGAATGAAGGAAAACTTTCAAATATAGAAAAATGTTAAAAAAACGTAATTTTTTACTTATTAAAAAGTTAATCAGATTTATTGCCATTCATCGTAATAAATTTATTTATTGATTTAAAAAAAAAACATTAGCGCATTCAAAAATTTAAAAAAAAAAATTACTTCTAAATCAGACTAAGAAGATTTTTTAAAATATTATTTGAAACTATTAAAAACAATTGACAAAATAATAATAATAATAATATTAATGAATAAAATTAATAATAATAATCAGAGCTACTTGCTTCTGCATCAAACATTATTAATAAATATATTAATAATCTGCAGGTGAATGAGTTATACTCAAAAACAGAAAATAATTTAAATGGTAATAAAATATGAGGAGATGATTTTGCTCATAGTTAAGTCATATTCAAATGTTAAAAATAATTCGAACAGTATTAAAATAAAACTTAAAATAAGTTAATGTACTATAATACTTAGTGTTACTATAAATATTACTAAATAAATCACGATCTATGAACGCAAATAGAACACAGAATTGAAATTTTAAGTTAAGTATATATATATTTAAGTATATATATATAAAGTCAAATCCGTTATCTAAACAAACCAAACAAATTTTAAATCGAGAAGAAAAAATGTTTGTTTTTCAATATCCGGTTTAAAAAATATCCCGAACAAAACCCACACACGTTCTTCGGGATATTTAATTCCTTTTTTTTTTAACATACATGCACGTTGCTCTCAAATACGAATTTTTCTCTAACTAATTTATGCATCTTACGAACTGAAAAGAAATCATCAACAGCGGTGAAGGAGGAGGAAAAAAAAGAGAGAGAGAGAGAGATTTTAAAAACCACGCAAATCCCCTGAAGCTAGATTCAAACACAAGAGAAAATAAAGTTGCTTTAAAAATTAAGTTTTTACTTATTAGAAAACTAATAAGATTTATTGCGTTTTCTCACTACCGATTCATTTGTAGAATTTTTTTTTCTTCCTATCTTCTCTCGAGCTATGCATCTTCGGCGTGTGGGGTTTCATAGCTTTTCTTTTAAAACCAGAGTAATTATTTTCTAAACACGAGTCATTAACTTCCACGTTTTTTTTTTTTCTCTTCCTCTGTCTCTTTTTCTTAACGAGGTCAAAATATCTTTTTCAAAGTTTGAGATATCGGAAAACTTTTTTTTTTGAAAAAGAGGTTTAATTACTTTTGGGGCAAATATTTTAAAATTTTCGATTAGTGATCAGTTATATAGCTAGTCGGTAATACAAGAGTTTTTGACAATGTTTGGATAAAATCTTTTTCTAAATTGAATAATTTGTTATACGAGACAATCATTTATTAAATTAATTCTTTAAGATGTAGAGTTAAGCCGGTGGGAATTATATTTCATCCAAAACTATCCTGCTATTTCCGAGTATTATATATATATATATATATATATATATATATATATATATATATATATGTATTATTGTAGTTTTGTCCAGTGATCATTTTTCGCATTCCAGTAAATCGTCGCCATAACTTTTCAGGCCTAGGCATATGAAACCTTCGTCGCTGCCTTAGGAATAGATTCACGTGTTCCAACCTGTTGTTTTGAATGTTACTTGGAATTCGATAGCTCAATATGTTTAAAAGTATAACACTAGGAAATAACTTAAAGAACAGCGATGATACATGTCAAAAGTGAATTGTAAAAACATTTATTAATTTGCTCTAAATTTTCAATCGACTCCTCCCTTGTCGGTGTCTAAGGATACTTGGATACACTTACTTAAAGAAACGCTTGAGGGAACTTTTTACCCTCATACACATGCATTAAACACTAGATTTCCAATGTAAATCATGAATCCAAGTCTCAGGGATGGCTTTTTGAAACACCCTCGAAAAATATAATATTATTATAATTGAGATTATTCGAGCAGTCTAGTAAAATTACTTACTTATAATGCAGGTCAAAAACATAATCGTCGCTTTAAAGTTTCAAATATTAAATATTTTTCAGAAGATCATTTCACACTAAACGTCGAATCATATAATCTCTTCTCAGCGTCAGTCACTTTTCACACGTTTAATTTCGTTGATCAAACCTTCCGATCTCTCTCTCTCTCCCTCCACTACTAATGAACTTCCTGCAACCTCTATTGCTCCTGATTCCTCCAACATCTTGCAATCTCTGTTTTATCTATTCACTACATACTAACTACTGTCAATTGACACTGCCTATTTTAATTTGCATACGTTCACGGTTCTCAAATGAAATAACATCATAGAGAAGCCCCAAATGGTTAGTTGAAAAGATATGCGCGAAAGAATCCGTTACAAAGTGTCGTTTTACTTCAAAATTCAAGCCCACAATTTTCATACAGCTTTTAAAAAAGTCTATTTAACAACACTAACAAATTACACAAAAATATAAGAGATAAAAGAAATTCATTGCAAAATATATTCAGTCAAAAATAACTTTTTAAAGGATTTATAATAAAAATTTCACTTAAGATTAATTTATTTCAGAATAATGTCTTAAAAATCTTCTCTAAAATATTAGTTTAGTATGTTTAATTCACACTAAGTGTTGTGAATCATATAGTAATTTTTCTTCTCAGCTTAAACAAACGCCCAATCTCGTCGTTCAAACATTCTGATCTATGCCTGTACTTTTATAACCTCCAATATTCACCACACTTTATATAGGAAAGCTGATTTGCAAAATTAACAAGAACTGGCTCTCGAATCAAATAACGTCATAGAAATGCCCACGAGGTCAAATGAAGGGAAATACACGAGAGAACTCGTTGAAAGAATGAGGTATCTATCAGCCGAATTGTTCGTCCTCTTTTCTTAACAATTAAGATTGCCAGATTCGTCGACACTATTCTATTGTGCAATTCCATAATGACATCAAAATTTAATAAAACGAAACACTCCCATTTCCATAGAAGGAAATATTTTAAAATTCTCCACTGATATTGAATGAAATGATATAAAAATTTAACTTATACGAAATTTTTTTTAAAATTAATTTAATTTATTATTATTTTTTATACGACCGACAAAACAAAATACAGTTTGATAGAACATCAGCTACAAGATAAAAATATCATATATGTTTTTGATATTTAAAAACAATTTCGATGTCTGGTACAGAAAAATCGTTAACATATCTTTTTCCGGATTGTTTCCGGTACCAGATTTCTTTCTGAAAAGAAAATGTTTCATATTTACCTAATAACCTCTCTTCCCTACACAGAAACTATAATTTACTATGCTAAACAAAATTTTGTTTGAATTGTACTTTCTAAAATAACAGATAAATATAGTTATTATTACAATAAAAGATATATCGTACTGACACTTTTTGCCGATAAATAAGGAATTATTTTTCAAAAAATATTTATTATTAATGATGCTGAAATCGCGGAACAGAAAATGTTTATTCTTAAAAGTATAAAATAACAAACGCAAGCCGAAATATAATAACATAGCGTGAATTAAAATCTCATCAGAATAGTTATTTGCAACTCTATACAATACGAGTATGAAAATTAACTTGGTGTAAATTTCAGAGTAAAGTTTCATCTTAAAATTATATTTTAACATTAAACATTTATAACAATTAAACATATTATGTTCAGTTGTTACTCGAATTTAATGTACTACAACACAAACATTCTCCACCAGATTTAATATCACAGAAGCTTTATTGTGTCCAGAATAAAATAATGTCCAATATTCAATTTTAATTTTGAAAATATAATTACGAAAATATAATATTTACATAAAATAAAACTACAAGAGTTGATACCAGAAAAATCTAGATTTATAATTCTTCCCATTACATTTTTTTTCCCTAGCAAATATGAATCAGTAAAAATATATATTAAGCTTCTTTTAAAAAAAAGTGGCCTTCATTGCCAATAAAATAAGTTTTTCCAATAATACACACGTGTTTTGGCGAATAAATGCAATTTATAGTTGTTATAGAAACCAATCATAACTTTACATTTTTCCGTACTTTGTTCGAAACTTAATTTTATACCAATTTATACTCATGAGATATAATTGCAATGCATACTTTAGGAAAACATTTGTTTTAACTTTTTCCAATATAAAACTTTTCGGAACTCTCCAGAACTATAAATTTAAATCTCCACCCAAACTAAAACTCAATTTGCTTTGCTGTTTACACACCAGAGTATAATATACCTGAACAAATATTAACTTAATGTATATACGTTACGAAGTTTAGTTCAAAGTCTAGTGTTCGAGATAATGTACTACAACATTTACCAGCCTAGTGGTAAAGCACTTCCAACGCAACCGAGAGGTCTCTGCAACGTTTTAAAGACATCTCTGGAGACTGCTTTTATCGCTCTTCTATTGGCTTCAGTTACGACCTGGTTGTAAAGATGCCGGGCGGGGGGTTACCTGGTCATTCTGCAAATGTCGTCTGCCATTTATCGAACGGGAGGGGTAGTCCATTGCCAACACCGAAATGTAACTTGGTTCATGGCACGCGACATGTCCAATCAATTTCGTGAGGGCCAAGTGAAGGAGGAGGGAGTAACGATTCATTAACATACTGAGCGTGTGTGGGTAATGGACCGAAGCAAAATCGAATGACTGTCGGTCACTTTTCTTGTTTTGTTCCCGAATTTAGTGGTCAGTTGCCGTTGTTTTGGTCGGTTCACATGGTTTTTAGTGGATATTAAATTTTATAGTGATAATAAACAGTATAAACATTTTTTTTTTCATCGTCCCAGAGTTGTATGTTTGGATCGACAATAACGAATATTTTATACATGTAAGATATAAACCAAATGGTTTTGTACATCCACCGAAATATAATTTTTAAATATAGACATAACTAGTACTCTTTGTCACACTTTTTTTTCCCTTTAAAACCACAAAATGAATTCATCTAAATATCTAACAGTTAAAGGAATTACCTTTAAAAAAAAAAAAAGGAAATTAAAGAATATATCCGAAGTTGAGATAAACTCTGTACAATGACAAAAATTAGCTTACTGGATAGTCATGTTGTTACCGAAATAAGACACTGTTCACTCATTCTATAGCAGATATTATCAATTAAATGTAGAGATCACGAAGTAATAAACAACAATAAAATAATAAATAAAAAACATAACAAGTACTTAGTAGTAAACGCTTCACAATAAATGTTCTGACTCATATCTAAAACAAGACAGATTGTTACATCTCAAGCGGGAAACAAACCTTTGAAAAATATAATAATTAGTGCGTAACGTATTACGAATCTGAAATAAATGGGTTGATATGAAAGAAAATCTTGCCAAAATTCGTTCTAAACTGTAGAGTTCACCTGGAGCAGTAATCTGGAAAAAAGACAAACAGACAGCACCAGTTAAAATATACGAGTATTGTATTCCTTTTTGAGGTTTTGTTTGTGTTCGTATATGGTGGGTTAAAAAGTTTATTAACTCTATAGAAACATTCGTCTCCAATTGTTCGGTATTATCGACCACTGAAACGAAACCTTCAATTCCATGGTACTCATCTAGCACAACGCCCAAGCGTGACTTTAGAGAGGTAATTAATAAAAAAAAAACTTTACAATCCAATTAATTTTAAGAGAAGAGTGAAAATGGGGTTCTCTTAAAAGAATTTGCTATAAGAAAAGGGGAGGGGAGAAAAAAAATACTTCCTTTGAAATAGATACTTTGATCTAATATGAGTCAGAGTTGAGATCACAATATTCAATAATCCTGTTCTTAAAGAGGTACTTGTTCTTTTAATAAATAATAATGCGAAGATGAATGTAATAATTTTTAGAACTTTCAATACATCAAGGGACTTGTACCACTGCAGAGCCTGACGCATGTCTTTTGGCTCTTCGCCAATCCGGAAGGTTGTGTTTCTTTCTCAACACCCCCAACCAGTGGAATCCCCCTTTGATCTGTGGTCGAATTGTTTTTGGTCGAAAGACCATTTTTTTTTTAGTTCATCCATCCCCCAAGTTTGTTTTCTTTGTTTCATGTTCCATTAGTCTATTTGCCCTCTATCCATTGACCACAGAGGGGAAAAAGCTAATTGTGTTTATGAGGAATATTCATTAAGCCTAATGAGGTCTTCGGTCCGGGATGAAAAATGATTTCGTTCGGATGGGCAATTAGTTTTTGTCTTTGATCTGTATTCAGCACATTTGCGGTAATGAGATGGTTTTGTAGGCGGAAGAGGGCCTTTTTATAACATTGTCCTTTTTTTTTTTCCCATACAGTGTTGCATTTTGAGAAACTACTGTCTCTTCACCTTTATTAAAGAAAAAAATAACTTCTTACAAAACAAATGGAATGAAAAAGTTAGCCGATTTCCTCCCCTTTGTGAAAATAATAACAGAAATTGAAACAGTCAAATTGTCAAGAAAATTATGACATACTTTTGAGCAATAAATTTTGGAAAATATTTAAAGTCTTTAAAAATTACGCAAAAAAAAAAAAAAATTCAAAGTGAGTTTTCGTTGAATTCGCATTAATTGTATAAAACCAATGCTCTATTGTAGCAAAATAATATATTTATAAATGTACTACATTAACGTACGCAATAGAAGAGAATCGGAAAAGTTAGAAATTACATTCCAAAACATTTAAACATATTAAAAAATAAACTAATTATTGTATAAAAATTCCTATTTGTTTTGTACTTGTTATTATCAACTCAATTTATCAAAAATTCTTTTTGATTAGTATTAAAAAACCATCTCTAAATTTGGATAGTCAATTCAAACAGAAAAATGGCTCAATATTAAAATAAATTCCGAATGTTATTAAACATAGTTACATTCACCTGTTACACTAAGCATTCAAAATGAAAGAAAACTCTCTAAACATGTAATTATTTTTTATTCCAACATATAAAATAAAAATCGCCTTTTGTAATTGGGAGGGGATTTAAACATAAACGAGAAGTATTGTGAAATAAAATGCAATGCAATTTTATACTTTAATGAAGTTAAAATATGATATGATTAAATTTAGGCATTTTGATCTTTTTCTTAATAAAAACTGTTTCGAGCATCAGTTCTATTCTTAAGCATTTGGCGACTACAGTCTAAAAATTACCGTGATAAAAGGCATTCAATATTTTACAGATAGCAATATCAAATAAAAAAAATGTCGAAAGAAAAATATATAATCTCAATTATGCGTATAAATAACGATCAATGACTGAGAATCGATCCATTTTTTTTTCTCTATAAAGTAAACACACAGTTTGAAATTTGTTTGTTATGAGAAAGTGGGATATCATCTTTTCTATGATATCTGTTTTGCAAAACATAACAGCATAATTTTTAGTGCAATCTTGTAGGAATATTTATGTATAATTTCATACCATACGAATCCATATTTTAAAGTTAAATGACTAGTTTTCGTACTGAAATTGGGAACAAATTAGTTTTCTTCATTTTTTTTATCATATTCGAATAAAAATTCCATTGACTCACTAAGAATAGAATAGCTCATACAGACATTATGAACCTTCGATTTTAGTGTCTTTCTCTTCTTCATAACAGCCAATCGATTATTTTCCTAACTGGACGCGAGGGTATTATTCCATTTGGTTTGAAAATCCCACCACACGCGAGTGATCTTCATTTTTGGGGGGTGGATTTCTCTCATTGCAGACGATCATTAGAACAGAATCATTATAGATTTCCTTTAAATTATTCATGCATTTTTTTTTTTACTTCCCTCCCCATCCAAACAAGAAAAACATTAACCTCCGCTCTCCTTCCTTCCTCCACACCTGTTAGAACTACCTGCAGACGAAAGCACGCGCACAAGTCGATTATCGGCTGCTTTTTGACTTCATTTCAGTACCCTCTTTTCCACATCCCCCTAGAAAGTAACTCTATAAAGCGCTCGCTTAAAAACTCTTGAATAATTCAGAGGAATTTCAGAATTGGATTATATGAGAACAACTTGCTTTATCGAGTGGCGCCTATTCCTCCCCCCTTTCTTTCTTTCTTTTCTTAAACAAAAGCTAAGTTGTACCGCTTTTAACAAAAAGAATAAATGGAACAAAAAGAATATTAAAAAAAAGTTACTGATTTAGTTTCGAGAATTTCTTTTTAGTATCATTTCTTTTCAGGTTTTAAGACAAGGTTCCGTTTTATGAAATGTCACAGTACATTTTTCTGCTTCAACAATGTAAACACAGTCTAGCGAAAACTTTTTTTTCGTGTTTCCTAGCTATAAATTTACATTATTCATATTTCAAGTCAGAGGTCGATAGCTATGAAGTCGGAAGCAATAGTTACGCTGTTAAAAAATTGTATTTTTTTTTTTAAAAAAAAATAGTTTTGCAACAGAAGGGGAAAAAATACAAAAAGAGAAAGAAATGAAGAAATAAAATGAAGTCAAACATGATTCGATTTACACGATTTTTAATATTTTTCTATCACACCGTTTTTAGATAACTCCTTCCCCCGATTAATAATTGCATTATAAACTGGTAATAACATTACATATGGGTAATGCAAAATCATTAGCAAAGTTAAACAGATGGTTTTTAACAACAACAAGAAGAACAAAAGCCCTGAGATGATATGTAAAAAGTAAAATGACTTTTTTGAATAAAGTGTAAAATTTGATAAGACATTTTTAAAAATTAATATTTTAAATTCTTTAACGATTGTTTTATGCACAGATAATAGAAACAAAAAAAAAAAAAAAAAAAGGAAGGATTTTTAGATATCAAGGGAATTTAACATGAACAATGGATGAATCCGAGGCAAAAATAATCTGAATCAAGATTGCGCTCGTTCTTGGAAGGTATTACATTTTTTAGGGATCTCAGGCCCTTTACAGCAAAAAATATACCATAGTCAAATACGAAATTTCAATGGATTCCTAGGTTTCACTTTAATTATCATTTTAGACGATGATGATGTAACCGATGACCCGAACCCACATCATTCTAAATCGAGGACGTTTTCTAGCATACATAATTTTATAAGTATGTATAATAAGCATGATTTTTTTTTACGTTAAAGATTATTTGAATTTTAGGCAAACGGTATTTTTTGGTTCTCATTAAAATTTAATTGAATTTCAAATTCATAATTAGATAGTAGCATGGATATTTTTTAAAAAAAAAAAAAAACTTCCAAATTTTCACTTTGATTTATGTTTACGCAAAGAACTTAAAAATTAAGGATGTATTCGTCAAAAATGCGACCTAAACTGGTAAAACATGTTAGAAAATTTCTCTTAAATATTAATTAATTTCAAGTTTTGGTAAGTACAATGTGCAAGCGAGCATTACTTTACTCACCAATATTTTTAACAAGTTTAAATAAAGAATCACCTATTTTAAGAATCCAGTACTATAAATATGTGCGTGCACAATTATGATATGAATTTATATGAATATATTCAAAATAATTTCCATCTGAAAAAGCATTCTGAGTTTGAGTGAAACGCTTATAACATTAAAGTGAAGACAGCCTCAGAGAAAAATATAACTAATTATTATATTATTCTAAAAATCGGATGAAAAAAAATCATACAAATGCTATTCTTTATTCACATCACGTTTGATTAATTATTAAGTCTAAAACCTTAGTTCTCTCTCTATTCTTTTTTTTTTTCATTTAAATTCAAGAAAATGTACTAAGCTCACACAAACACAATATGAATACACAAATGATGTAATTTTTTGTAATTCATCAAGCACGACAGTTTTTTACAGTAAAATATAAATAAAAACACAACACGCAAAATAACAGTAGAACATCCATCTCGCCGTCTTAGGTAAAAAAAGAAGCCATTCTTCTCCCAGAAGCACGCGATTTTGACAGGTCACTAGAAGCAAGTGGCTGCTTCCGGAGTAGAGGTGTTTTCCACATGCTCCCATTTCTTCGACGCGCTTCAGTATGACTCAGTGAGTCAATGCACACGTGTGTGCGAATTCTCACATGTTAATTGCCTCGAAACAATGCATATTAATCACATCAGATGTGCTTGGATTCGCTTCGCATCAAAAATTAACCTAAAAGGGAAATAATAGTTGATGTCGCGTACTACTCAAAATAATTTATTTGATTCGTCACAAACAAGAGTATTTGAATCGAATAATATGTTCTTGGATTCTGATCAGATCCATAACTTATGCATAATATTGCGAAACATTAAAAAGCTATCAGTTAGTTTACGTCAAACTGTCTGACTCGTCTAAAACAGATTTGGAAAGAGATTAAATATATACACTCACTTTGATAAAAAGAAAAGTTAGAGAAAAAACTAACTCCTTTATTAACTTTTGTTTATTTCAAACATATGTTCAGAGTTTTACAGCAAATAACAGTATTAACACATAAAATTCATATTAACACACATAATGTATATTAAACATCCAATTGCAATTCCAATGTAAAAAAAATCACACGTTTCAAACAATTATGTACATGAAAAACATGTTAAAGATATGTGCATGAATTTCTGTGAAATTGAAAGGGAGAGAAAAATATAATTTTCAAGTGCAGACAAAACACTTTGTGACACAAGTTTATAAAATAATCGATTAAACAAAAGTTTAATATTGAAGAACAATTATGCACTCGAATAAATTAAGTATGAAATAAATAAATGTCGATTTCAGTAAACCACACCCAAAATTTGTAGTCATTGGTCCTCTTAGTCCAAAAGGCAAGAAAAGTATAAATAACATAAGATATTACAGATAAATAAGGAACTAGAGAAAGAAATAGAATGCATTTTACGATTATATTCAGTTCCGAATTTTCATCCGTAAACAATCAATATGATACGTCAAACATTATACAATTTAAAAACATATATGGTTTGAACAAAATGTAAAAAAGAAACTAGAATCAAACTTAATGCTCTGCATAAAACTAAATGCAAAAATAATTTTATTGAATGCATTATTCTACAAGAAACTATCCGTTAAATGTTTTTGCTTAACATAATAAAACGATTATGAACTATAATATTTTCGATTTTCTTATTCTTTAGTCTTTTTTTTTACCCCAAGTCATTGCGCCAGCCTTAAGGGAATGATTTCACGGTAACAATCCACTTCATCGTCTGATCCAATTTCGAGCCCGTTGGGTTGAAACTATTTTTATATCCCTTTAACTGCCACTGACAGTCTCAGCAAAAGGATAATAGCTTCATTATCATTTTTCTCCTCTAGTGAAAGAATGGAATAAAAGAGTTCTTTCCCCTCCCCCTTTAACATAGCACTTCACCAGCGTCAAACTTGTTCTTATGGAAAAAAAAGATGACTTCAAACTCTAAACAAATCAGCAACTGACAACCACTCGGTCAGATTTCGGAATAATAGCCATGTATAATTTAATTTCGTTCTCGCATAATAAAAAAAAAAATTATGAAAGGCGAATAATAATTGCGAAATTTCCGTCAAATGTACCCTCAAACCGTGAGGCGAAAGAAGCGATGAGCATTTGTTGCGGCGTGAGAACGTTAATAAACACAGGAATTGCGGCCAGTTTTTTAATGTCCTAATTTTACGCCTTTAATCTGGGGAAAAAAAGAGCTCCATTTTAATTCTTGAGTCTCTCTACGTCTGTTCGCCTACTTTGGCGAAGGGCGTGGACTTAATTGTTGATTTTTTTTTCACAAATTCCATTACGAATAATTTGATTAAGTCTTTCTTTAAATTAATGCCATCAGGATATACATTTTAAATAGAACCATTACAATAAATTTTAACGTCGGCCCTCTGCAGAAGGCAGATTCCTCACGCCCTAGATTCAAGCGTAAAAACTTTGCAAGGATATTTAATAAATTTCATTACTCACCTCCAGACTTGAATTCAATCTCATATTATTATGAACAATTTTAGGAAAAAACTAAGCTCAGTACTATTCTGTAATCTATCAGTCAATATGACAAGTATAGCAGAATCACGCAAAATGTTATTAAAATAAAATACTTCTTGAGCGAGATTTACTTTGAAAATAAACATCATTAATAAGAATAAGTTTAGTAGACGCATGGTAATGCAAAGAAATAGCTAGATATTTTTCAATTTCAATTCTATACAAGAATTAAAAAGTTAGATACACTTGATACAATTTCATTGCAAATGATTCGAGATTTCTTAAATTAATGATTGGGCATTTCTTCAGGAATTCTCACGTTGCGCATTTCTCAGATTAGGTTTAGCTAAGAACTACACACACACAAAAAGTGTTTTTAAGAAAATTTGGTTCGTGCTCTGCTTGATGTCAGTCCACAACCGAAACAAAGCACTACAACAGTATGATACTTTGATAGAAAACCACGTTCAACGAATTAAAACATGATGATTTTCTTTGTAATCCAGTATTACTGACAGCTATAAAACCACGAACAATAAAATTAAGTTTCATCAATATTGTATGGAAAATTACTGAGAAGTCTACTTTACACACAATGAGCAATATCAACCATAGGCTCCACGATCATGATTTCATTTGAAGTTATTTAAAAATCGTTTCAAGTTAAATCAAGCTTCGAAATTCGGACCGTAGTAAATTCTTACGTGTACTAATTTAACGGTAATATATAGCACACACAAAAAAATCACTATAAGCAGAAGCAATCATGCTGCAATGACAACAATAAATTTGCGTATTTGGAAAGTTATTTAAGAGTATTAGCGTGAAGTAATTATCAATGACTGCAATGAGAACATAAATTATTTTATTGGTTCTACGAGACGCCTACACTTAAGATAGTAGATGTGTTTTCTTTCTCTTTATAACAATAAAAAAATGAGCTACCATATAAAAGACGCCACTTTCACTAAAAGGAACTCCTTCCCATGCAGTAATCAACAATGCTTCTATTTCATATACTTCCATGTACAATTATTTCTTTTCTTTTTATTCACGCACAACCATTTATGTTATATACATATATATTTTTTATTTCCCAAGTAATGATTCTTGCACACTTGCACACGCATGAAAAGAAGACATTTCGCAAAAGAACCTGTCGCTCCAATAAATTCTAAATTGAACGTCCAATGGACTGGGCGATGTTCTCGGCTGTTAACGATGTTCCTAAAAGTCACGACCCGAATTTTCACGATGTCGCCTCGACCAATAAAATGATCTTTTTCTCCGGCCAAAGCACCGGGTTTTGGGAGGGTATTAAAAAGAAGTGGAGGGTGGGGGGCAAAAACAGTGCTGAAGCTTTTTTCCCACAAACACCCCGCAAGCATAAACAAGCCCCAGAAAAAACAAGTAACCATGGCAACAGACAAGCTGCTTACGTTTGGTCACTGCATCGAGGCCTAATGGTGAAGGGGGAGGGGGTCAAATCCGGGAAGGTTGCGTCGCCAGGATAAATCGAGCCAATCAAAGCGACGACGGTCATCATCTGGCGCAGCAATAATGGTCAGTACATGGATTATCCAGCACCGAGCTGCTTTAGCTGTCAACTGCGGCGGAGGAGCTAATAAGAAGCGTTTACGACAGAAAATGAGAAGTATATTGCTCAGTGCAAACCCTTTCTTATTTATACAAGTTCCTATTATTTTTCTCCAACATCAAGTAAGCAAAGAAAAGAAATAGGGTAGCCGGTATCAGAAATGAAATAAAAGTAATATTAAGGAAGATATTAGTAAATGAATGCACGCATCTTGTGTTTTAGATAAAGAAATAAAGCATTTCAAATCAGTATCGTCTTCATCATTTAAACCTGAGATTATAGAAATGGGAAGACTCACTCCCCCCAGTCAATATAAGCAATAAACAAATCGAAAGAGAAGTCACTCCTAACAAGAATTCTCTGACAATAAATGGTATTTTTTTCACATTGTTTTGAATTCCTAGAAGATTATGAGAACTAACTTTACTTTAATTAACTAATATAGCTTAGAGTTCGAGAATCTAGACACTCACACGCAAGAATAAATAATATTTTTATATTATTTATTCTTGTGTGTAAATATTAAAATATTATTTACGAATCAAATAATATTTTTAGTTTACTAATTAATTAACATCCACTCAGCTTGAGAAATAAAAGCAAAGAACTTATCTATTGGAGAAAAACAGAATAATTAACATAAATGGGAAGAAATACAAATTACAACAAATAATTCACGGACTAATAAATTACTCTCAATACAGATTCAACATATTCCAGAAGAAATAC
>BMAW01017409.1:947577-970340 GCA_019974015.1 Nephila pilipes
TAATAAATTACTCTCAATACAGATTCAACATATTCCAGAAGAAATACAAATTACAACAAATAATTTACGGACTAATAAATTACTCTCAATACAGATTCAACATATTCCAAATTAAATATATGTCAGCCGCAATGGAAAATGGACACAATTTATCTAAAGGAGGAAACGTGTAATAAATATATCCTTTTCATAACATTGATTTTGTAACGACTCTATATTATTTCTTACTACTGACTTAAATGGTAACTAAATAATATATATATATATATATATATATATATATATATATATTTGATTAAATAGAACACGACAATGTGATGAAAACCAAGTTATTTTATTCAGATCAATGAATAATGAACAGTTAAATCTATTACATCAATGGATATACCGTATACGCGTCATAATTTAATGTTTAATATAATAACTTATTACTCATCTGATGGGAACCAAACGGGTATGAATCGTTATTGGATTTAGAGATGAGGGTTCGATTCACTGATTCTATGCAATTCCTTCCTACTGTGATCTGATCACTCCTTATACTTGTCAAGGGGTTCTCTATTTCTTCTATAGTTTCGCCTCCAATCTCAGGCACTAACAAGCTTCCTCCGAACCATGGTATTACATGATTCACTGTTTACATATGTATCTCCTCAATTCCATTCATTACACTTCAATAGTTCCAACGCAATTTACATAAGTCACGTTTCTCAGACCGGGAAATATTTTCAATTAAATCAAAATTCTTTTGAGTGTGTAAAGTGTAGGTTGAACGGGAAAACGCGATAGAACCCACATCATAATTTGTCCAGTCGACTGCATCTAAGAACGCCATTCTATACAAAACGGGATATCAATTCATTTCTGGTATCAGTATATTTGCAGCTTTGGAAAATGAACGTAGGCTCGATGATTAAAGTAACAGAACAGAATAAAATCATTCAAAATAAAGAATATGAAAAATAAGAATAAAACCTCACAAAGTAAGTTCATTTTTATCCAACTTTTACAAACTATAAGATTCTATTAGATTATTTTATTTTTACGCTCCTAAACATATATCTCTCAAATAATTTTCTCATCACAAGCAATATTTCTTAAACACTCAACGAAAATAATGCAATCATCGCTTAAAATGTTTCAATAAAATCTTCTATAATATATAAAAATTGATATGCGTGGAGAAAAAAAGATTTTTTTTACTATGAGAAATTAGCGCAATTCAATAGTAACAACATTCAAGAATAATAAAAATATCTACAGTTTGCTTGATTTCAATTAATGAAAAATAAAAGCCTTAGTAGCCGCGCATAATACAAAAAGAAGATGCAAGGGAAGGGGAGAGGGAAAAGTCAAACTCACACAATTTTTGCAATATTCGAGTTTTAATACAAATAGCTAGAATATTTTTTATAGGCAGCCTTGTTCAATAATCAAATAAATTAACAACGGAGAATTGAATTGACTGTGATATATTTACTAAATACAAACAATTAATAAAAAAAAGAAATACCTCCAACGTAGAAATGGGATAAAAAAAATAAAGAATATTATTCTTTTAATGAGTATGACACGTGTACCACAACTTTTGTGACGGTTTTTATGATACAATATAAGTCTATTGAAACTTCTGTCATTAAAGTTACGTCATTACAAAAGCAAACGATTGTTATTTGAACAGAAACGGGGAGAAAAAGCTAGAACCCAAATTTCATATTTTACATTGAACTCGAATTTTTTTTTTTTTTGTATCAGAATATAGACAAAATGAATAAATACGTTTAGTTACTTATAAAAGAGTTTTCGAAAAAAATTATGCAAGTGGGGGTAGACAATTGCATATTTGCGTTTTAGAAAATTTTTTCAGGGGGAATCAGTGTACTGCCAGTGTTTCCTCTCAAACTGAAAGGACTACATTTTTCCGCACAATCTAATCCATTCTGTTTTGCGCAACTTAAAGAACATTAATAACCGTCTTAGTATTAATAATTTATTCAAGTTGTTTACATGCAAAGATGACTAAAATAAAATGGCGAAAGAAAACAGTTTAAAAAATTCTATATAAATGTTCCGTAAATAGAAGAAAAAAAATTCATATGAAAGAGGAGAAAAAGAGATAAAAAGTTCTCTGCTCTCTCTTTTTTTATGCTCAATGTCTCTCCCCCTTAACTTTATTTTTTTAATTGCCTTGTTTACATACAAACAGGTAAAAACCGATTGGTAAAAACTGCAGTAAAGAACTTGGAAGCAAATAATTTAAAGGGCGGGAGTTGGAAAGAGAGCAACAAAAATAGTTGAAAAAAATTTTACAGTATAGGTACATAAAAAAAAAATGGATCTCGCCCACTCTTCATTTGTTATTTTGTGCACGTACGAGCAAACGGAAAGACAGAACGCAAAATAATACTACATATGTGGTGTTCAAAGAAAAGGAAGGAGAATATAATAATAAAAAGAAGTCCTTGATGTTGTTATTTTATTTTTCATTATGATTTTCATCATTCGTCATCCGAAATAAAAATATAAGAAAAAATAAAAATAAACTAGACAGGAAAAAAAAAGTTCCCAGGAAAATAATTACTGTATTTTTCTTGCGAAAAGTAGAAGCAAAAGAACTGTGCGAACGATAATTATCAGGTAGCTATCCCAGGTTCATATATATACCGGAGATATGTTCGCCAATTTCTTCTCTCTAAGATTTCTCCCCTTCTTCCTCCATTCCACATGAGGGTGCAATACTTTACTTCTATTGGTCAACCTTATCAGACTCTTTCCTTATTTTTAAATTTTTTTTCTCAACCTCCTTCCCCTATCCTTTTCAAAATTTGATGGGGAAAAAAAATGTAGATTTCGATAGTGTTATCAATCGGAAAGTTTAGTTGTGGGGGAAAAAAAGTTAATAATAACAATAACACAAAAGTACATCGGCTTATTCTTTTCTATCATATCACAATATCCAAGAGATTACAAAAAGAGAAATGGGAGGGGGGGGGGGGAATGATAGAAAGCCTTACATTCATAATTAAAAAATTCTTTTTTACTCCCCAATTTTTTTTTAAATAGTACTTTTATAAAAATTACCAGAGATTCGAAAAAGAAATTTCCTTTGGAGTAGAATGTTTTCAGATGAGAGAGAAAGGAATTAAATACACAAGAAAGGCAATTAAATCCAAATTTCTATTAATTGCCTTTCGTTAATTAAATTCCAGATAATTAAAAAAAAACCTCAATAATTATAAATACAGAAAAATAAACTAGTTTTCTCTCACTATTTTAATTCTCTTTTTTTATTATTATTAATTCGGCGTTTAAATTAGGAAGAAAAACACGAATTCCAAAATTCTTTTTTGATGAGATATTTAGAAATTTTCAACGCGAGTTGCTGCATTAAAAAAAAAGCAAAACTACACACTTTGTCAGCGAGAAACGTAATAATTTACATATATTTAGTTTCACCTCATTATTAATTAAAATATATAATAATATTTAACTTTTATAACCACAGGAAAAAAAAGAACATTAAAATGTTTTACAAAAAATTACATAAACATAACAATAACCTTAAGATATTAGCGATATCAAATTTACAATAAAAATAAGTGTTTTACAGCTTGTTTTTACTGTATTAATTAATACTGTCTACATATATAAGTTTTCTATTGCATTTCATTAATTTATTCACCAAATATTTTAAAATTTAGCGTACAAATCAATTAATGATTTAATTTCTATTTATATACAAAAAAAATTAAGGAGAAATTAAAACGAAAAATTTTCTAATATAGTTTTAATTTTACATATTACTGCAATGTTCGTAAACACGTTTATGCAACAGTTTTACAACTTCTAAAAATCGAGTCTCGTAATAAAATATACACTTCTCTGAATTATCAATTAGGCCATTTATTCGAGAATTAAAAAATATATAACTTAAAATTAATATTTGGAATGTTATTAAAGCTAGAAATAGTAATATATTTTTATCCCGTTGATTTATAAAATCTTCAAGCAATGTAAAAACTGATTTCTATCTCTGAATGAGATTCAGAATTTCGTCAAAGAGCGATTCGTGGGATGTTTTTTTATTGAACATTTTCGACAGCCAATTCATGTCCTGTAAGTATAATCTAAACGCTTCGTTGGAAACTGACAATTTTTTTCTTTAATCACTCAAGAGTTTTGTTGAATGCCATCAATAGAATGAAAATAGTTTGTTTTCGGAATCGTGTAGAACAAGAGAATCATGCCGAATTGCTTAGAGTTTACTACAAGCTTTGTGTACCGCTGTATTTGAGAATGAGTTCGAGATATTGCTGAACGTTTTGTATATGACAGAGTTGTAAATAAACTACCTAAGCCTTTGTGTTTCGTGTGAACATCTAATAAAATGTCCGTGTCTTCCGAATTCGAATTTATTCCACAATGAAACTACATACATACATTTAATTTGAATGTTATTCCATTAGATATCCTAATAAGCTTCGTAATTTTAAAACATAGTCAATTGACGAGGTCGACGAAGTGCCACCTTGTTCTACACATTAATCTCACGCTAACGAATAAATGTTGTGTCACGACATATTACACGTGCGTCAATCGCAATTGCACGATTATATTTGCTTGGAATAATGAAGACCGAACTCGCTACTTATTAATTATTAATTCTTTACAATAGCACATTGGTTACCAAGACTTGTTTTGCCTGATAATTAGTCCAATTTAAAGAAAAGTTATTGCTGCGCTATTATTGAAAGCAGACATGCGGAACAAAGCTACAATTATGAATATTTATCATAATATAAATAAAATGTGGACCTTTTCAACACCTTCATGTATGTTAAGAATGTATGCCACGTTACATGGAAAATTCGTTAGCAAGAAATCTAAAAGAAACTTAAAAGAAGAGATTCCATAACAATATATTGTATCCGACAAAAAATTCATACAAGAAGTCAAGTATTGTTCCATCTCAACAAAGAAAACGAAAAGAACAAACTTCTTTAACATTTATCCAAACCGTATCGAGAGTTCGAATCTTCTCTTTTTCTTTTCCAGCCGGAACTCATTTTTGTTTTGTACAAAGGTAGAAAGGCACTGGAGTACGAGATTATCCAAAACTCGAGCAAATAAATGGCGGGCGCTAATGGCGTTACTTAACAACTAATGAAGTTAATTAGACGAGCAGCGTGTAGTGGGTTTTTCTTGCTTTGTGGTGCCGGGGCAACATCCGAAGAAACAAGCAAAATAAAGGGCCCAAGACACTTCAAGGAGAAAGCAGAGTTAATGATTTGTGAAAAAAAGGTACGGAGGAAAACAGGTAACGCCAGAAGAATTCTTATTTTATTCGTAGAATGTTGTTTGCTCATTTGTAAGGAAAGATACGATTTCAGTAAGCTCACAAAAAGAAGTAAATGAGGCTCATATACAAAATATAGTAAGAGCTACAAGAGTTTGTTTACCAAAACAATGGGAGAGAAAGTTTAATCTAGCAAAGTATACAAAACTGAATTTTTCAGAAATAAAATACCTAAGTATACTAAAAAATAACATATATTACACTGGAAGTTGTAACTAATAATTTTAATATATATTCTTATTGAGACACACACATAAGATTTG
Organism: Nephila pilipes; assembly: GCA_019974015.1. Classification (NCBI taxonomy): domain Eukaryota; kingdom Metazoa; phylum Arthropoda; class Arachnida; order Araneae; family Nephilidae; genus Nephila; species Nephila pilipes. The sequence continues at coordinate 953,197 of BMAW01017409.1, forward strand.
TATCCAAAAAGTAATTCGGTTAGAATATTTTCTTTTCCTATGTTTCTTACTTTAATTATTTGGTTGTGCTCTTCTTTATTATTTATTTTATTTATTCATTTAATTATTATTATTTGCCCTTACAAACACGAAGGTGTTTATATATCTATCTCCTCCTCTACCACGTAATCAATCCACTATTTAGTTTCTTCCTGTCATTTCTGTTTCTCAGGCCTATGGCAAAAATCTATTTATCTTTAGTTCATAAAATAACTCAGTTTTAAACATTGTTTTCTCAAACCATAAAAATATATTTCAATACAAGTATCGTGATTTTCATATTTTGAAAAATGAGATTTGGGAAAAGATCATAAAATTGCATTGGTCATGTCAGTGAAGCTGAAAGCGTACGAATCGTGATAACTCGATTTAATTTATTTATATGTACTCGTATGTTTTGATGTCTCTTGAAGATATTTTTGTTTTAAAATTATATCTTTATTTAATCAGTCATATCACATTTCTGATAAAACATTTTAGGCATTTACCGTTCAAGAAATTGTATAAACATGTATATCTGCTTCCGAAAATGATTCAACAAATAAAGAATTTTTGGATTTAAGGCTCCCGTCTACCAGCCATTTTGATTTCGTGAATGTTATTTCAGTGGAATTTCTACTGTCATTTTCAAACCTTTACGATTTTATCAATTAGAATGCGAAAAAAGCGAAAGAAAGAGGGGGGGGGGATAACAAAGGTTTCTGCGGAATCGCATTCTCCCACCAATTTTTAAAAATATTTTTGCAACTATTTTAATTAATCAATATTGGGTTTCCGGTCTCTTAGAAATATTCAAAAATATTTTTTTAAAAAAATCGGTGGGAAAATGTAATTCCGTACAAACCTTTAATATCTTTTGCTTTTTCTTTGCACTTTCTTCATCCGAATAGATACATAAGTAAAAATTTGAGGATGGTAATAGAAATTCAATAGGAGTAATATCACGCTCACGAAATCAAAAATGGCCGGTAGACGGGAGCCTTTAACTCCCCGACAGACAAAAGCAAATTTTACACATCCTAATTAAAATACGAAAGGTTTTACTCGACATTATTAGCTTAACATTAAAGATTACATTAGTAGATTCAATCATGACTATTTGTCTTCTAATAGAAATATTCTTTTTCCAGAGAAAAAATAACTATATAAAGAAAATACTAAAATTTTTATTTACACAGAGAAGCAATCCCAAAATGTAATAAAAATTAATCAACATAAATTTTGTTCTAAAACTTAAATCCGAAAAACAAGGCAGCAAAAAAAAAAAAAAAAAAAATTATATAATGCACAACACTCGGCTTAATTAAAAAAATGATAAAAAAAAAAACTAATTTCTTTAACTTTTTTATTGTTTCCATCCCGCTACCATCGTTAAAATTCGCAATCCAATCAACTACAAACAACATTCAAAAAGCGAGTAAACAAAGTCACCGTCTTTCATCCTCGTCTCTAATCTTCCCATTCGTCTCCTATTTCTCCAACTGAGCATCCTCCCCCCCCTCCCTTCGAAAAACTCTCAGGGTTCCATTTCACAGATCACATCAACTTAAAAGACAATTCCTTTATTTATCCCTTTGTTGCTTCCTCTTGTTTCTTTTTCTGTAAAAAAAAAAAAAAAATCGGAGAGCGAATGGGGCTGCGAAGGGTGGGGATGGACAGGCGAAATGGGCGGCCATTCGGATCTCTTTTCTCTTTCAACGTTCCATAGATGGCCAACGTTTTGTTTTCTCTCTGCTGGAATTGTCCTTCGTTACTGTTTTAAAGAAATGAGACGGGTCACCTCCGCCATCCCTTCAAGAGCAATCTTTCAAAGGCAAAAAGGAGAAATAAGGAGAGTAAAAGAATAATCGGTCTCTTGATGGTTTAACTGCAAAAGAATTGCGCTGCGAAAAGATACAGAAGGAAGAAGAAAAAAAGAGATATTAAATATAAATCAAACAATACAAAATAACATATGAAAGAGGCACAAAACAGATTTCTTATTTGCGGAAACTCCGTTGCGATGAACATGAATTGGTATAAGCGAGATAGGTTTCTTTTATCAATCGGACGTAATAAATTAGCTTCAAATTAATTCTAATGCTATCAACAGTAGTTGGGATTGTTTTCTTAGAGTAAAATAATAATTTTAAATAATATTTACTTCCTTCCTATTCCAAACACATCACTAACAAGTACTCTTTTACACAGAATATATAAAGCTGCATCGAGCACATAACAATTATATATGAATATTTTCATTTTTTCAACAGATGTATTATTATCCATTGATGTGTACACAATACACTAATTTTTGTGCCAAAAATATTCTTAGATTTAACAATTGTTAATTTTTTTGTTTGATTAAGTACTATACATTCATGTCTTCCAAAATGCAAATAATCGTACAGTGAAAGACTCAATCATGTTTGCATAATGATTACATGCATATATATTTAATAGAATTTGAATAATTCTTTCACTTCTCATAATTAATTGCATGCATAATAGGAGGAACCTAAGATTGAAGGAATATGGCCCCCTTACAGTTCACTTTTCACCTTGACAAGTTCAAAACAGATTCAATTTTGCTACTCAAAAATTTATACCAGAGGCGCATTTATAGTATCGGCTCAGCGAAAATGTAAATATCAACACGCAGTTCACCAAATTCACAGAAATCTAAGTTTATATTATTCACAAGATTTTTAACCAAAAACATTCGAGAACGCATGCAATCTCAGGGAAAGTTTTCTGGAAATCCTCCAAAGCTTTATAAGTATTACTTCCCGTTCCAGACGAGAAAAGCCAAAAAGCATCTTCTCATCTCATTCGCCGGAGCAAAGCGAGCAGAACCGGAGAGCACTCTTCTAGCCATTAGGGCCGAAGTGAGGTAAAGTGAGTGGTTTCCAAAAACGAGGCAAAGTTTTGAGAATGTGAAAAGAACACGAGAAAGAGAGAGAAAATAAGAAAGGAACGAGAGTTTTAAAGGGAAAACTGCAGTTTTCCAGAGGTTATTTTTCCCTGTTCGAAATAAGCGCGTACAAGAAATTCTTCCCTTCGTTCCATACTTGGATGCATGGCTCAAAAAGATTTCGTTCGATTTCTTTATTACGCACCCCGGAAAGAAAACAATAGTGTTCCATCTATCATAAATCTTTTCTTCATCCTCTTCCAATCAAAGAAGAGCTCAGAGGGTTTGCTGAGGAAGTAAGGGTGGGTGGAGAACTGAAAACCTATTTGTCGTAAAGTCTTTGTTTCTCCTCTTCCTCACTGTTGCAGAATCTGACGTGTCTTTTCTCTTTGGGATCTCCAAAATCGTTTTCTTATTTTGATTGTATTGCTCTATCCCCTTCGATCGTTCGATCCTTTCCTTTCCCCCTCCTCTTCGTGCACTCCCACGACCACCCCAAGCGAAAAAGTCACGAAAAATTTTTGTTGTGCGATTAGTGGAATTGCTTGTTCAGTTGAAAGGATAGTTTGAAAAAAAAAAGAAGAGAAGGAAAAAATGAGGTAGATGTTCGGCTGTCAAGATTTCGCACTGAATGACCCTTAGCTGGACACGGCGATCACGTTTGAAGCACGCGCCACGAAAATGATCGCCTCAACCCTTCTCGTGATCCATCTCTACTACTCTTCTTAGGATATTATTGAATGAAATTTATCAAAATATGTGAAATACTGTTGAGCATTTAAACATGACGTAAAAAAGAACATATAAATCCTAATATAAGATTTTCATTTAAGAATACATATAATTTGATTTTATATGTTCCCGTACTTATATATTTTATATAATTAAATAAGGTGGAGAGATTTCTTGGCAGCTGCTATAATAACTTCCCATAATTTGTGAGCTAACACACATGTAACAAAGCAAATTGTCAAATAGAATCCAATCTTTCTGTCTGAATTTAAAGGAGGATAGAGAGATCTGTCGAAAAAATTCCATCAAAAATTATCAAAAACATATTAATTTACACGTGTGTTTTGCTCTACAACTCACGAATCAACAGCCCAAAATTTGTATCGTCGAACTACTGTATCAATTATTTTAAACAAAGCTAGACCTATTAGTCCTCATTTATTATTAAGCCAGTTATTCACATTTGAACACATATACTAATTTAGTGTAAATAATCCAATTAAGCCTTGAATTAAAGTGATTGAAAAATATTTGCATTTTATTGTAATGCTGTTGCTGAATTAATAGACATAAGCCATCCTTTCTAACATGATTTTAAACATCACATTTCCCCATTTTCCGTACGAAGCAATAGATGAGTGCGAACTCATTTCTACGTTCCAAGTAACTAGAAAGAAATTATTCCATTTCTACGTAACATAATACCTCCGAAACGGCGACAAATGACCAGAAAGCGTTTTGCATTTCAGAATATAATAAATCTTCATCACTTGCTTCAAGGTGATGAGAAGAAAACACGGATCTCATACAGTAAGGCATCAGAGCATTCTGCTCTGGTTTCGCCAATTCAAGAACACTGTATAAAAGTACAAGGTCTGTTAGACCAAGCGAAGTAGTGGATAGGTTTGACACTGTTTTTCATTTAGCACACAAAAACGAGCAAGTCTAGCCGTTCGTGAACTGGGGTATTCTACAATTTCAACCTTTTGGAAGATTTAAGTCGGTGATTACGTCCGAAACCGCATTGTAATCAGTATGAGTATCGACAATGACGTGCTCCTAAGTCTTAGGGGATAATTAGACTTATTCACAGATGTCTGTCACATGATGAAAGAACATACACAATATTTGTAACCATTTGAAAAAAAAATTGGATAGCTTCTCTTTTCATACAGTGACGGTATCCTTTTACCCGTCTCTTCTATCATCTTAATTGCACTCTAATCGTAAGATTTTAAGTTCAACTAAAGTTCAAGCAAAGACAAAGAACTGGTAATCAAGATTGTCAATTAAACTAAAATATAGATTTTATAGATCCTCTAACAAGGGGCATACTTTTAAACATTTTAATAACTCCATCCACGAGTACTAAAAACATAAATAATTTATCAAAGAATACGATTACCGGAATATGATGCGAATACCTCTTCACGTATTTAATTTCTCAGACTGCGCCGAGTCCTAAATTCACCTTATCAACTATACACGCTAGAATACTTCCCAGTGATCACACAAACAACTTTCCTATTACTATAACCTTTTCATTCTTTTCAATTCTCAGTTGTTTTTATACGACTTGATTATACCTATTCACTCCATTTTCGAAGTTTGCATCACGTTTCTTTTGATTGGGGAGAAACTGGGAACTTAAAATATAAAAACAAAAAGAAACTACAGATGTTAGTCAGAGGGAAGTATCGCAAATAGCCCATGTTACAATATTTGTAACAGTTTTCAAATTATAATCCATTTAAATCCGATGATTATTTTGTAATCATGTGATTAATGGTCAAGTAAACCGAAAAAAAAAAGATTAACTGCTGCTACAAAGAATGATTTATCTTGTAATATATTTCACTACATTCAGTTTTAAGTGTTACAACTGAATACGAGTGAGAACAGCTAAAAATCTAGTCTAGGTCCAAGATATTACGAGAGCAGTAGAAAATGACAGAGCAAAACAATAAAAAGATTAATCGAAATGAAATATAGAATAAGGTATTTCAAGGGGATAAGTGTCTGAGGCTTGATTATAATTACCATTTATTAAAAACATTCATTATATACATATTTAAAGACGTACGGATAAGAATGGTTAATTCTCAGTTTTAATCAAACACTGATTTATAAACTTGATGGAACCAAAAGTCAGACAAGAGTTCAAGCATCTGATGGAAGTTCCTACCTATGGCTTTACAGGACCAAGAAAATGAAATATCCCACTTACCGATTGCCGATTCAATAATTCATAGAATTAACACCACTAGTTTCAAGTTATCAGTGGTGTGACGATCCTTAGATAACTCCACCTTTTCTTATTTATTACCAAAGACTCGGAGAGACATTTGATGGCGCGTCATTTTCGGTATCACGATCGTCACTTCCCGATTATCCTGACAATAATCCTCCCACTTTAAACCCAAATTGTCGACTTCGGATGGACCCGACATTCATATTTCAGACCCCGTGGTAATAATTTAGGAAGATTGTCGCTTCCGTCATCGATAATTCATATCCTCTCGCTGGTCACAGTGGTGCAAGTCTTCGCGTGACTTTACCCATCTCGATATTTATCTCCGTGCCGAAATGCTTTCTTGAGATAAGGCATGGCAATGTTTGGAAAAGGGACATCAATGGATTATGAGCTGAGTATGGATTTATGAATCAAGTTTATAAAGATAATGGTAGGAGAGTTAACAAAAACGATTAACCGACATCGTAATCGATTCGAGGCTTACAAGGGAAGGGCACGACTTAGGTAATTCAGGTGGGCATGAGATTCGGTTGGTTAGTAGTACACTTAAAGAGCATTTACCCGTACAATTCTTAAGTGCACTGGGTAGCCAATACCGAGAAAAACCTTTCTAAGTTTCGAGCGCAGTTTATATACCAGTATAAATTCGGATTCCCTAACAGCGGTGACACACTGTTACTCGCATTATTGACTTTTATTTTTATCCAACCTATTACTGAACTACTCTTGGGGTGGACAGATAAAGCTTGAGTTATAAGATGAAATCTTCCAGGATGACGAGGAACAAAAGATTTGTACAATTTACTTCAAAATGTACTCCTGTAGTTCAACTGTACACTATTTTTTATACACATGTAATGAAGTCTAATATAAAATGTACAAAATTACGCTTAACTAATTAAACATAACAGAGAAATCAACTATTGTGAAGATTATAAAAACGCGATCAAAAGTAGTTCATCCGCAACTGTCATCGGTAAAATTTTAATTAGATGATCCGGTTTGCTTAGTAAGCTTCTAAGCTTTCTGATGACAGAAAAATGTTTTGGAATGTTAACGATGTCTTGTTTTCTCAACAGATATCTTGATAAAACGTTGCCCGTGTGAACAATCTCGTTTTAGATTAATGTGCAAGATTCTTTCTTGAGATAAGGTATGGCAATGTTTGAAAAAGAGATATCATTGGATCATGAGATGGGTATGTATTTATGAATTAAGTTTATAAAAATATTGGTAGAAGAGCTGGCAAAAACGATTACGTAACATAGCAATCGATTCATAGTTTAGTGTTGCAAGCTAAAAATTAATACGTAAGATTTCAATTTCTCATGCAAACGATGAAGTCGTAAATGATTTTGGAAGGTACAATAATAAATGAAAATCCTAGCTGGCAAGTCAAGTTATCTTTTCGAAGACATAAAGATTATATTTTAGTTAGTTATTTAGCTATAGTTTCTATTTATATAACTATACAATGACCACATTCACTAGTTGATCAATTGATCGTATGCTTATCAATACAAATAATATTAAGTGCTGAATATAAAAAAATATCATAAATATTTTGATATCTACAAAGACAAACCGTGATATTATGGATTAGTTTTTTCATGAATGTTGATTTAAAGTTGTTAATTAAAGTTCATAATTAATTCTCAACACACTATTATAGTATTCTTTTGAAGCACATTCGTGAGTGATTTAACACTAGCATGTAAAACTAAATTTCGAATGTAGTTATAGTAATTACAACTACACTAAACAAAGCTCTACACAAGGTGTATAATATTAATACCGAAGAGGGAAGAAATGAGAAAAACACAGATAAAAATGACATTAAGGTTTTATAAAACCCTCATAGATACAACACTTCAAGTCAAAATTTTACCCATGAAATTAAATATCAATATAAAAGACGAAATATAGAACTTAGAACACTAAAGCATTCGCAACCTTATAAAGTGGCAAATATGCTTGGCAAGCAATCCTTCTAAATTCAAATCCAATTCCAGGCACGTATCAAGACTACTGCTTTTCCATTCTAATACAATCAAACCTCCATTCCCGGCAAAAGGCACAGTCCCTTCCATTATAGGTAAACATATTTTGAATAAACAAATACTCATCGCTTGCATTTCGCAGTTCACTCTTTTCGCTCAGCGTCCAGCGGCGATTATCGGAGGCATTCAGCGAGACGTCCCGGACCCTGTTGACCCACAGCAAGCAATTCGCGGGACGGGGCTGTTTACCTACCTAATGCACCCTCTTTAGATCGCCCATGCGAAACAGAACAAAGTCTCCAATTAATGGAGTCCAATCGAACGTGAAGTAAATGAGCGTGAGAAACGGAAAGGCCAGGATAAAGAGCATACCGAAAATTTCTGTAATAAACTAGTTGCTATTTGAGAACTTTGAATGCAAAACTGCACATCAAGAGGAAACATCTCATCACCTTGTCGCTGATGGATCAGCACAGTTATTAGAAAACAGAAATGAATTTTGACTTAGGCTGTCGTCATATTTTGCTAAAAGAAGCAGACTCTAATCCTGAACATTATGTTCCGAATTATGGTTCGTACAGACAGAAAAAGGTCTTGGTATAAAATTAATTCTTTTATTACAATGGTCTAAAAGGTCAGAGATATTAAACAAATATGCTATACTATCTGAAGTATCTGGCGTTGCCCGGGTTTATGTTCACTATTTATAAATTGTTAGGTATGAATAATTATCTAACATATATACTATGTACCTTATTTTCCACGTATCTTTTACAAATAGATTTCCTCACCCAATGGGGTAGTTTTACAAAATCTAATGTAGACAGTGACGGATCACACATTTTTAATGCACCGATTGCGTGAATTTTTGCGAAAAAGGTTTTTTAAAGTAATAAAGTAAAATACGAACACACAACGAAAACTGCAATTTTACACAAAATTACATAAAGAACATTTTATATACACACCATCCGTGAATTCATATTGACATTCAAAAGGCTTCTGAAGGTCAAAATTATCGGAAACACCAGCAATAAAGTAGTAAGGGGAGAAGGGAAGGGGGAAATAAAATATTTGGACAACACATTAAAATATATTCGAATGATTTATTCATCTTGAGATTTGAGAAATAAAATATCTTAAATCGAACACGTTTACAATATTGTTATTGGAGATTCATGCTTGTTATTTATAAATCGTTAGACATGAATAAATGCCTAACATATACTCTACGCCTTTCCTTTTACACGTCTTATACAAAAAGAGATTTAATTACCCATGGGAAGAGGTTTTTCGAAATCTATGTAAACTGTGACCTTCATTCTTGTTTTGAAGGTCAAGCGTGCAAAATTTTATCAAAATTAGAATAAAACTGTAGATTTGTATGAATTAGAAGACACTCTTTTCATATATATATATATAACACATCAATCAATAACTCCCGAGACTAACCCAGAGATGGCGCTCGTAGTAAACCAGTAACCAGGTCTTTCTAGAGTGCTAACCTTTGCTTGAAACGTGTCAAAATTTTAAGTCGATCGGACCAGAAACAGCTGAGTTATCGAGGTTGGAGTAAAGTCGTTTTGCAGTTTGTTTAAAAAATGGAAAAAACCGAGTTTCGTGTTCTGATAAAAGAAACTATTGTTTTTTAATGGGTAAAACACTCAAGCGAAACAATGGATTGAAAATGTTACCCGGATCTTGTCCATCAAAAGCAACGATTTGTAGGTGGTTTGCCGGTTTAAACGTGGTCGTACCGACACAAATGGCGCGAACGCTCAGGTAGAACCTGTGGAAAGCCGTTACACCGGAAAATGTGAGTGAAGTGACAAAATTATAATGAAGAATCGTAAAGTGAAGCTCCGTGAGATTGCTGAGATGACACAGATATCATATGGAAGTTACTTCCCTCATGAAAAAGTGAGCATGAAAAAGGTTTTTCAATTAGGTGCCGCGATTGCGCTTTCGATGGAACAAAAACAGCAACGAGTCGATGATTCGAAAGCTGTTATCTATGTTACTCGCAACAAAAAAGATTTCTTGCAGGAAAAAAAAAAAAAAATTGGAAAAGCGTTGGAACGATTGTATCACCTCTAAGGTGATTAACAAAGGTGTTATGTTGATGAATAAAAATTTTGCAAAAAAAATGGTTACTTTCAATGTATTGAACTCAGGAGTTATTGATTGATGTGTTATATATATAAATATTTTATATAGAAACCAAATTGTGTCTTTCTTTCTCCTTTTACTTGTATTTCTCATTGTGATCTTTCTCTCGAGTCGCCCACTTTCAACGCTCAACCATTGCCTCGAAGATCCCTCACAGAATCAAACAACATTAAACTCTAGTGCATAAACCTCCGTATTGAGATCGCTCTCGTGTAATGGAAGTATGAGACACTTTTAATTCTGAAAGAAAAAATGTTCGGGTCTTCCTCGTTCTTTCCGGTATAAACTGTCATCCCCATGAGTGGACTTCTCTCTCATTCTCTCTTTCCGCTTTGCACTACAGAATGTGCCGCACTCGTTCTCTCTCCTCTACTCTTTGTATAACACGCATTAATACAAAAGTTATTATCGCTTTTAATAAGTTATAATTTTAAGAACCTCAATTATGCACTGGATTTTTTTTTTTTGGGTTTTAAATTTTCTGCAATCTTCTGAAATAACTCCTTTCTAGAAACATTTAAAAAAACTACTATAATGTAATGACACTAATACTTTTCAACATTTTGTCAATTAATAAATTGACACCTACAAAATAAAAGAAAAGAGACTAGACATTAGTAACAAAAGATTTTGAATACAATAAAGTTTCAAAGTATTTTGTTAAATTCATAACCTAATACGCGCTAACAGGCACCTGTATTTTCTTTATGATTTCTTCATTCGCATTAATGATTTTGTTTACTAAGTCACATTAAATATGCCTTTAAATTACGCAGCATACACATACAAAGCTTGATTATTTTAAGGAGGAAAAGCTGTTCGTGCACACTGAGATATTACTAAAGAATATGGCAAACAGCACAAGTGTAACTTTGATGCAATGGGTTTATCAGTACTGGTGACCCACCCAAGAAATTATAATGGAGATGATCAGAGTAGAATCTCAGCATAAAGATAAACCTAATCTTTAACACTGAGACCGGCATTTCCTCAAATTCTAATTGAAATAAAGAGTTTAATTTTCTTTTTTTATTAACTGTGATAGTATAACTTTAAACAAACAATGCATAATATTTCATTCAAACAGACATATCAAGAATAAAATTTAGTACTTCCTATTCATTTATAAACTTTAAAAAAATCAAGATTACTTGTATTATTGTATATTAAGAAGATATTGATGAATTTAAATAATTTTTACACTCCAGTTAATCAATTTATTACCTGATTTGAGCAGAGCAATATCTTGTTTTAGGTTACTTCTTTTGATTTACCTAACACGTTAAATGAAATTTCATCACATGAAGTAAAATCACAGTAATTGAATAGAGATCAAAGATTCCATTTGTAGATCATAATGTATCGATAATACCTTGTTCAATTGAAAATTTTAAAAAAGAGAAAATTTGCAAGGCTTAATAAAATAGGCAACTATATAGGTCATAACTAAAAGCTGATATAATAAGGACATTTGGATGAAAGATATCCATAGAGAAAATTAAATATCATTCTGAATCATTGAAAGATATTTCTAAACTGTTCGAATTATGTCTGTGATAAACGATTTTTATAAACTCAACTTCTAAAAAGAAAGTATTTTATTAATATAATTTTGTTTTGATGAAAATCAAAGAAATAATTCATACGATATAATCAGGAACTGAATAGAGCTTAATTTATATCAAACTTGGGCATTTATCCTAAACCTATATAAATATTAATCACAAACTATTTCACAAATAAAGGGCATCTTGCTGAGGTTGTGGGCTTCATTATTATGACATTTTCTAAAAAAGCATTAGCAAACAATAGCCATCATCTATTTCAGTCTGTATTACATGCTCTTTTCACATTTTCTCAGTGATTAAATACATTTTCTTTTATCTTCATGTGTCTGAAAACAAGATCACATACTAAGTTCTAAGCCAGAGTCAAAAAGATAGTACTTAGGATATCAGGTTAATATCCATTCAAATGTTTTGTATTTATTTTCTTTAGAGTTGATCAGCAATCAAAGTGGTCACATGACTTTCCTCAAAAGAAAAATTTCCGAAAATTTGTTCTCGAAAAAGAATCTTCAGAATTCACTTTTTTTTTTCCTTTCTAGTTTGCCATTTTCCTAATGAACAAGAATTCTTCTTTTTATGAAACAATTTTTAAAATCTTTTAAAACTTTTAACTAACCAGTTTTGATTTTAAAATGAATAGTACTTACCTTACTTATGTATTTCGACACATGTGATTTTCTTCTCTAAAATCTTAGATTGAAACGATCTTTCAGGCAGTCATAAGAAACCTTGCATACCCACTAAGTCTCTGTATACATAGTTAATTATTGATAAAATAATTTTTACTGTTTATGGGACGATATGAAGTGCGAAATAATGAATATCATATTCGTATCCATCCATATAAAATGATTGTCGATAAAATCTCCTTTCTTTGAAACACTTGTGCTATAATAAATTAGGATCTATTTAAATGAACATGTTTCCACTACTGTTAACAAGGGCAAAACTCGAGAATACAAAATTAATTCCATCAGTTTCTTGAACAACAAACCTAAAATGACCATGCAACTAATGAAAATGCCCCTTCATTCCACACTGACCAATCCTTCAGAAACATACGCAACAAGTTGCGCCCATTTCTCACGAGTCCACTTTCGAAAACGCTATCCTTCATTAACATGAGCAATGCGATTTCCTCTCACCCTGCTTCACTTCTTAATAAAGTAGGTATACTCTCCAGACGACGACAGTCCTTCCACCACACCCTCATCCAATTTTCGGATATCCGAATTTTAATTAAATTTTACAATTGTGCCCAGAGCCTTCCCCAGTCTTAAATAGTCGTATGTCATAAAAGAGGCATTAAAAGCGAAATCAATCGCATTTACTCCCCACTCCCTTATAGAAAGTCGTCTGCTTTTCTCAGAGAGAGGTAACGGATGAGGCAATCGAAGGCTAAAGGGAAGGAGGAGAGCTGAACTATTTTAATTCAGTGGTTTCAGACGAAGGTAGGTGATGGAGTAGATTTGTAGTTTTATGACCAATTTCCTATTGAAGAGGTTCGCTGGAGCACTCAACAGAATGCATTTGCATTCGGTGAACCGGAGAGACAACGGAAATCATAGAAGTTATTGAAGAGAGCAGTTAAGCTGTGTGAATGGGATGAAGGTTAAAGTACAATGCACGAGACATTAGAAGTAATCGGAAGATTAATCCGCGAGGTTGCAGGTACAATGGATGGTATAGATTATAAAATACGGTGAGATGATGGTAGCACAATCCAAGCCAAACAGTGGCGATTAATCATCTTTAGAATCTAGAATGAGTAAAAAGGGGACTATCCCTTCGTGGAGAAAGGGATGTGAGTTATAGTATTTAAGACAATGAAATACTATACAATGTTGGAAAAGACGTGTAATTCATGCAGACTAAAAGGAAATATATTTTGAGGAAACGAAATAATAGTACACACAAAGCTTAACACCTTCAATAACTTCTCCTTGATTTCCGTTGTCTCTCCGGTTCGCAAACAATCGAATAAATGGACTTGCCGATTGCTCCAACCCTTCAATAGAAATTCGGTCATAAACACAGCTTCTCTCACCATTTTCTCTCGTCTTGAAACCACAGCTTCCAATTAAAATATCTCTAACTCTCCCCTTCCCTTTGGCAGCTGATTGCCTCGTCATTCTCTCTGAAAAGCAGACGACTTTTATAAGGTGGGGGGTAGAGTCTGATTGATTCTGGCACCAATGCCTCTTTATGGGCATGACTATTTAAGACCATGCAGGCACAATTGTAAACCCCAATTAAAACCGGACTCAATTGAGGGTGTGGGAAGGACTGTCGTCGTCACAGAGAAGGCCTGGGCTTTATTAAGAGTGAAGTGAAAAGGGGTGAGAGAGAAATCGCATTGCTCCGTATTGTGAAGGGATAGCGTTTTGGGACTCGTAATGGGCGCAGTACCGTGTTTCTGAAGTTGGTCAGTGGAATGAAGGGGCATTTCATTAGATTGCATGGTCACTAGGTTGTTGTCTAAGAAGCTTGTTCAAACACAGCCATTCAGTTCTGTTAACAATGAAGCTATATTCATTAAAATCTGAGCCCAACCAGCGAAATAATAACTCTAAAACAAGGAACGCAAACTTTTGGCTTCTTATATCAGTGGACCAACATGTGTAATATTAATATCGTCTGGCTGGCTAAAGTATTTTGTCATCGAATTAATACTTAGTGAACAGTTTCAGTTATGACTTTGCCAGAAGAAAGATGGTCAACAGACACGGAAAATCAATCGAAATACACTCGTGGCTTGGTTACCAGTAAATTTTAAAATCAAAACTGTTGATTAAGTTTTAAAAGATTTTTTAAAAAGAGCCAACTTCATAAAAAGAACGTTCGTTGAAAATAAAGTGAAAGGAAAAAGGGAGTAATTCGAAGATTTTCTTTTTTCGAGAACAAAAGATTTTCGGCCCTACTTTCGAAGAAAAAATTGCAGGCTGAGTACATAAAATAAATGCAAAAACATTTGAATGTGCCAGTACTATTTTTTTTGACTCGCTTAGAACGCAATTATGTAATTCTGTTTCTATTTCATCATGATATGATAATCTTCATTTGTTCGGAAGTAAAATTGTGCAAAACTCAAAGCATTAAATAACGAATATTAGATGATTATAAATAAGAAAAATGTTCGTATTCAACGATCCCGGCAACTAAATAGCGGTATTTGAAGTAACTATAATTTAATAATATTTGAGTATGGCTCTTGAGTTAAACTAGTTATTCCGACAATATGGTGAATTTTCATCAAAACAAAACTTTTTATGCTATTTCTTAAAAAATAAAACCGCGTTTTCTATTTTGAGAAAAAAAAAGTTGACGTTTGACTCCGCCATTATGACAGCCCCAAAACCAGCGCATGATAATGATTCGAAAGTATATTTATTTTCTGTGGTTATTTTCTTTTCATCCAAATGTCCTTTTATTATTTATCGTATTTAGTTATGACTGTATATAGTTAGTTATTTTTTTTATTAGTTTATCAGTACTACTGTTTAAAATTTTCAGTGAACAAAGGAGACCGCGACTACATTATGATTTTTACAATCAGGAACACATAACTAAATCAGATTTTTTATTTCATGTGTTAGCAGTGCACTCATTTGAAGATAATGAAACAAAGGAATTGTAAACAATTTAAAAAAATGATATTTCTTGAAGCAGAATAATGAACCAACTGGAGATGGCAAAAAAGTATTTAGAACTAAATCATTGTCTTCATTAATAATAATGGTAATACCAGTACTTACTTATTTTTTTTTAAATAAGGAGAGCACTAAATTTATTGCAGTGTCTGCCAGCTGTCGAAAATATTATGCATTGTTGATTTAAGTATAATATCACGGTTGAAAAGAAATTATTTACATTTCGCCAGAACTAAATCTTTCGATTCGGTAAAAGATTGGGTCTTTATGCTGGTATATTTTCTTGGGTGAATAGTCACATTATTCAAACCCATTGCGTCAAAGGTCGTAATTGATAACTGTTTTCCTTCCGCTTGATATTATAATAAGTATTTTGAGGCGTTCCTTTAAACTGTCCAGGCTTTTATAATGTATGTGCGTGAGCATTTTTTAATAATGGACAATAGGCACAATCTAATGTAAAGCATCAAGAAAAACACGGTTTTTAACGTAAGTACATGAATTTGAAGCTCACTTTTGGCTTTTATTTAATTCAAAAAGAACGTTGTTACATTAACCCTTTCTTTTTTTATTTCGACGGAGTGTATGGTGAACAAATCATTGAAAATATAATTGATTTTAAATGTTTCTCAGAAAAGGAGTTATTTCCTCGAGAAAGACACTGAAGACACGAAACTCTGAAAGAAAAGATCCCGTTACTGGTGGCAAGAATATAACTTTGATAAAAAGCGGTGAATAACCTGACGTATTTAATGAGATATACGAAAGTGAAGAGCAGCACCCTAAGCAGAAGGAGGCTTGTTGTTGAGTTTTGGTCGGAAAAGGAAGACAGTTTTCTTTCGAAGAATAAAGTATTCTCGTGCTCAATTACGACGTTACTGCGACCGGTTTTCGCCAGCTTGGGATAATGTTGTTTGAACTAAATGACGCAATTGAGACGAGCCGACAGACGCATCAGGAAAAACGTCTAATGAAGAGCCAAAGGTTAAAGGAGAAAAGTATTTGATTCAGTTTCGACTAGCTATGCTAACAACCAATAACCATATGTATATATAAACGCATCAATCCGTCTGTTGATGAAACAGCATTTTTTTATAATTTTTTTGATTCATCGGCTGCCAGCGCCTTTGTTAATCGCAGCAGAGGCGAACACCGTTCCAGCACTTTTATTTTTTTTTCCCGCAAAATCTTTATTGCGGTAAATAACGATAAACAGCCGCAGTCATCGACTTTCGTTATATTTTATTCAGAAGCAATCGCGTACCCGCTGGAAAAACACACAAATAACAATTTCATGAGATGGCTCTCCATATCTGTCATCTCGGCAATCTCGCGAACTCGCTACGATCTTTTCGTGCTGGTACGATAAAACTTCACTCACATTTTCCATTGTAACGGCTTCCGCAGCCCGACGTTCCGTCATTTGTCGATAGAGCGCATTTAAACTCGACCACAAATCATTGCTGTCGGACAATCGAATCCGTGTTTCACTTGCGCGTGTTTTTGCGGTAAAACGTGTTTTCGTGGCTTTATAAAGCACCGATGGCCTCGTAACTCAGCTTGTTCGTCGACAAGTACGACGCGTTTGTGCTAGAAAGTTTACCGGTTACTGATGACATATCTCTGGGTTGTCTCGGGAGGACCAAATACCCGACCCGATGTCGTTACTATGCTAACAATGAAAGGTGATATTCCATGAATCTACGGTTTTATTCTGGTACGATAGTGCGTGTGACGAAGGCAAGAGTAGGACTACATGAATTTTCGAAAAGGTATACATGGTGGTCAAATCTCTTTGTATGGTGTAAAGGAGGGCATTGAAACCTATGTTAATTTATT
>BMAW01017409.1:972748-987862 GCA_019974015.1 Nephila pilipes
TGCCTTCCCCGCCACGAAGTAGAATAACATTCCTTGATGTGGTGGGGAAAACATAGCTTGCTGAAATAGCTTTACAGCAGGAAGCTTAAATTCAATAGTTGCTTTAAATTGGATATTGATGAATGAAATTATACAGTTTGGTGGCAAATGGAACATGAAGTTCAATAAGAATTATTTTTTCACTTACAATGAAATAAGTCTGAACAATGGAAGTCTTGTGGTCCAAATAATGGATTAGAATAGAAGTCCTAGTAGTAGTCGAGTCGTTCCTATTCCAAGTCGTTTCATTCGCTCTCAATGCTAGTGAGATATCGTGTAATTAATACCACATAATTTTAAAGATTTTCTGTCTTTATGAATTTATACTTTAAGAAGATGCAAGTAAACATAAAAATAAGAGTATAAAACAGTTTTATTCTGAAGATTTGAATACTGCAATAAATTTCTTAACGCAGCAGAGATTTCAAAACGACTACCGCCTACCAAACACTCCCAGCCCTACAGTCACAAATACCAACTAGTTTAAATGGGTGTGGTACGTCAAATTTACTTTCGTATGAAACACGAATATTATAAATGACATTTTGTATGAGAAAGATTATTATAGAAACTAAACGAGGCAGACACGAGAAACATCCATTGTATACTGTATATAATACAAGTATCATAAATTACAACTAAAAGAAACAGCTAAAGATGAATTATGAAAAGGATACTAAAAGTCTGATTTCAGATGCAGTTATAAAAATAAACACGGATCATGCAATACTTTTGACTACACGTTTGGTTGAAGCGAAGCGAGTTTCTCTGGAATCAAAACAGTAAATACTGTCAATAACGTACTGAGCATGTGATTGTGATGATTAATAGCGTTGCACTTTGAAACAACACGTGCGCTATTGGCGACGGCCTATTATAATTCTGAGCCTCGGACAAGTAACGAGAACACTTGGAATGGGACCTTCTTAGTGGCATAAGAGTTCGAATCCCCAACTCGACGAAAACGACGTCGGCAGCGAGCTCGCGATCATGACCCCTAGATTAACAGCAGCTTAATGTACTGAGCTATCTAAAACATACGCTAATTAAAGTAATTCAAACGAACGATTGTCGCCAATTGGCGAGAGAAGGCGACTGAATGAAACGTTAAACAAGAATTGTACATTACAAATAACAATTGCATATAAATGCTTTTCCTACTTAAAAATGCTTCTATAAAATCAAGATTTCATCACTTCTAATTTAGCAAAACTTTTATACTACATTAATTCATTCAAACTATTTTCTTCCCTTTTTATTTCAGGCTCTATTGTTTAGTATGAACGATTCAAAACGTGGATGAATAGAAATAGGTAAAATAAAAGTGAGCAGAGTAATTCAACCGTGTTCATTGTGTGAGTTTAGTTTTAAACAAAGACATAAAGCAAAAAGAAAAATATATATTCGTCGAAGAAATAATAGCAGCACATTAATGATGCAAAGAATCATAAAACACAAACTATATAATTCTCAATTAACATTTCAAAGCATGAAACTTTATTTCTTCAGCTAGACATTAAATGAAAAGATGCTAACCATTAACGCGTTGTTCTCAAATTTATTTGTGAGTCTGAATGGAACTAAAAGGATTAAAATGAGTCTCGCTTTCGAACCAAAAACATAAAACGAAAATAATAGAATTGATATTAATGACGGAATAGATTTAACGCAAACAATGAGCAAACATTGCAACACCTTTGAATTAATTATACTTCAAAACTTGCTTATTTGAAGAGAAAGAAAGAAAAAAAAAAAAATCTCGAAAAATAAAGTTTAAAAAATCGTATTGAACATAATAAACTTACATTTTAATTCAAACAATATATTTTTAATTCTTATTCTTGTAATTAAATGTTAATTTGTATAAGAAATAAATAACAAACACTTTCACACAGGGAGCAAATTGTTATTTTGGTATACATATATACATGTGTGTCCCTTTTTTAGATTAAAAACATAATAAACATAGAAAAAAAATGAATATTTACAATTCTTCTTACCTATATTATTGTCAGCAGCGTCTAAAGACACGCTACACGAAGAGACCTGCAATAAATAAATGCATATTCAGATATTTATTTATTATTAAATTTAATTAACATAACACTCATCTAATTTTATTGACAGCATAAATTCGAATTCTGTTATTATTAACATGTTCAGAGAACTATATTGAAACTTTAAAGTCAGGTTAAGGCATATTTTTAAAAATCTTTATTTGATTGATTGTTTGTTACCGTCACACTCGGAAGTAACACGAGGGTTGTCGGCGACAGACCTCGTAATTTTGAATCTCACTCAAGTGATGAGGACGATACCTGAGCTGCCCCATCCCTCTCCAAACTTTCACGCCAAGTTACTGGACTGACTTACAGCCTCGACAGATTTAATGTGCATCAGTCTCCCTACACGTTTATATCTTAAGTGGCATCACGACTTCACAACTCGGTGGAAATAACGTCGGTCATAAGCTCGCGACCACAATTATTTATTTGAAAATAAATATATTTGATAATTAAATTAACGGGCTTATACATATTAACAATTGGTTTTCTTATATACTCAATTAAAATTTATTCCACATAAACAAAACAAAACAAAAATTAATAGCATCAAAAATTGTAGCTGCCTAGACGATGTTCTGAAATTATTTCCATTCGAACTACTTCAAAGAAGAAACAGAAAAATTTCAATCTATAAGTTACTTTTATCAGATAAGTATTTGCCTTTGACAAGTTATCAGTAACGACTAAACAATATTTAAAAAAAGTTTAGCAGTTGATAGGAATATGTTATTGTAACCTTTTTAGGACAAACATGGGTATGATGAAAAGGTACAACAAATTAGTAACAGGATTTTTATATTTTACATGAAATAATGATCTTCTTTTTAGTTATTATTACTAAACAGTATTCACATTACGAGTAATAAGTATCAATAATGAATAATAACAACTCGTGACGGCGAAGAATAAGACAGTTTCAAATCAATTGAGTTGCAGATATTATTATTAAGTTATGACTGCCTATTATATTGTGCCGAGAATCGAGTTGCGGCTTTATTTTTTACTTTTCAACCTCTGTTCATTAAAAGTTGTTTTTCTGTTTTTTTTTTAAAAAAAAAAGACGTAGAATATTTTAAAACAGAACAACGAGAAGTTTTAAAATTATTCCATGCACAGTTTTGCGAAGAACCGATTTAGCCACCAAAAGTGTAACGTTTTTTTAAAAATAATTATTGAATTTTTCAGTTAAATATGGGAATTAAGCGATATAAGATTGAAAGAAAATTTAATTTCTTTATTCATTCATTCACTCATTTATTTATTAACTAATTTTAATGAGAAAAAGTACTCGAAAAACATTTTATTTCGCAAAGTCAAAGTGACCTTTTCGTCCCTAGGGAGTTGGGGGAGGGCTTAAAAAATACAGCAACTAGTGTTTACTTTCTTTAATGTTAATGTTACTGATCAGTATTTTCAAATTCAGAACAAGGACATAAATCTGGTTAATAACAAACTCTCTGACGTTTAAAATCTACAAGTTACACATCTCGTATATTCAACATTTGGTTTTCATAATAATGGAATTTTTATTGAATAAGTTGCTTTCTCAGACTATTCAAATGGATTTTTTGCATCAAAACTATCCCCTGAAACGGAATCAGAAATAATATCTCACACTGACTCATTCCTTCAATTTCTTTTTTTTTTTCAAAAAGTCCCCGCATCATGAGATGAATTTAAATTTGCATATTTCAAGGCTATATAACAAAATTAACAAAGGAAACATTTTGAAAGAGAGTTAGAAATTTATTACACGTATTTTTTGAAGTGCTTATCCACACAATTTGTTCTGGCACAGAGCCCTGAACTTTTGTCTCGATTGTCATACAATAAGAGACAAAATTTTATGCATCTCCCTATATTTACGAATTCAAAGGAGATAGAATTTCTCATAAAATATTTATTTTCACTGGTAGGATTATAGTCCTAAATATATTGTTAAATATTTCTGAATTCCACATCGTTTTTTAGAATAAATATTTATATATTATTTTGTGTGTTTTTATAAGAGTATAATAATAAGTTATGCATTGCATATATAGTAAAGCATTTAAAGCGAACTTTTTTTTTTTAAATTACTTTTTCTGCAAAAATGATAAATGCCTTTACCCTAAAATCCACAATATACTATATGATATAAAAATGATTTCTTATTCTTTTTTCCCCAGTATTTATTTTAATTAATTTATTTATATTGAATATGTGAATGTATAAAAAATATTCGCATCGAGAAATTAATAAAGATAAATTATTTTCACTATCCTCAGATAAAATTAGAGAGATAAACTAACGTTCTATTTAGTATTATTTTAATTAAAAACGTGATTTTTATTTTTCCGAAATTCAACCGATTTGATTTTTCGAAACATGTGTACAGTGATAATATGTAGTAGTTATATAGCATTAAATTCATTATATTATATTTGCGAGTTTTGTTCGAGGAATCTAAAGAACAAGTGGATCTAAGAACAGTTCTTTACAAATGAAAATGCCAGGTAACAGGTATGAACAGGTAAGAATAGTAAGAACAGAAATTCCCATCCCTATTTAAGTACCGATCACCTGTCTGACTCGCCTGTAGGCTTATCAGTGGTTCCAAATCATGCCAACTACTATGATTTGGAACCATGCCAAATACCAAATACCATGCCTCATACCATCAGGGATATAGAACCCAAGTGAGGCGTCCTTGCAGTCATCAGAGGTACGTGAATTCCACTTCATGAAAACATTTGTATAGTTCGCACTTTGACAGTTGTGTTCTCCAACACCGAAATCTGTAGTACATGAAAAGTGGTGTACATCTGCCATCGAGGTTCCCGTTCCTTCAGGTCTTTTAGATATTTTCTGCTAAGTCAAATTTGATTTACGTCAGATCGAGTTTCCATCGTCATTTTGCGTTACTTTGTCACTATCGATGAGACCTGGGTTCCTCATTATACACCCGAAACCTAACAACAACTAAAACAATGAATTACTTCGGTGAATCTGCTCCAAAGTAGGCGAATTGAGTCTCGTGAGCTGGAAAAGTTGTGGCGATGATTTTTTTGGGAATGCGAAGGGCGTCATACTTATGGACTTCTTAGAAAAAGGAAAATCGAAGAATGGATATAGTGAGATGTCCCAATCCAATTTCTCCTACACAACACAGGTACTTTTTGAACTACCCTAGTACTTCAAATTATTAATTAAATTTGGACATTCCTTAAAGTAATTTTATGCTTACACCCTTGATTTTTGTTAATCTAGCTCTGAAAAGACAAAAATCTGTTCCGCCTCAAGCGCACCCTGAAAAGGATCGTGTCTCATCAAAATCCGAGTGTGGGTGGGGGCCAAAGAAGAACTGCCGTCTTCTTATCATAGCGCAAGGTATTTTATGCCTTCTGCCAAAGGCACCCATCTCCATAAATCGCTCGCAGAACAAAAGCTTCAAATAAAAAACAAGAGCACCGGGAGTCCAAAAACGAAAGTGGGTTCTGCCACCGTAACAAACGGTCCCGTAATGGTAACATCCCCCTGTCCCATATTTCTCCGGCACCACTTCAGGGAATATAAATATTCCTCGGGGGGAAACGGAAAACCGCGGAGACGTAAAAATAACAAGCACTTACCGCCGGACTCCGGGTCCGGCTAATGGTGGAGATAAGTCCCGGACAATCGTTAGCGGTTGGGGAGTGCATTAGCACGCGGAACGAAGATATCGCTGACGTTTGCCTTCTTCGCTTTTCTCTTTCACCCCTAAATGATAATCGATGACGTCTCGAGGAGGCCCTCTTCGTCTCCAAGAAAAACCTGAAGAATCGTGAGTGACGACGGCTTTTAAAAAGGAAAGCGTCCATTTAGACCTCTCTTGAGAGGTAAGATGAAAATGTGAGTCGTTTGTTATTGGGATGAAGCGCACTTTGGATATTTTCTTTATCTCATGTTACTAAGAAGGGGTGAATAATTAAAAGACTACTATTTCTTACAGGAAACTAGGACTGTCCATTTTGGTGCAGTCATAGAGGGTGTCGCAGATAAAAAAAAAATAATAGCTTAGGATTTTCTTCGAATGAATAACAAAGAAAAACAATATTACGGACTTATTCCGGCCCTGCTGGATTTTAAGGACTTGCAACAACAATTTGTTAACGATGCTAAAGCAAGCAATTACGTTTTATCTTGTGTTTTTCATTTAACGCATCATTTAATCCCTTCAGAAATAAGCGTTTGATGTAGAGTGTCGTATAACTTTTAAAAACTTGTACAATGAGTCCTGAAACACCTTTATCCAACAGAAATTCTTTCTCCCTTTTATATCACATCTGAGAGATATTAACTTCATCTTACTTAATTTACTTTTTACTAGGTAAAGCTAAAGTGATAGCTTTGGTTCATTTTAATTTTGTCTTTAAACTTCACACAAAGAACATATGGTTGTATAACAACAACTTTATTCATTTGTATCTTTGTCGTGTTACGTTGATGAGCAGCGATATTTACGTTTGGCTTGTGTAACCTTGTAATTCAAAAAGAGATATCCGTCGCTGTCTTAGCAAATAATAATGATTTCACATATTGGCACATATCTCCTACCACGTTCCATTGGTGAGCAATGCAGTTTACTTAAAGCGCGTGCGTCACCTTGCGATCTATACAGAGTTCTTCTCTCTAGAGTGTTTGTAAACAAGCATCTAACACATACACCCATTACAAAGTGGGATTCTATAAGCGGATCTAAACAATCCTAAAATTACAAATAAGCTTGGTCAGTAGAATTGGAGTTGGTAAAACACACAGGAATCCAAAGAACATATTGCCACAAACCTTACTCTGTGAGAAAATGTCAGTCATTGAACATTAAATTTAAATTAAAATCGTAAGCTTATTATTACATTAGAAAACATCAACAAGAATTGCTAGAAGCATATTTGTGCTTAGTAATGAGAAGGTTATGAAACGACAGAAGGATAAGTATTCGATTATTATACATTAATTTTCTTAACTAAAATGCATGATTATTCAAAGTGAAACATTCGATTTCAAAATTCCATATTTTCATAAATAAACGATTCAGAATGATAAGTAATGCATAAATACAAAGGAAAAATATAGTCGTTTTATATTACGAAAAATAAATGGCAAACATGTGTACTTCGTCAGGCTATTTCAAGAAAAATGTTTTAGAAGCTTTCACGGGGCTATCTCGTAGTCAGATAAGTTGTAGTGGACCAGGTGATTTCATGTAAAACAACTGGTCATTTTAGTCACCTGATATGGTCCCATGCTATTTCTTCCAATGAGGGTTTGTAAAAGATGAAGTGTACGCTACCATTACCCACAAATTTAGTTGAACTTAAACAACGGAATTCTGCTACAGTACAATCAATTACAACTGACACTTTTCAATGTGTTTGACAGGAATTTACATTTCGAATAAATATGATATGTTTAACAAAATGAAGTTAAATCTAACATTTACGACATATATAAATCACACAGTGAGCAACAACAAAACATACTTTAATTTTAACAACCATTAACAGAAAATTAAATTAATCGTAAATGTATACATTACACAATTTTTCAACAAAAATATAACGAAAAAGCAAATAGAACTTTTTTTTTAGAAAACCAACAAGATGTTGCACAGTAATAAAAATATCCCATACAGATTGCCAAAAACCGAGAAACTGTACCAAAAAAAAAATAAATAAATAAATAAATAAAACAAAACTGAGAAAAACATATTAAAATTCAATTCAAGGTATTCTTCTGGTTTTTTTTTTCTTCCAATCTTTGCAAACGAATAAAAGAAACTACAAGCATAAAAACAAGATGATGGTAACTATTCTACTACCACCTTAGTATAGCGTGCGCGAAGCTTTTACTATGGGCAGAGAAGAAAAAAAAAATACAAATGCGCCTGGGCGTGGATGACATTTCACGCTTATGGAGCAGTGCCATGAGCTGCAGACAGAACACTTTTTTTTCCATGTACCCTCCCTTTCCTATTCCCTCGGGGATGACCCTTTGGAATGCATTATGCATTGGATGCCCTTTTTTGATAGGAAGAACGGTCTTGCGGATTCGTCTGCATTCGCATGAATGCCTGAAAGAAAGGCACAGAAAAACACAGGACATTCTGAAGAGAGCTATTTTGGTAGGGCTCTATTTTTTCGCTCATATAAGACGTGAGCTATTCAGACTTGGTGAAAATACTTATCAGTTCTACAGAAAACAAACTTTTTTTCCAAGTTTTAATGCTCGTGACTTTTCCCAACTAAAAATAATACATGCGGCTTCACTACTAAGGATGTGTTCCCATGAAACTCACTAAGTATTCAATCAAAATATATATTTTTATTCTTGTCCAAGAATAATCAAAAACAAATCTTTGCATTACGAATGTGGAACTACACATATCTCACGTTCTCCACCTAAGATAAACTGGTAATTCTACTAATCTGGATAGCTGTAAAAGTGAATCCGAATCAGGAACAAATAAATACACTGGGTCCAATATTAACAAATCGATGATTATTTAACTTTCTGGTAAAAATGTCATGTGCACAACATGCCGCTAACCTTCAAACTGTTCTCAGCATTTAAATATGTCAGATCTCTCTGTTTGATCCTTCTGTAACATGGACTATTCGTGATTTATTTCCCTTTGACTAACATACGGGATTCTTTCTGATTTTATATTTAAGGTCCCAGCTTCTTTCCAATCTAACGGAATGTGATGTAAATTAAGAAAACTTCGGAAGAGGAGTAAATAGATAAAATCAAGTCATATAAAAGTGATAGTGAATTGAATTAAAAATAGTTAAGGTGACTTTAATAAGAAGAGAGATGGTGTATGTGCGTGGAAGTATTTTAGCAGATTTGGTGAGATAATGACTCAATGATGTTAAGAAAAATTTCAGGAAGTATTCACATCTTTTTTTCCCCAGAAAGATAATTCTTTGATCGATTATAGAAGTTGTTAGCACTCGCAGAATGCATATTAACAGTGGTGAGCACCCGCCTTATTTGAAGCGTAAATAAAGATATTTTGGATAACTTTTAATTAATTGGTTTGCTCTTCAATTTAGGTAGATATTTAGATCCAGTGATTAGCTTTGAGATGACAGACGAGACGGGTAATAGGAAGCCGTTACACTTCAACTTCAATTCACTACATTTTAAATATACAGCAATGCTTATATATGATAACAGTTATTCACAAGTTGAGGTACTAAAATGAAATAGCGTCAAAAAGTATCTTATAAGGTTAGTTGAAGCGGGAAACAAGTTAGAACTCGTTCCGGCATTACTATAGAAAATAAATAAAATAGCTAAATTATTAATATTATTTTCTTTGTCAATATTTACGCATCACTAGGTGAAATTATTTTCAAATCATTTTCAGATTGTTGCCCGTAATTATCACAATTTTTTTTTTTTTTAATAATGTCACTTATTTCAATCAGACCATAGATAGGAACATGCAGACATTCTTAGTGAACGCGCTTAACTTAGTGCATGACTTTTTATTTTACTGAATGCATATAGCATTGTGTGTGTGGAAATCTTTATTTTCATCAATATATTTTAACTTTTTTAAAAATTAGTTGAAATAATTTCCGGCTTACCTATCATTAATACAGTTAAGTAAATCGCAGTTATTTTTTTTAAAAATATCTTCGTTATAGTTCCAAAAATGTATAATTTCTTATACTTAACCTTTTTCTTTAATGTCCCTTCAGATGGCAAACCCTACCTGCGCAAAAGAATTGCGCTAAACACAATAACCGCCAACAGTGGCCAAATATCCCACTTGGCAATATAGCTGGGGAAAAAACTGATATTGTTGTAAAAATTGGCTCAAGAGGGACTAAATTGTATTAACAGATTGATTAGTTCCTTGATTAAAATAGTTAATTTTCAACAAAGAATTTTCTTAACAGTCATGTCGGGTTTTTTTCCCCTCCGCCGCAGAAAATTTCAAAAGCTGTAAAATCTTACTGCAAAGCTTCTGAGATATGGAAATTTCAAAAATGGTTCACTTAATATTCAATGAGAGTCCCAAACCTTTGATGATATAAAATTTTCTACACAACATTAATCAAAGATGCTTACATCAGTCGATAGATAACTATTTTTCCAGTTTTAAAAATATGTATTAAAAATAGAAAACATAATTTTATAAGAACATACATAATTTAGTACAAAAAAAAAAAAAAAAAAAAACCTAAAACTTTTATATATGTGAATTTGCTAAATCTTGAGATCCCTGAATCCAAAATTTCATTTAATAACCTGTAATAGTTTGGAAAATAATTCAGATAAGAAATTATGAAAATTCCTATTTAGTAGAATTATGAGGTAGTCTACAAACTTAAAATTTTTAATTATCGATCTCAAAACAAGGTGGAGTCAAAAAGGAAAAATGCAATGAATAGTGAAAACTAAGTGAAATGCATTAACTTTATTCATTACGCATTTAAATCCAAATCTAATATATGTATTGATAATTATTATATATTGAATTCCACCTAAGTTTCAACTCGGTTCCTTTTCAAAATACCAGTCTTAGTCACAGTACTTAAAGTTATGTTGGCATTCATGTTTTACATCATGAAATCCATTATTCTGTGACATGAATTTGAAGTCAATTAGAAAAGTTGGAGCCATCAAAAATTTAACACGAACAAGATCAATACAAAATGAACAACGCTGTTCAAGTTTTGTTACTAAAACTGGTTTTATATAAGTAAGTTCTAAGAATGTTTGCAATAATTCTTTAAATAACAATAACGATTTCTATGAATACGAAATTCATATGAAACCTATCTAAACGAAGAAAATATATCACACGAAATAAAAATACAAGTTTTACAAATGGCTTTCTTTTCGGCAACACAATGATTCAGGCACTTTTTCCCCATAACATAAACATCTATCGTAACACAAAGAAACGTTTGACATATTGAAACTTTCAATTGATAAGCTTATAGAGATCAACATAACATTAAAACTCTCTTCAACTACCAAAATATATATTGTAGGAGGAGAGGGGAGTGACGAAAGCATATGACCTGGAACTTCGGGAGGGGGGGGGGCAAGTCTCGAAATTCTTGTGACAAAATATATGGGCTCCAAATAAAACGCTTGGTCGCCACCACAGATAACTTCGGCCCTCTAAAAAATGCAGCGAATCCAAAGACCCCCTCTCCCCCCATCATCACTGAGATAGAAACTCGTTCCCATAAAGCTTCCGCCAAAAAGCCAGTTGCCGATGCCATAATTCTCTTGCTCCCGAATCCGCCATCAAAATTCCCGAATCCAGGAAAACAGGAGAAAATACGACCCTGCGAATAGGAATGGCCACTTTGCCTTTTCTTTCTGGAAGCCAACAATAAATATGGAGCAGGGGGTGTGGTCTCTTCCCCCCACTTCTTTTGTTTCAAGCTGTAAAAAGTCTACAGGAGGGTAATGCCGTTCCGATCAGATTTTCGATTTTGTAGCCTTTTTTGTTTCATTGGATCGTGTGTACACAAGTTTGCTGTATCTTTTTTCCCCCGTTATTTTTCATGCATGGATTTCACATCAGGGTTTCTGTTTCGGCTAAGTAAATGGGCTGGAGTTGTAGCGGGATATCTTTTTATAGTGATGTTTTTCATCACTCACCCATGCATTTTCTACTTCAAGAAGGGAGGTATATTACTCAAGTAAGGGTATTGGATACAGCACACATACAAATCATGTTTAAGAACTGGTAAGGCAAATGCCAGTAACTTCAAAACTTGTAGTGATGAAATATTTTACTGCAGTACTTACTCGAGAAGTATGTTGTATATCCCACCCCCTTCCATCTGTTTTAAAGTAACTGTATGAGAAAAAAACAGTCTTTGGATGGCTATTTCACCTTCATAGTGAACAGTTGCTCTAATTATTATTTATTAATGAGTGATTTACAATACAAAGTTTTCGATTGTTATAGAAATATTTTATAAGGGGATACATACAATCATCAGAGGAATTCCTTATCTCTAGCTTTCAAATATCTGTGTTAAATATTATCTTTAAAGAGATCTAAAGAAAATAATGGATACTCGAAATACAAGAATGGATACAAGAGTGAAAAACCGAATTGAGTAGTGCAAGATATCTGTTAATACATAGAATTGGAAAAAAAAAAAAATGTCAAGAATTTTTTCGATAGTTTGACTTTTTTAAGTACGTTAAAAAAATCAGTAAAATTTAATTATAAGCCAAAATGCTACGCATGGAACCTAAACTGAGCTAAAAAGAGAAAAAGGGTTGGGTTTTCCCAACATAATAAATGGATGAGTTTCCATTAAAAAACGATACAAAGAACAGATTTTCCCAACAGAAGGACTGTTCTTTGTGACACGTGACATAGCGGTTTCATTCATTTATTTAATTATATCATAAAACAGCCTTTATAATATAAATGTGTTTAGAAGAAAACCACGTTAACATGGACCAAGTACTTAATTCATCAGAGTGAAATTCTAGATACACTTATTCAAAATTCATGGGAGTTGTATCGATATCATCTAAACTATCCTGAATCGTACTTAAATTTAGTTCTAATTTTAAATAACTACGTAGACGAAAATTTATATAAAATTTTTGATTGATTGATTGGTTTTATTAACGTCGCACCAGAAACAATACGAGGGCTATCGGCGAAGGACCTGACAATTTTGAGAATTTGTCAAGTGACGAGGACGACACCTGAGCTGGAACCTCCCTCTCCTAACTTCCATACCACGATAACGAGAAGACTTTGAGCCACGTCAGATTTAGAGTGCATCAGCCCCGGATACTCTTTAGTGGCATCAATTAAACATTTAGAGTGAAGTTAATTTTTTTATAAATAGATATTGCAAATGAGCCTATTCACCTGTATTCCATTTATAAAGATGAATAATGAAAATTACGACGCTATTTCAGGAAATTAATATTAAAATTCAGGATATATGGATAATATTCTAGCCATCAAGAATAATTCTTCATATTGATGGAATTTCTTGAATTATCACACGCGATTGGATACTTGAATCGCTAACTTAAAAACATTATTTACAATAGAGCTCACTTTCTTTTACTAATTAAAGACGAACCACTGAAATTAGTAAAACGTTTTTCAAGTTAATCTTGATAAAAATAAAACCAAAATGAAATGAATAAAATGTTTGCTTATGCGACAACAATCATGATTCAAATTTAAAGTCAATTGAGTAATCCTTTTTTCAGAATGGTCAAAGATAGTTTAATTTTTTGTTCTTCTATTATCAGTCCAATGAACAACGCCAAATAGTTTATTTTGGATAATTTGATAAAATTTAAAATATGTCAATCATATATAATATAAGAACTAAAATAAGAGTAGAAGTAATAAACAACATTTTTCACCAACATTTTCATCACCAACCTTCACAAAGAATAAAAATCAATTTGTCGTCAACCAAGTGAAGAAGAGAAGTGTTTTCACCAATAAGAGTACGCACTTGTTATCAAACAAAGACAAGTTCGTTCATGAAAAGTTCTTCAAGAAGAGGACGGAACAATCAGTTCCGCCTTTTCTTAAAGGAGAACAGACAAATACTACGTATTTGAACAACTGAAAAAATATACGTTAATTGAAATTATAATTGAAGCATTTTAGTTTACAAAGATTTATAATTTTCAAATCAAAAAACTTCAAAATATATTGTTAAACAGACCAATTTTTGTTCGACTTTCGATTAAATAGTGACCATTGCACAGTTACGAAATTCCAGTAAATTGCGAAAATACATAACCTGATTTACGTGCACTCGGATTAAAACAAAATCATGTATAACACAATCGTCACGAACTATTTTTCTCATTAACATGAATTAAAAAATAAAATTAGAATTTTTATATTATTTTGTATTCTGCTCAAGTTAAAATGATAAACATTGTAATAACTTTACAGGCTACTACGTTTATAAAAGTATTTTAAAAATTTACTCTGTTACATACAAACCATTTTTTTTTTAAATTAAGCACATTATATTTAAATAAAAATTCTTAAAAGTTTAGCAAGTTTATAATATAATTCCCTAAAGAAGTTATCTCTTATTTTGATGATTTTAAGGAATAATGACACCATTTAAGTTTTCAAAACAAACTTCCTATATATTAAAATGCATTGATATAGAATTAAATAATTTATGACAGTATTTCACATTTAAATAATCTATTATATTTTATTAACGAATGGATGATTTTCATCTAAGTACATTTCTTTAAAAAAATTATGCAAATTAATTTGGAGTGGTTTTCATAATAAATTCAGGATAAAAATCCATTTTGTTACAATTAAATACATTAGTAATTAAAACGCTATTCATTCTCTCTACGACTAATAACAATAAAATTTTAATTTATTTAAATAAAAAATTCAATCATCAAAGACAGCAATAAAACTAAACTCTCCAACTTAAAGCATTTCATTATTTAAATCTAAAATCTTATCACATATATAAAATTACATATTTGATGCTACATAACTTGTAACGTATTTCCGAAAAAATAAGGAGATAAAAAAAAAGTGAAGTTGCCATTACGTATTGCCTGAATGAAAAGTTTTAAATTAACTACTGAGAATCGATTCTTAAATGGGCGAATACTACTGCCAAAGTCCCCATTCTGATAAAAACATCGAAAATTTGAATAAACTTCATCATCAGGGCTTTTAGTGGCGAATCAGACCATCCCCAGGTAGAATCATTAGCACACACACACTGTCACCATGTCATCAATAATAATACTACCAATAATAATGAATGTACACACAATAAATACCAATAATACTGGGCACACACACACACACGTCAATATCACTAACAGCACACAAATTCCTGCAGGAGCTTTTAAAAAGCAAAGAAAAATGCGAAATCCTTAAAAACAAAGAATATATACAGAAAAAGGTAATTTCTGAAAAACTTTAAAAATGAAATAAAATTGAAAAATGAAACCATAAGGC
>BMAW01017409.1:987887-1000345 GCA_019974015.1 Nephila pilipes
AGGTAAAGAAAATTCGCAATAAGACTCAATGAAAATTAAAACAAATACTAGAACAAATAATGAGAAAATCTGAGAACTTACATTACTTGAATCATTTCGTACAAATGAAGAGAATGCTTACTGAATAGTCTCTCCAATGTTACAAAAATTATTATCGTTCCACAAAACTTCAATGAAGTATTCCTTAAACATCCATAAGTTGATCAATACCACAATTTTTCTCGATAATCAATTGTCAGAGCTAATTACAGAAAATGAATCGACACTCATGAATCTATACTACTATAAGTGTTATCAATATTAAAGATAGCTACAAATGTAAACAATGTTCAATTTATCGATATGATACATTTAAAATGTTCGATTAATTGACTGAACAGTTTAAATAACTACTGAGAATCGATCTCTAAATGTTAATGTAAGACACAAGCAAGTCCCCATTTGATAAAAGCAATACGTAACCGAACGAAGTACAACAAATACTGTCACTAGATCAAGATATTGGACTCTGTAAAATAAGTTTTAATGATAAAATCTCGCAATCAGCAACAACTCTATTAAACTAAGACACACGCCTAACAATCGAAGAAACCAAGTCAGCAACAACCAAAAAATATCACAAAAACCTCTAATTTAAATTCAAACCACAACATAAAAAAAATAACAAAAACCAATTTGCAGAAAATACCTGAAGTAAAGAAATTAAAGGTAGAATATAATTCACACATATCTTTCAAAACATCTTTAATAATACCGATTTAGTTCTAGACTTATGATTGCTGCTGCTGAGAATTCAAGACATTCAACATAACGATAATATCGCCCTCTATTAATCAGATTTAGAATTCAGAAGATACATCTAAAAATTCGATAAGTTAGAAAAATATTACTTTAACTAAGATTATAAAAATATTAAGAATTAAAATAAATAAATAAATAAAACCAATTAAAAATTAAATGCAAAAAAAAGAAGAAAATTATTCAATTTCAAAATTTTAAAAATTAATTGAGTAATCAGACATATATATTCACACAACTGAATGATACAAAATTTGTTTGTTTTTGAACAGGGGATTAATCCGTTCTTAAAAAAACAACACACCTAATTATAGAAGAAAATTCCTCATTAAAAACAGAAACTTTTGATCTAAGTTAACCAAAAAAATGAGTGAGGTCAGCAACTTTTAGAATATGGATAAACAGTGTCTTTGCTTTAGTTAGTCATTCGATCGTTTTTTTCCCTGTTCGTTACAAACCACCTGTTAGACCACATTCTAGCCAATAGCAGATTAAAATAAACACAGAAGACACGAAAAACACGCCGGATTTCGAAGAAAAATAACTAATTTTGAACAGACTAGTCGCCTTTGATGAAGTGGTTGTCGCGCGACGGCTAATGCAGATTTATTGGAGTGTTTTTCGAAGCTGGAGACAGTTGGAAATCCAGACAAAAGCACTGAACTCCAGACGAAAACATTGATGGGCAAGAAAACTGTTCAACCGGCTGCTCTTCGAGATTGTCACGGACAATAACGAATAATAACGTTTGATTAAGTGCAGAGAAAAGTAAAATAACTTATCTCACCAGTGCTAGGGATTTCTCGAAAAGAAATTTTTTAAAAAATGCAGAAAATAGAATCTTTTGGAGCAGGCACGTGCACGATTCTAAAGGGTTAAAATACCTTGTTTTTCCCTTTGTATTTACTTTCAATATCATACTTTGAAAAACGGATAAGAGAAAATTTGATAGGATGAGTTGTGTAAGATATAATTGGCCATTTGAAGTGTCTTGGTGCACTATTTCAAAAATAAGCTCTTTAAAAATTCGGTGTAGGAAAAGAAAAATTGATTCAGAAATCATTCCACGATGAAGTTACTGAATATGAATAATTTACCATTGGGCTCCAATAAAAATTTGTTGGATTATTGATCGATACAGTTTATTGAATTCTAAATGTTCCAAAAAATAATCTTTAAATGAATTTTAATTCAGGAATAGGAAAGAATTTCCAACACTATCTGTAATAGTCTTAAATATAACTCGAAAATTCTAGAAAGTGAAAGGATACATTTCAACATTAAAGTTCATAAAATTAAAATATAAACGATCAAGTCTTTCAAAATATTGATGAAGCTCTATTCTGTAGAATCAAAGATTTATCTAAGGTTTAATTCTTTTATGTAAAAGTAAACAACTACATGTAATGCATCAATACAAATATCTGGCATTGACTTAATCGATAATAAGATTACATTCCTATGCATATCAAAGATTGCTTTCAAATAATTTTTTTTGATCAATCAAAGTAAATATAAATGTCTATTCCATGTTCGCAAAAATAAGAGGATTTTCCAGAAATTAATACTCGACCTCTGATGTTCTCTTCTCAGAATATTTTTCAACAAAGATGGCTGAATTGCGTTCAAGATCAAAATCCCAGAAGTAGAATACATGCTCATTTGTATCAGTCGGTTGAAAACTGCGTATATACGACCGTGTTGAAATGAGCGTCTCGATTTTGAAATCCGTCAATTCAGAGTTAAGGAGCGAAATCCCGTTCCTTTTCGCGAAGAAAAACGTGCCTTTCCTGAAATTAAAACTGATTAATTAAAATAAAATGCTTTCAACGAAAAAAAAAACTGTTATCGGAATGGTGTCATGGTTCGTACTAATGTGTACAAGAAATGCTGCTAATGTAAAGCTGGTAGGAAAGATTCAAAAGCATTGTTTTGATCCTAAAGACCATGGTCTCTTGTCTTTCGATATTCTATGAAGAGATTCTTCTCTTCACTGAATTTTTACCCCAGAGAGACCCTCTCTTTGAACCGCATTCTTTGTACCTACCTATTGTAAGTGTTCCGATATTTTCTGGTTTTCCACCTGCTGCAATTGACAATTCCTTCTTTGTAACTAATAGGATCATTTTCTTCATCATAACATTTATGGGATATTTAGTCGATTGTTTCCCAAGTTCCTTTAAATAGAGGCATTTCATTGCATATCTTATTTTGATTGTAAGAAGAATTGACTTGCATAAAAGCAACAAATGCATTTCTTATAGCCAGGTCAATTGTATTGTAGAACAAACATACAAGTTATCAACTAGTTTACCTTTTGCATCTATACACGACAGCCAATTTATCAGCAGTATCTAATCCACATTTAGTTAATTTATAACAAAAATTATATCTAGTTGCTTTTCTTAACTTAAAAAAATATTAAAGCTAAAGAAATTTAAATAAATTTTTAATGCATTAAAATAAAAGTAAAACCCATCACATCGTCAATTTACACATACAGTTCTCTGTTATTATATTCTTCATGATTTCTCATGCGTAACAAGGTATTTCCAAAACGCCGTTAGCTGCTGTTAAACAACACTGAAAGTGCAATTGAAGGTCAGTCATACTACATCATTTTCCTCAACAGTTCAGCTACTGGTACCATGCTGGGTATACACATTTTTTTCGGTTTGTTTTACATAAATATTTTCTCTACACTAGTTGAATAGTTGCGACTGCTGTGATGGATGAACGAGCCGTACAATCAACTTAAAATACTTCATGTGACTCACTCAACTTGCTACTGTCATTTTCATTAAGATATACTTCATGTTTATGTCAAACATTATTATTCTTTTCTTTTTTTGTTTTGTTGGAACGCACATGCTAATCTGACAGTTAAGTGTTCAAATTGGCCAAGTTCTATATAATTCTGAATAAACCTGCCATTTAATCCTTTATATATGCTATGGAGAAATTAATAAGCGCCCTAAAGTAACTAGTCTCGTGTTCTTGAAGAGTCACAGATGCTAAAGTACCCGAATAAATTTTCTGATAATGATAAAATTAACATTGGGTTTATAGTGGGGTAGAAAAATGTATTTTTTTTTATAAAAACGGAGCTTTAGGAGATATTTTATGTTCAGAAATTTTCTTTATATTAACATTCTGATATCAACCAGTTACACACACACACACATACATATATATATGGGGTGCGGGGGGTGCGAGCGTATAAATACATCTTATGAAATCCAGGTTAATATTTTGTTCAAATGATGTCGCAACTTTTTGTTAAAAACAGAAATTCAAACTTTTTTGTTTCTTCCTATTTTATATATATGAATCACCATTTCTCGGAAAACGCTTCAGTTTGGATTATTTTTGTGCAAAGAAATGTCTGGAAGCAACAGAGCTACGTTTAACCAAGTTCTTTTGAGCAACAGGTTTCTGGAGTTAGGGTACAGCAAGTAAGATCTGTCATGTAAGAGTTTAAGAAGAAACAAAATGCCAGTAAAAAATAACTCATTAAGGGTTGGTTGATAATATATTAAAAACTCATTTTTTTTTTCAAATATATTAAGCATTCCTTTATTACTATTATTTGTAATTTTTAGTTACAAGTAATCGACTTACATATTGTTAAAATAGCACACATGACCATAAATATATTTTCACGAATTAACTATTCACTCACTAATTTAAAGCAAATATTCGTTACGCGGAAGATTCATTACAATGTTGGAATTTATAAATTATTGAATTTATATTAATTCCGTAATTTCCTGTTCATTTAACCCATGCACCATGGGCGCCGAGTACCGCGTGCTAACGAGGTCAGCGTACAAAATTAAAAATTAGTTATCTTGTATAATATCGCACTAATTTAAGCAGTCTTAAAATACTTTCGGAAACGAGGGTTTTAACAAAAATAATAACAATAAAAACCCAAATCATGCTTTAGACTCAAAAATATATAAGCTTTACGAGAGACGTAAACAGAAATTAATTTTGGGAGGGCCCCATTTAAACACATTTCAAAAGTACCTGTTTTTTAAGTAGTTTTTTTTTAAAAAATATTTCACATAGTTGAAATCGATACTTTGAAAGTACAAGGCAAAAGAGGACAAAATGTTTTAAAGTTTATGAATATTGTTGATAATACCTGCATTGTGTGCAAGGCTTCTATAGCAATTAATCTAGTATGTTGTTAGAGTAATTTCTTTTTACATACCTGATATATTCTGTAATCAAAATATTAATAGTACAATCCAACAAATCTGAAGAATTAAGTTTCCAACTTAATTCCATCTGAAGATATGTGATAATTCTCCGGAATGAGTAAAATATTTAAAGAACTCATAACTGCTTTGTGTTTTGTGAGTTATTTTTTAATATGTGGTATTTCTGCAACCCAAATCTGATTAAAAACTGTTATCCTAAGATAAGATTCGGGAAGAATTCCAGAAAAAAATATCTCGGTGGACGTCCATCTCCCTTTGCAACTTCGCCTCCCCCCTCTACGTACGTCACTGAGTTATACATTAAATGAAAATATTAATATTAGAATTTTTTCTAACGTAGAAGAAATTAGAAGCGACACTGTAATTACATGTTTAAAACGAACTAAACAAAATACTTCCAATCATTAAAAACAATTTGAGATCCTTACCTTATTATTTATCAGGACACTAGGCACAACATAGAATTTTTTTGAACTTCGAAAAACTTCAGAGCCGAGGAAAGCAAACGAAACGTTTTATTAAATTTAGTAAAAACTTAAACAAATATTTTATACGAATTAACTTCTTGTTATTTTCGTTTTCAAATATCCAGTAAGGGGGAAAAAATTAGGATAAATATTATTTCAGTTCGTTGGCTGCGTAACAAGCTTCAGTTGAAACACCTCACTTATACAACGCATTCCTGTACATATTTATTCTTGAACACTATCTCACAAGTTCCGTAAACGCCGGCTGCGCAAACAACAAAACCCATTGATTCAGCTGCGCATGAAATGGATTCGTGAACGTATTCCTCCACTCACTCACTCACTCCTCACCACAGTGAAGCAAAAATTTCAATTCTCTCGATGGAATTTACATGCGTAAACAAGTCGCATCTTATTCCTTTTAGATCAGGGCTTCTTAAAAAGAGTTCTAAGAAAGTATTTCAGGAAGTCCTTAACTTCAGAAGAGTAAAAATGATCAAATTGTTCAAAAAAAAAAAAAAAAAAAATCAAAAGGCCGCGGTAGTTTAATGGCCATGGTAGCGAACTCTAGGCTAGCGATTTTAGTCGAGTCGAAACTAGATGCCATTAAAAAGATCCGCCGTGTAGCCGGGGCTGATGCACGTTATACCTGTCGTGGCTCAAAGTCTTCCCGTTGGCATGGTGCGGAAGTTATCAGAGGAGAGTGCCAACTCAAATGTCGTCCTCGTAAATTGACCGATGTTCAAAATTACGAGGGCCATCGCCAATAGCCCCAGTGTTGCTTCTAGTGCGAAGTTAATAAAACCAATCTACCTACCTCATTTTCATTAACAACTTATTAAAAATAAAGTATTTTTGTTTTCATAAATACAAGCATTAAATTTAAATTTTACAAATTGTATCCGTTACAGGAGTTGAGTGCAATTCTTCAAGGCGAAAATAAAATTGATAAGGAGTATATTTTTAAAAATTATTTCACGCGAAACATTAACTGAAAATTTTTGATGTTAAATATATTTGTTAATCATTTATGAATATCAGAACATCGTACTAAAAAGAAAACGTTTGTTTTTCTGTACTATTTTTGCTATTTTAACTATTTTTCAATACATTTTAATGAATTTACATCATAACTCAATTTTGTGTAAACTACCTCACACTAACAGGTATTTCACAAACATATTTTCCTGCAAAAAATATATCAATTTGTTATTCCCTCAAATATTTATTTATTTACTTATTTAGGAAACAATTTCAGCGTTTGGAAGTTCCTGATAGCTAATTTTACACGCATGAAATGATTTACAGTTTACTTCTCTCAGACACTGATGGATTAGTTAAAAATAGCTGATTAATTAAACATCAGTAAATTACAAATGGCTAGTAAAAGCTTTAGTTTTGATAAGTTAATTAATTCCATGCAAGAGGCACGCAAGCAATACATCAAACTCATTCAGATCTGTATTTAAATCTAACATGTTGTACTATAACTGCTATCTTGTTACATTCTGGTATTTTTCAAATAATTAAAATTTGTATTCTTATCTAATATATGCACAGTAAACTTGCGTTCGATTTTTAAAATAAAATTTGGGGTGGGGGAGGGGAGAGAATTATAGGAAAAAAAACCCTTTTCTATATGATACTTTCTCTTCATTTAATAACAAGATAAATCCAATTATTCTCATTGTATATTATCACAAACGATACAGTTTAAAATATTTATTATGTTCAAATATCAATAGGATAATAACTAGTATTTTCTGTTCCAATAAAGTTCATTCCACCCTAATATACATTTCAAGTATACAAGAAACGGATATGCTTAACCTTTCATTGCAAGAAAAGTAATTATAAGAGTTATTTACATTTAAAAATGGCTTTTATTTCACTTAAATTAAAAAAAAAAAAAAAAAAACAACCTTTCTAACGAAGAGAACCCATTTAACTTTTAGACTTCAATCAAGAAGTATCTCGCGGGGAAAAAAAATTCAGAACTACTGCTCTAGAGTTCCATATTATTTTAAAATTTGTAAATGAGAAATTTAAAAGCGAAACAGCAAAACAACGTAAAATAGTTATGGAAAATAAACTATCCATTTATTATGATCCATTACTTTTTCAATGTTATTTTCCTTGCTTGAAATAAACGGTTACATTTCATCAACAGTCATTAATTTCTATTCATAGTCATTAATTCTCTCTTTATCATATATATTATTTCTACAGGGGAAAAAAATCAAGTATAAAAACACAGCTTTTTTTCAGCGCTGGTCTAATCATGTGGACTGGTAAGTAAGGCTCAATATTAGCTAAAATGATTAATGATCCCTTAAAATACTTTTAAAATTGTATAACAATGTTTCAAAGTGAGGTAAAAAATATTATGTACATATAGACGATTAAATAAGTTGATAATATCACATTAAGCTAATTGTTCACCTCAAAGCAGCAGTAGATATTAATGTCAATGCAAAAAATTTTGAATGCGAATGACAGTAAAAAAAAGAAATTAAAGCATTTGACTCGACATTTCAAGAATATAAACGCAATATTTTTACATCCAAACATTTATGAAATAACAAAAATGGGAATGAAAATTACCCCAAAAAAACTTAAAGATTTTTTTTTAAAATTCTTGCTTTACATAAAAAGGTACGTTGAATAATAAACATGCCTTTCTTAGCAATCCTTAAGATTCTTCCATTAAAAAATAACTTGTCATGAAACTAGGAGCCAAGATAATAAATAGAATGAAATAAAAAGGTGCGAATAATCAATCACTTACTAAAAATGGAGTTTATTCACCTGTAACGGGAGAGGCACACTAATTCGATCTCCGAGTCGATCCTTCTCTCATTATAACTAACAGAAGGCGAAGAAAAATCTTTATTTGCACACACGAACCACATACATCTCATTTTTAAATACTGAAACGTCATTAATTCCAAGAATGAGTCAGATTTCGATGAAAGTAAATTCCTTCTATAACTGCACAAGCAAACATATTTATTTGATTTTGAGTTATTGGAATTTTAAGCAATGAAACGAGCGTTTAACTGAGTAGTTTTTGACAAAAAGTTACCATTAAACGAGCCAATTTCGCAACTGATAATTGTTTACCAGAATTGTTTTTTTAAAAAAAGAATCATTATACATATAATATTTTATTATGTTCACCCGATTCAATTGATTTTAAAATATATGTAAGAAAAATTTCATATAAAAACACTTTAAACGATCTCATGATGCTTTAAAAGAATTCTAAAGGAAAGCTTTTTATTGCTTAAAAAATTTTTCAGATAGTATTCTTATTATTTATTTTAACTACGCATATTAGATTCAAAAGTATGAAACATTTACAAAACTTGTAGAAAATTCGTAGAAATCATGTACGAGCCATTTGTTCGTTTTTATTTCCGTTTGTTTGATCGTTTTTATTAGTTAGTTCTGTCTAAACTCTCTTTCACAAAAGTTTCTCAGAATCACAATAAACATTGGAGTGTGTGTGGGGGGGAGGGGGGGGAACCTGATAATGTTATTAACTACAATGATTTAAAAAACAGAAGCAAAAATAAATATTTCAATGTTATTGATTAGTACACTAACACTATTAATATATTCAGTATAACATTGATTTCATTATCAGACCTAATGCTTCTCAAGATAGTTGAAAAAAAAAGAGAAAAAATGGTTGAAGCCTTTGAGTGCACACTTAAATACAACCATACAAGAGCATTTCTCATAAAATTCCTTTCTAATACATAAAATCTAACGTTCTATTTAACCACTGTCCATATAAAATCACAAATCAAGGCATCCGTAACAACAACATACCGTCAAAACAAAGACAATTGATTTAAAAAAAACAGTTCGCAAGTGTTTTTTTTACACATCATAATGAGCATTTCAGATTCTAAACATGTCGGTTAAGATAAAATTTTAAAAACAAAGCTAGGAAAGTGAATTCAATTGTGAATTCTCACATCTAATCGTCCATCCGTCACATGAAATGTACATCCGTTACATTGGGGCACAGACAAGTTGTTCGCTAACTGTTCCGTCGGCGAGACAGATTCTAGAAAAAAGTCTTCCGGAACGGTTTTGTTTTTCATGTAAAAAGTGCATTAGGTAAGCATCATTTCATCTTTCACGTGAGAAAGTAAAATGCACATCAACGTTTGCATCAGACGAATCGACAAGCATCAGTTGAAAAGTGGGAGGTCGGTTGCTTTCCGATTGGTGGAGAGCCATAAGGTGAAAGAACTGTCATGTCACAGAGTTCAAGACCAAAACAGCAACTGATAATAGCGTGCATTTTTATTTAGCATTCAAATATTTTCTTCAAGAAAGATCAAGAACTAAAATTTAGGAAAAGTGGATATTATTCGCCTGATTTCTAGGCTGACCATTTATAGAGAATTTCTATTGTATCAATAATTTTTCAAAATAATGTACAGTTTTTTAAGTAGGACCTACTTCGAACTTCCAATGTGTATTAAAAAGATTCCAATCCTTTGGTTTTCAGATTTAACTAACAGAAAACAGCCATGCTTGATGAAGATGTAACAAGGCAAAAACTTCGCGCACCACAGACAGAAAATGTATCGCTAATTGTACAAAACTATTTCAGACTTCCAGCATATTAAAGGCCGCAAAGATTCTTTATATATCAGATAATTTATTGTGATCGATGTAATTTATATCATAAACCTCATGAAGCACATTAATGTTACAGAGGTACATTTTATTGAATAGTTTCGATTTAAAACTTAGTGCAATATAATCGAAATCATTAGTTACAGCGACGAAATCATCAGTACAGGTAACAAATTGGTAAAATACATCATAGAAATTTTTTAGAACAATTTTAAAAAGAAAAGGCAGGATGCTAAACATTCCGCTAGATCTTTCTCCGGGCGAACAGCAACGGTTTTATATATTTACTAACAAATCCCAACAGAAAATTCAGATTTCTATCCGTAATGCATTATAAATAACAAAATAAAATTGATAAATATTTTAAAGTAGATAACCGCAAATGACTATTGATTCATAGAATTATAATAAATGAGTAAAAGTATAAAAATCAATTTCATACGGAATTTCATTCCTTTTTTTTCTCACAACACATTTACTTCCTTGTCTTTTTTTTTTGGGGGGGGGATTAAGGAATATTTAGGATACATAGTTCAAATGCATGATGTTTTATATGCCTACAACCAAATTTGTTAAAATTGTTAACGAAAATTTCTAAATATAACTCGGTGTCTTTTCCATGGAAACACTGCAACTAGAAAGGAAGAAAGCATCAGAAACAGTTCAAATGATTTAAGAAAATGTCAAGTACGATGAAGAAATCAAGGAAGGAAGAGATCAAAAGGCGCGATCATTGCACCCTAACACACTTCACGACTGCTTCCTCTTGCGTCAATAGTTAATTCCAAAGCACACACATTAATTTGATAACTACACTAGAATCTGATAAAAAAAAATCCTGTTTCCGGTTAGAGATATTTAATCAATTACCAGAGATGAATCATGCTTCGTGCTCTGTAAGGCCGAATTAGATTCTACGTGCTGGGCAAATCCATTCAAAACGACCTTCGAAATTGAAATTGCACAAGATCCGGAACCATTAATTCAAAAGCAATACTAATTAAAGAATTGCTTCATCGGAAGTGCAACCAGGATTCAATTAAATTATATCACAGAAACTGTTTTTAAAAAAAGTAACCGGGGATCCATCATATGACTTTTAAATTATGATGGTAACAATACCAGTTAATCTATTTTAGGCTCAACATAATTCTATATTTTGATGAGGTACATTCAGCTGTCAAAGTTCCAAAAGTAAGACAATGGTACCTGAAGCTGCATATAAATTGATATAAAGCTTCATTGTGTGATCACATACGAATAATGAATTAGAATCATGTGTCGTCAAAATGAAACACGTAATCGCTATTAACTCACAGCATCTAGTTGATGACTGAACGTTTATGCAAAGACAGATAGGTGTATGCATTATCTAATTGAATGCCTCTAAAATTCGCATGAAAGTAGACGATGAAATTTTTTTACAAAAATTATTACAATAAAAATTTAAGCTAACAAAGGGACTTTTTTTCCTTTTCTATGCATTAAATAGAGTTTGTTTTAATGTATTATACTATGTGATTGATTGTAAATAATGGTAAATCAATATTAAAATTCTACTATAGTACACATAACCCTAGGAATACGTAAAAAGTATTGAACAGTAATTCTAATATTGTAGTACCTCTTGTAAGGGATACATTCGAATATAAGACATCTCTATTTAAGAGACAATTCTGTTCGTCTCTTTGAATAGTATATGTATTTACTTCTTATTAAGGGACACCTCTATTTAAGGAGCAAAATGTCTGAGTCAATGGGTGTCCCTTATTGGAGGTACTACTGTACAATTATTATAATGTTATTTGTTCTAGTATATATGATGTAAGCTAAAAACATAAGTCGTTATCGTAG
The DNA here is from genome assembly GCA_019974015.1 of Nephila pilipes. NCBI lineage: Eukaryota > Metazoa > Arthropoda > Arachnida > Araneae > Nephilidae > Nephila > Nephila pilipes. Next base: position 999,895 of record BMAW01017409.1, read on the forward strand.
GAAGAAAAAAAAAATCAAAATCTTGAGTAAATGGAATGGGGTAGTAACAGTAATCATTTTTAGCGTTACTTCAGTTTCCTTTTTGAACATAAAAGAAATGTATTTAAAAAATACGTGAACAGCATTTTTAAAAAAAATGCCATAATTTTATTTAATAACGTAAGGATATTATTTTATAACCTTGAAAGTAAAAATAATTCCATGCGAATGATCGAAACACTAACAGAAGTATATATCCAAAAACTGCTGTTTATAGATACTTATAATTTGGAAGAACACTGTTACTTGAGGTTATAAATAAGGAATAATTAGACTGAAAGAGTAAGGAAAAAGAGATACACAGGCTTATGGTGCAGAATAAGAGGTGCATATACTCGTAGATTAAAGGTAATGAATAAAGGATGCATATATATAGATTTAAGGTAATGAATAAAAGATACATATATATAGA
>BMAW01017409.1:1000745-1088966 GCA_019974015.1 Nephila pilipes
CCTGGTTACTGGTTTACTACGAGCGCCATCTCTGGGTTAGTCTCGGGAGTTATTGATCGAAGTGTTACTAGTAGAATTAAGACAGTGAATAAGATATACATTGTCTTAAGGTTATGAATAAGAGGTACATACAGTGTATGGTAGACTTAAGGTAATTAATAAGAAGTGCATACTCGTACACTTAAGGCATTGAATCTAGGTACATAAACTTAAGATTGTGAAAAAATTAAAAGATTCATTAATCTAAAGATTGGTCACGGTAGTCCAGTGATTATGGTCACGAGCTCGCGGCTGGCGTTATTACAATGCATATAATATCTGCCGAGGCTATAAGTCATCTGGTTGATATAATATGATGTGGAAGTTTGTAGAAGGGGGCTACTAGCTCAGGTGCCATCACCGTTACTTGACCAAGACTCAAAACTATGGCATCCGTCACCAGTAGTATTCGTGGTGCTTCAGTACTACTGGTAGTACTGCGAGTACTACTGGTACAACTAGTAGTACCAGTAATACTTGTGTACGACTTCATAAATAATCAATAAATAAATTATCTTAGGGTCGTGAATATGGATTATATTACGACTTCTGAAGTTATGAATTAGGGATATTTTGGTTTTAAGGTTATAAAAACGGTTACAAATAAAGTTATTAATAAAATAGTACATAAGACTTCAGGTCGTATAGAAGGGGGGAAATGACAACCACTGATCTAAACAACTGAATCTAAGAAATTGATAGGTTTGTCTGTATAGAATTGTAAATGGGTTATCTTCACTCTTTTCAGAACGTTTATTTGAGAGACAACAAAATCTTAAGCACCTGCAAAAACTATTCAGTACTTTCACAAGACTACGAAATTCTTGCAGTGAAAAGTTTAAAAAAGCATAATATGAATCAACCAACAAATTCCAGCCGTTTTCTCATCCAAATCAAAAGAAATTCTTCAACTTGGGTCTGAACTAAAAAATGCAACTCAGCGAGTGTTCAACGCACTTTTAAGTCTTTCTTATTTTATCTCTTTTCCTTTGAAAACGATGTGTATTACATGTTTCTGAAAAGGACTTTGCTTCTTTAATTGTTTAAAAGAATTTTAAAAAAGCATTTTCCTTTGAGCCTGAGAGTTTTATTTTCTAGAAAACACTTAACAACGAGAAAAAGGTTTTTAATTGGATTATTTCAGACTTTCTCCTTTCTTGAATACGTGCTTCTAATATGTCGTGTTTTAACTCACATTAATACATTTAATATCGCTCCTTTTGCATTTGTTTCAGCATTTCAAAAATATTTCTCGGCATTAGTGCCTCCTGATTTTAATTATTTTACGATGTTCCTCAAAATTTTTTTGGAAAAAAAAAAGTATTATGTTTTTACTGAGGAAATGGGGGGGCGCTGCATTCAAACAGAAAAGTTATTATATCTGTATTCTTTTTTTTTTAGTATTTGAAAAAAATACATATATACTTTTTTAACAGCATTTTTACTCGTTTGAAAGAAAACTTTTACACGACGCTACTTCACTATTTATGCAGATCAAATGGATTTTTAATTGCGGAGTACGGATTCGCAACATTTCGAAAATAAACTATCTTTTCGTCCCTCCCCCCTCCAGTAAGTTTTTCTTCTTAGCAATTTTGTGCTTTTTTTTTTTTAAACTTTAAATAAAACAAGAAAAGAAAAAAAAACTTAAAATCTGAAATAATTGATGCCATTTTTTCACCATTTTTTTCCACGTTTGAAAATAATGTTATAGAAAAATACATACGCGCTGTTACCCACATATTTTTTTTTAAAAAAAATTAGTTTATAATTGTGTTACATTTATTTTTATTTCCTCCTTTTTTAATTAAAGGTTAAATTTTATGCTCTTTACTGTCATGAAACAATGCAAATGTAGAAAACTTTTTGCGTTCCAAATAAAATTTTATGGACAAGCGGGTATATAAAATTGAGACAAAAAAATATCAGAAAAAATAACTTTCGGTAATTAAAATATTTTTTCACTCATGAAATAAATAAGCAATGTTACAACAAAATGTTACGCAAGACAAAAAATTATTACTTCAACAGATATCTCAACTAAATGATTATATTTAATTAATTAAAACAATACGAGAATAAATTTAATTAGCTTTCTAACGTATCTTAATAAAAAAAATTATACAGTTTTTTTTAATGAAATTATTTTTCAATGCTTAACTGTGTATTTTCCCCTCTCCCAAAGATAATGTTATCTGCGATCAAAAAATTAAACTAATCGTGTTGAAAATTATTATTAAGATGGTAAAAACAAGAAGCTATAAATAATTATTAAAATATGCAACAAAAACAATTAGTGCTGAAAACCAAATAAACTATATTAAGAGGCCATGTGAAAAACTCATTCTGAAGAGAAAAGGTTTAAGCAGAGAAAACGAACCGTTATTTTATCTTAACTTTAATATTATTTCTGAAAAAGAAAGAAATATTAATTAAACAACCAAATATCTTTCGTTGCTTATATACATGTAGCTCCTCAATCATGTTTATTATACATCAATAACTCTAATTTATAATAGTCACGTTTTCGTTTATTGGGAAAAATTTTCAATTCAAACAACATCACACTTAAAATCCACAAAATTTTAGTTGAAGGAGAAAACTTTCTACAGCCCATGTTATAAGCATTTTATTTGCTGTAATTATTGTTTACAACGGGTAGAATTCCAATTTAACTTGCCTACAAAATAATTTTTCATATGATACTAGCACTGATGTGGAACCATCTATATATTTCAACTTCCTATTTTAAAATTTCGATTCGTATCCATTGACCCTGCCCCCCCCCCCTCATACTCCATCTTCCTTCATTTTCAAAATTCAGCATATGTGTAAGGATCTCTCTTTGCTAGTATAAACCTGAAGATAATGGGAAGCAGAACAGAGATGTTAATTTATTACACAGGGCTGAAAGTTGAAATTCATATTTTGAGCAATTGGACAACGAACTTTGAACTATATTTGAGCTGTGACCAAGCTATACTGTGAATTAGAATTATAAAAACATTCTTCAACGTGAATGCTAAAATATAGTTTTATTATAAAGACAAAAATTCTAACAGTATTGATTGTAATTACATACTATTAATTAAGAGTCTTGAAGTTGAATTCAATGTTATATTGGTGATTGGTCTTGGGAGTTTGTAGAATGTAATGAGAAATAGCTTTGTGTAAATATTATTTATCATTGTGCTTATGAAAATGGATAAAAATACAAGTTACAAAGGGTTTTTTTGTGTGGCTCTCTCTTACTGACAGAACTAAACATCTTTAGTATACGAACTATTTGAATATTCGATCACGATAGGATTTATTCGATGAAAGGTACGACGGATTTGATAATAAGTGGGAAATCTTTATAATGATCCTTGATTTTCTCGATGGTGATTTCTATAAGTAATTAAGTAAATTCAAAACTTCAATTGGATTATCTATTCATACTTTGGAAATTAGAGTAGGGCAATTTTTCTCGATTACGAGTGGGTTGGATTATTTCCTATATCAGAATCATTGAAATCTATCTGGATATAAGAATCAGAGTCCGATTCTTCTACTTCTAAATCTTACACTTTGTGAAAGAAAATATAGATAAATTCAAAGTAACAGCAATCTTCATCAAATTTCAAGCAGCTGCAGCATATTATTAGATCCTCTAATCAGAGACAGAGCCTTATCCGAACATTCCTAATTATAAGGGTCGCCCATATGCAAGCAAGACAGTCGCGCGTCGCTTGAAGAGGTAGAACGCTGAGTATAATAGAGAGGGCTCTGAATGGTAAGAAAGCTTGCGGTATTCTCCCAGTTGTCTCTGTGATTGCATGGAAGCAAGGTAATAGCTACCGTTAGGATCACGGACATCTCCAAACATTAACAACGTGAAATTGTGCAAATTTTAACAGCAGGAAATGAAATCCAACTGATATTTATCGCCGAACGCAAACTGTGTATCGAACGCCGAGTCTATCACGAACTTCAGAAATTCGAAATTGTGGTGAGGTTCGTAAAGGATGAATCAGTACAGACGACACTTATCCACCTGGTAACGCTTACGTGGTTAGATCAATATAAACAATTATAGTAGTGGGAAAACTAATGAAGAAAAATGTAGGCGAATATCTAAGTGTGAGACAATAGTTGACTAAAGTGGCCGCAATTTTATCAGGAAAAAAAAAATGTTCAAAAATTTCTCCATGAAAGTTAATGTAACCAAATATTGCATCCCCTTGCAAAAAATGAAAATAGCGAACAAGAGACTTCGATGTTGCATATTTACCAAATGGATCATTCATTTGCATGGCAACACTCTCCCTCGTGTGACTACGACGTGCATCGATTTGTTGCAGTGATTTCTAAGGAACATTCCTCGCATAGCCCTTATTTCTTACCTTGCGTAAACTTTATCTAAGGTTCACACAAAAAAGATCTAAAAAGACGGCAATTTGCAAAAGACAAAGTCATTCTGATCACCGTTGAAAAATAGTCCTCATATTTCTGGAGAATCTACCTCCATGGCATTTCGCAGACTTCTCTAACAAATTACATATATCCATTACATTCGTTATGTAGTATATTATATTCTATATACTTAACACACTGCCGACATTAATTCCTTTTTCTAAAAATAGCATTTCCACTTTCATTTGGGCGATTCTTATTTATTCATACTGACCAAAAGTACATAAAATTTCACTTTATGTTCGTATTCCTCTTAAATCATGTATCAGTGCTAAAAATAGTGTATCCCAAAGGTGTTCTAGGAACCACTCATCGTTGGGTATTCAAGAGATCTAAGGGAGTTTTAGTCTAATAGAAAATTAAGGGGTATTGAGGACCAATTGCTCTTGAGAATTCGTGAGATGGTACACTCACCTGTGCAAAACTTCCAAGAATACCCTAAAAAGCTTGATAAATAATAATAAAAATCATAGAAAAAATATTTTAACAAATAGTTCTAAATGTTTTTTTTTTTTAAAGATCGACCGATATTAAAAGTGAGTATTGATATATTATAGAGAATTTCGAGTAGTCAGTAATGTTCAAACAAATAAAGTCAATAGTGGAACGAGGCTATTTAAAAGTTTTAATGACAAATATGACCCCAAATATTGTGTGTCATTTCATCAATTTCAGCATTCTAATTATTATTATTATTTTAAAAATATATATTTGTTAATCAAACATAGAGCAATACACCTATATATTACTATCTTTCGATAATGTTTTCTGTGCATATTATAGTACATTTCTTCTAAGAGGGGGGGGGACTTCGATTTACAATTTGAAAAAGGGATCTAAAACCCACAAAAATAGCTGGGAAAATATGGATTATATTATTAATTTCTTGAATGGTATTTCTTTTTTCTGATAAGAGGAATGTAGACCAAAACTGTGTTAAGGACCTATGATTCATATTAATAACCAAAAACACAAAACACTGCCCATTTAATGAAACAAATTTTCTCAACTTAGGGCGAGCCGCGGTGCGCATCACTTTAAAAGGAAATATTTCCAACCGCATCACTAAAATAACAATAAAATAATTCTTCATTTATTGTATTAAAATACTATTTGTTTGTTGTTTACATAGTTAATAAAAGTATTCTATAAAAATAATAATGCCCAGCAACAGTATAAACATACACAGCTCAACAATGAAAAAAGTAAATGGTTATTGCATTTTTACCTTAAAATCATTTATTGTTCAAACGTTGATTTGGATGCTTCTGTGAATTGCTTATTATTTTCTTGAGCGAACTTTAAGATATTTTGTTACTTACTTTCGATATGATCATCGCTATGATCTTTGCGGCGTGTTTACACGTCTTTCACTGTGCTTTGAGAGCCTTCGTTGGATTCCTTGATCTCCTTTACTTTATCGAGGTCATCATCTTTTACTCAATGATCGAGTTTATTGATAACTGTGCAACAGAATTTTTAGACAGAGTCGTTTTTGGTCGCGAAAATACCACTATTGCTAACGCTGCTCTTATTCCCTTTCCGTCTGTGCAGAAGACTTGGGAGGCCCTCGAGTCCAAACTCGTTCCTTCACAAGAAACCGCGACTTTGACTGAAACTCCTTACAAACGAAATGATCGAGTGGCTACCGTACCTGTGGTGCGATCATTCTTCGTGTGGAAGATGTGTGAAGCTTTAGATCTGCCGGCCACTTTCGTTGCAGAAGAGAGAGTTACAACTGTTTCTCGAAAGCAGTTTCATGTAAACCAGCCTGTTCCAGTAGTTTACTCAGTGGCTGTTTTTAAAATGTGCCAGGCACTTAATCTGAAAGCACAATTGGCTCATGAGTAAATTAAATGCTTGCAGTATGAATATATCCTTCAACTTCCAGTAAAATAATAACTTCAAATCAATAGAATATTTCGGACATTACACATTCATTTACATCCTATAACAGTATCAGAATCTAGCAAGATTGCATTTTGAATTTCAAAGAACTACAATAGATCTACAAAGCTTGAGGAAAACTTCACAAACACCAGATTGACAAGAACAATTCAACCCTTACATATTCTTGTGACTGCTGTGTCGGAGAACTTGTTTCCCAAGAATTATGGAAGATATTCCAAACCCACCGAATCATGTGACAATCTCACGGGAGGACTTGCTGCCCGAGAATTATGGAAGATATTCCAAACCCACCGAATCTTGTGACAATCTCGCGGGAGGACTTGCTGCCCGAGAATCATGGAAGCCTTTTTAATTTACAGACTTGAAAGTTGTTTTGAACATTTGGCAAGAAAAACCAGCACATTTTCAAGAAGATTAATGACAGTTATTTTACAAAACCCTTTTATGAATTATGTGTATGTCATTATCATTCTAGTTTCAATAACTTGTGATGTTTGAAATTAATTGTAAATAAATTTTCTAGCATATGGTGCAAATATTTGTCTCAGTTTCTGTCCTTTGGTCTAGAATTTCTGTAAGATTTTCTTGGTACTTTTCTGTTTCGCCGGCGCAAATCTCGCCAAGCATATTTTATTTGCGATAACACAAATTCCATTATACATTTTCCATTTGGCGCTGGTTGTATCATTTTTGGCGATTTTATCGCATGCGCCGGCAAAATGGAAGAGTACAATTTTTTTTTTTTGAAATTTATTGAATTAAATGAAAAATAATTATATCCCTTTTATATCTTCAAAAGTTGTATTAGTCATACTATAAAGCCCATAAGAAAATGTTTACCTAAAAACTGTATTTAATTTACATTAAATTAAAATATAAGTTAAACTAAATACAGTTAGTTACATTTATGATTTAGTTTACATTTTAGAACATTAATTTGATAAGTAATCATGATTTCATTTTTAAATTACTTATTAAGATGACATTAACCTCTAAAAGTGATCCTGTTATATATTTCGACAACGTATGTATATTTTGTTGTTTATTAACCGATATAATGAGAAGCAATACAAGAGCTATTGGTGACGAATCTCATAATTTTGAGTCTCGGTCAAATGCCGAGGGCAACCCCTAAGATGGTACGTCCCTGTCGAAACTTCAACAGCCTGCCAACGGGATTTCTTGCACAGCTTTGCTAAATGTGTTAAAACTTTGATCGTGGAGTTACCTTTTTTTAAAAGTTACCTCTTAAGGAAAGCAAATGAAATTCAATTTTTTTTCTGGTTCCTATAACATTGAATTGTCGAATTTTAAACGTCGTTCGCTAAAAAAAAAAAAAAAAAAAAAAAAAAATTTTTTTTGCTGCTGGAAAGGTTTGTATTATTTGTAAATATTTTTTTAAAACAAAATTCTTATGAACAATATTTTTAAGCGTAAAATTTGAAATGTCTAGGATCTGGAAAAGTGTTTCAGATGACAAAAATTTCCTTTTAAGCTGATCTGAATATATATATATATGAATGACACTGATTTCCACCCTCTTGCTCTTACTATTTCTTATTGTCAAAGTAAAAAAAAAAATGTTTTATTATAATTCAATTAAAAGAAAATTTATGGAATTGTTCAGATAACATTTTTTCGGCGTGGAATAGTGGATTTCAAGTGACTGCGGCAGCCTGATGGAAAAAATTGTAAACTCACAGGCAGCGTAGTTTCATCGAGTCGCGAATCACATGCCCTGATGCCCCATAACACTTGACGGGGTGTTACAGAGCTGATGCATGTTCATTCTGTTGAGGTCCTATCGGCGTGGTGTGGAAGTTTGAAAAAGGAGCCAACTCAGGTGTCTGTCAATAAAGAAGGCTAAAACTTTTTTGGTTTTTTTTAGAGCATTGAATGCTGAAAATTTTTTCATGACTTCAGCAGAATTAATTGTTTTAGCAATAGAATTTGAGATTTAAAGCCATTGGTGATCAAAAATAATTCTTTCTCACTTTTAATTAACTTCCAACTTTGAAAAGTTTCTTTCTCAGATAAGAAGCAACTAAAATCATATTATCAAGAAAGTCTTCAGATTCAAATTTTAGATAAGGACTGATTCTTGGAAGTCCATTTCAAAATTATATCTTAACATTTTCAATGTAGACATTTTTTTTTTTTTAATTTTATCTTTTTCAACTTGAACACTATGTCTTAACCTTTTAATTTCCAGTTTTTCACTTCCTTCTCTCATCAGAAATTTCCGTGAGGCTTGAAATCAACTTCGGAAGTCAATATCTCCTCTACATTCTTGACCGGAGATTTTGAGGGCGTTCGCCTTCTGTTTTCCGGTACGCAACTGTTCATAATGAAATTCTGATCATTACATTATAAATTAGATACCTATCAAGTTTCTGGGCTTTAAAGGACTGAGAAAATATTTTGCTTTGATTTTTATCAAAAACAATAAGCTTAAAACACGGAATTTAACGAAAGAAAACAATTCCCAAAATAATAATTAGACTACATACTTTTCCGTTAAGGTACTAAACAGAGAATGGATGTAAAACCATATAAGTTCCAAATTGTGCATCTTTATAGTATCACTTCCATCCTGCGAGCGATGGATTTCACTAGCAGATGGTCAGACATAAATCTTCCAAAAATTTGGCCTCAAACTGGCAACGAAAGAAAAAGGAAAAGATCGAAAACGCTTCTGAGGTAGAGGGGAAAGGATTGCTTTTCGCATATTCAAATCAGCTGCCATTAGTGTAAGAAAATATGGCCGTTGACAATGCGGAACGGCCTTGCCCCCAGAGAGAATATCACCTCTGAAAACCGGTTACAATTGCAGATCGCGGAAATATTCCGGTTATCAAAATGATACCTATGCGCCTATTTGACTCCAGTTCACCTTCCATTCAATTTGGATGAGGTGGCGAGATGCAAAAGTGTTCTTTAATAATTATTATTCTACTCCAATAAAAGGGGTAGAAGCACTTAAATCTGCCATTTAGAGAGCCATTTCGGAAAGACCGTACTCGTTCCGTGCACAAAAAAAAAGGTCTCACAAAGAAAGAAAGAGGAGCGTTTCTTATTTCCCTTGCAAAGAAGTGATATATAATTCATATTTCAATATGATAATTTATTCAAGGCAAATGAATACTACATTCCGTTCTTTAATGGCGAGACATCTGGACAATGCATCGATTTATTTAATACTCGGTAAAATACACAAGTCTCGATCAGATTGTCCAGAGTACTTAATGTATCTTTAGCACGATATACGATTCCTTTTAGAGCAACCACATCGAATTCAGTACCCGGTTGATAGAAGATTTGGTTGAGCAACCATTTTGGGTCACAGCAGCAATCCATATAAAATATATCTATGTTTGAGTCAGGGACAGAAGCCGATATTTCCAATAACACAAAAGTATTTGAGAGATGTAAGTAATGCCCCCTCCCCCACACATTGACCTCCAACTCATGCATAGCAAAAATTATATTTTTTCCAAACATGCAAAGAACTATATGCTTAATTCACCGGATATTAAGTTTATTATGGCTAGATGTAGTACCCATTCTTCGCAAGGGTAAATTTAAAAGGGGGGAGATGAATAAATTGTCGAAGCGAAGATAGACAGTGTGATCAATTGTAAGGTGAAATATTAATCTTATGCGCCAGAGCTATGCTTAGTGAAATATTAATCTTCCTCAATGGATTGGGGGGGGGAGGCGGAGAAGCCAAAAATTCGCTCGATTATGTAATTAAAAAAATAAAATAAAATCCTCTTTTTAAATTATTAAAATATCCCCAATAATTTTTTTTGAGGGAAAGAGTGATACGATCGTGGAATTTGTAGCATAAAGAAGCAACAAACCTACACAGCATAGCATTATTTTTTTAATAGTGCAATAACAAGACGTGGCCATGCAGCGGCCAACAGGGTAAAGCTGTGATCTAGACATTTGATAAAATTTTGAAAAAAGATATAAATCGATTGACGAGAAGCAGGGTCCTGAAAAGAGAAGGATCGCTAGTGTATTCTAGGGGCGCGTCATCCGAGCTTACCTAAGGCAGTAAACAACATAGGGAAAAAATAATCCCTAGGGTGCCTCGGGGTCATGACGCCCGTACCTACCCAAAGATGGAGAGCCCCTGAGGTCCCCTGTTATAATATCTAAGGGGTAGGGTTCCCGGTTATACTCTCTGGCACTAGGTCCTCATTTTAGTCACCTCTTATGACATGCATAAGCTACAGTGGGACTATTCTTTCACACTCGGCTACCACGCGGGTAAACCTACAATTAAACATTCGATTTTACATCAAATTTGATCTGGAACAAAATATATAATGACACCTCATTATGTTTAAGCCGATTTCAAAAGATAAAACTGCGTTATAGTTGTGTCCACAGAGTCAGTCATATAAAACCACATGTCTAAAAAAAAAACAGTTTTAGCTACCTGCATAATTCTGTCAGTGAATAATTTTTCATCGGTGATTCGGCCATGAATAGCAATGACCTTTAGATTGCCGGAGATTTAGGATATGTGGCGTTAGATCAGTATCTGGTCGATTTCTACAGTTAATGCATATCCTACTACTTTCGCAATCAATTTTGATACATCTAAAATGATATGTTCTAAATCTAATAACTAACTGCATTACTGCCCCAATAATGCATTCCATCAAATATGGTGGTATAAATATTTTTGATAGGAGGTTCTTTCATTGAGTTGGAGAGACCACAGTGTAGTGGTCAAGCTGCAAGACTCGAAAGTCATTGGACCCGAGTTCGAACCTAGAGCTTTCCCCCATTTGTGATATTAACTTTGTAACAAACTGAGCACAGTGATAATAATTGTGATAAAAAAATTGTAATTGTTCTATTCTAGATTTTTAATGGCGCGGTAGCCTAGTGGTCATGGTCACGGACTCGCAACAGGGGTTTTTCGTCGAGTCGTGGGTTCCAGTCTAGATGCGATTAAAGACCAGCCGTGTAGTTGATGCTGATGTAAACTATATCTGTCGAGGCTCAAAGTCCTCCTGTTGCCGTAGTGTGAAAGTTAAGAGAGAGGGGTGCCGTCCTAGTTCCTTAACCAAGGTTCAAAATTACAAGGCCCGTTGCCTACAGCTCTCATGTTGTTTCTAGTGCGACGTTAATAAAACCAATCAATCATTGTCAGCAGGTGTAACCTCGTTGGATGGAACTGGTTAAAAAAAACTCATTCAAATGTGCATCCTTTAAGAGGAAAAAGTTTGGGGGAAAGTTTGAAAGTTGCGTTTACTAGAAAGCACGAACCAATGGTGGTGGGAAGATCCAAAAATATCACAAAAATAAAGTTTGAAATTTCTTTTCGGTGAGAATATGCAACTCGCTAACTTCGGGGGGGGGGGGGTTGGTAATTAAAATTGCATACAATTACAGCTCCTTGCCAACCAAAATGAAACGTGACTAGGTATATTAAATGATGATAAGAAATGTAGTGATATGAACTAGAGATAGAAATATATGAACGAAATGGAAGAGGAAAAAAAAAAGGGGGGGGAGGAAATAGGAAATAACGACAAGCTTATGGATATTGTACATTGGAGTGAATCACCGTAATTAATTGCTTGTATTGAAAGTAATCTGAAGAGATTCCTGATCAGAATAACAGGAGTCAGCTATAATCAAGAAGTGCTTGAATCGGAATGAGTGATTTGGAAAGATTAAACTTTATTGTTTGAATATAAACTAGAATTAACTGTGTTAAGGTTTCAAGAGAGAGCGATTTTACACACACATTCTTTGACAGATAATATAAAGTGTGTTGCCCTTCTCATACAAGTAATTAATCGGAGTTTTTAACTTATTATTTAATTGAGAATTCACAAGATGGCTGTAGGGTTAAATAATGAAGGAAATACTTTACAATGCTTACGGTTCTTTCGCCATATCAACGAAATATCCTTAAAGAGAGAAAGAGAATTTGGAATGATATAATCACCTATGTGAAATGTATAAAGGATGGGCAAACAAACAAGAGAATATTTCAAATATATACATTAGATATTCCCATAAAGAAAATTTAAGAATATACATTGTAACGCCGACGGTTTTATTGCCGATATAATACCCCCTCCAGTTGTGACACGCTTAAACCTATTAGTTAAAAGGCCTAATTAGCATGCACTTATGCTATCCAAGATTACATTGTTTTCCAGCGACATTTATTCTCTCAAACTTTTCACAGAAGCGGGAGAATAAATAATTTCCTTTCCTCCAAAATAATCCGCCACTCCAATTGACGACCCGGGACTTTTGAAGTAGTTAAAAGTGTTGTAGAATTAATGAGTCCTGTGCAACAATTCCGACGCAGCGCAATTCTCAGTTTTCGATGGCGATTCCGGGATAATTAGTATCGATTTCGGAATCGAAGAAGCCGATTCGGCGAAACCAGATCTCTTTCCCCAAGAGTGGTCTATTCAGCCTTTCAACGACACACTACGATTAACTCTTTATCAGTTGTTGAATGTATGAAGGATTGAGAAGGAAATTTAGTATATTTTCCTTCCCATTGGACATAGAAGAGTGCAATTGATATAAAAAGGTTTTAAGAATTGAATATCTCTGATATGAATCAGTAGTGACATTTAAATATCTGACATAATGGAAGTCTGGATGGTTTGCCAGAGAGTATTCACAAGATGGCTGTATACTCCCATTCTCAGATCTATCAACTCTTATGCAAGCCCGATTTGGTCATACGTAGCAAAATCTAATATTATATTACTTGAAAATTCACAAAACTCAACTCTCAGAATGATTACTAAAGTAAACTAGAACATTAAAAATAAGGAAATTCTAAAAGCCTCTTAAATTTCCCACCTTTACACAGAATATTCAAAAGCTAGCCTAAACATTCAAAACTCACTAAATGACTCTAATAATTTAAATATGAACAATCTTGGAAAATTTCACCCCTCAATCAAGTTTTAAATGAACAAGAAGGGTTCTTATCGATTCTTATACTCCCATCCTTAAAATTTCTTAATAGTTCCACTTTGAATTCTTAATATAATATCCATTAAAAATATTATTTTCTTGAAACAATATCTACAGTGGATACATACGGTCATTTGGAATTAGCTTAACCTGCCTCACTTTCAGCCCCCTCGAGGCTGCCAATAGAGTAACTCTTTTCTGCTAACCATCAACTAATGAAAATTCAGTCATTCAGCACCAGAAAGAGACTACAACTTTTCGCAAGACTCGACATTTGACTACACTTTCCTCTTAATCTATAAGAAACAACCCTCTGAACTTCATATTACAGAATGTAGTCCAGCAATGTATTGATTATTTTCTAACCAGATCCGAGCTTGAAGGACGCTCCGTGGCTAGATGATCGAAAATTCGTCAGTATCGCCCACTGGTGGGCGTTGAAGAGATCTAAGAAGGCTTTTTCGTCTTAGGAAAATTTAGGGGCGTTAAATCTGCCATTTCCTTGGGAAACATTCGCAAGAGCATATTGAAAATCTGGATTAATACTAGAAGTCATCGAATGCATGTTTCAACAAATAGTATGACTTTTAAGCAATGTGAGTCCGCGTTCGAAGTTGGTACTCGTACATTATAGTTTTGTACCTAATATCTTTTTGCGTAGCACATGAACGAATCGCTAACTACACAGTGCATCGCATGGAGCATCATATTGAGTGTGAGTATATTCTGGATCAAACAACAAAGCTTAGCTCAGATCATGACATTATTAAGCTCCTGTAGACTCTCCACCGCGAATTTTCAAGCGTAATGTTAATCCTAAGGGTTTCCTTCTGTTCTTTTCAAAGCTAGAATATTTTTTTCGATTTCATGGAATAAAATGGATTTGAAAGAGTTTAAAAAAATTATGGATTACATTGTTGATTTCAAGAACGAGTACCCCCTCACATTCTGAAAATGGGGTGGTGAGTATTTTTTTCCTCAGAAGGGGTTGGTTGGCTAATAAAGGTAGTAAATCAATTTACTAGAGCTACAAGAGAGAATTACTGCCAAGGGACCATCGGACGTTGTTATTTTGACAAAGTCAGGAACGCCCAGATGACTAAAATGATAAAGACAAGCACCTCACTCCACTAATTGCCATACTTTTACACATGATGCTTTTGAGGTTTAATCAATTTAACAAGCAGCAGTCCTGCAATCTAGTTAGGAATCCATGAATCGACTTTAATATTGCCGCCCATGGATTCCGATTTATACAAAGTTTATCGTAAGGAATAATGACAATTTTTATGTTTATTAAATTATATTGGTCAATTATGTACGATTGGCGCCAGTATTTTGTCGTGAACACATATTCTTAAGTAAATACGCTATTAAAAGTAAATTCTATGATTTCTTTAAAAGCTCTATAGAAAGTCTCAAATGATTTCCAAAGAAGAAGTTCGATTAATTATTTTATTCGAAAAAGGCTATTTCCCAACTAGAATTAATTTATTAATAAATGTTAGCTATCATTTACAGAAATATTTGTTATTAAGAATAATTCATCGCAATTTAATATTTCCTTTCATGATAGGTAGAACAAATAATATTATAATTATAATAATAAATGAATAAAATCTAGTAAACAAAAAAAAAAGTTGAAGTTTAGATTTTTAAACAATTTAATACACATTGACTCCCTCACAGCAAATAAAACTATTAAAACTCGGGCCACAAAAACTGTCTAATTAGTCGGGAGAAATTTCTTTAGGCTCAATCGTCAGATCATGTATCAAGGAAACAGTCTGGATTAAACCTCCGTCTTAATAGCAACATTTACAGAATTAAATTACTCAAAAGGCTTACAAAATATGTCATTGTGATAATTATTTTAAAAATCTGTTACTTCTAATCTTATCCTTGGAAATTTTTCGAGCACTTCTGTACATGAAAACTAAGATAAAACACTGATAAACCAGTTAAGTAAAATACTCAATTTTGGACGTAAGTTTTATACGAATTTCTCGAAAAGAAATTTGCAAAAATCGAAATGTTTAAAATAGAAATGATTTAAATTATTAGAGTGACATATAATGTGTTACAAATTATTACTCATTTTTAAGAATTGGTCACTACATCCTTTTCTATACAAGAATTTCGAAATAAAATAAATAAATAAATAATAAGCATAAAAATCGGCTTGACTAATCTCAATCTGCCCATATTGTTGATAAGCATTTTTTTTTAAAATATAAGTACATGCTTTTAAATTTTTCCCATATAAAAGAGCATGATAACTAAAAAAAAAAAACTTTAATAAACGCCCCAACATTTTAAATAATGTGTTGAAAATACGACATCAATTGTTGTTCGACCTCGCATAGTTTAATTTTTCAAAATTTTTTCTTTTTATATAATGGATAAAACTCAAAATTTCTTTAAATACCATGAAATTGTCCATTTTCATATCCAAATTAAAATCACTTTCATGCTTGTTTGTTCTATATTCGTCACAAACATGTAATTAAACCTGTAAATAAAATCAATTTATAGAAAGAAAAAAAAGTAAATACAGCTTTTCTCTCTCTTTATTTTAGACAGATTCACCTTAGAATTCATTTGAAGAATTTAACATCGTTATTAATAAAAATAAAACATTTTCTTAAAAAATGAAAACAATCCAGGACAACGCGATTCCCATAAAATTTACGCTTAAAAACTCTTAATTTATAATGAATACGATTGCCATATAAATTTAATCAATGCAATCTTTCCAAGCCTAAAATTGAAGCTTATTTCTTTGAATACTTTAAACAAACCACAATACAGTATCATAATTACCGTTCGTATCATTTAACACTGTCAGCAACTGCAAATGATTTTTAGAAACGAAGGGAGCTATTCTTTAAATTTGGAATGAAGATTCCCAAGACATTCTAAAGGAAACTGAAACAAGACAGAATGCTTCCACTTCATTGGAAGAATCGGGTGAGGAGTAATTAGATTTCGAATGGGGAAGGGCTGGAAGTCAACGAGGTATCACTCTTCCCTTAAGAACGCTCTCCTCCCATTTTTTCAAAGGACATTTCGCTTTAGTAATTAGTATCGATTAGAACGCTTCGAATAAACTTCTCGCTGTCAGTTCAGTTTCTACTGTCTCACCAACAGTACTTTTTGAATATATATCAGATTTCGTTTCAAGAAACTTGACTGTTAATAAACTATTGTTAAAACATCAATGCTGAGTAAGAGTGAAAGACACTATATTCAGACAGTTAATTCTATGATATTCGGTGCAGGTAAACACGCGTCAATGAGGTATTTGATATGCCAAAATAAAAGTGAAACAGAGAAATTATTACATAACATGTATTGGTTTCTGGTTAAATAAAACTGCAAAAGAAACATTTAAAATGTTCACATTAATCAAATTAAATAATATTTCACAAAAATTTAATTTGATATAACGACATAAAATCTACAGAATAAATTCACTAAGTTAACTATATTTATACAGGTTATATTTGATCGCGCAAATTAGATCACAAGAATGTAATTACTATTTCAATATCATTTGAAAGAATATCATTTTTTTCAAAAATTTTTTTACGATATTTCATTCAAAAATGCTCCAAGATTTTCAATAAAAAATTAATTTTTAGTAAATAATCCTCGATGCAAAGATGTTATTTAAGAAGTATAACTTCAGATTCATATACTGATACTAATGTCTTCTATCTACATTCCCAATTGAATATAGATCCTTCAATAGTTAATAAACGCAGAATTTGAAGTTGGACAATATTCTCCTTTCTTCATTTTTTAATGAGTGTTCATAAAAGTGAATTTGTCTAATTCAAAAACGTTCAAGATCTTCAACAGGATACTAATTTCTAGAGAATGATTTTCAATGAAAAATGTTATTATTTGGGAAATATAATCTCGGATGCACATATTATTATTAATATTTTCTATCAACTTTCCCATTTGTAATTGAGTTCTTCAATAACTGGTAAGCGTAGAAAATCTGAAGTTGGACAATATTCCTTTCCTCATTTTTTACATGAAAGTTAATAAATGAATTTCTCTAATTCAGAAACGATCAAGATCTTTACCAAGAAACTAATTTTTTTATGAATAATTATCGATGCAAAAAAATTATTTAAGAAAGTATAACCTCGAATTCATATATTGTTAATAATATTTTCTGTCTACTCTCTCCTTTTTACTCGGATTTTTCAATAACTGGTCAACGCAGAATTTGAAGTCTCCTTTCTTCATTTTTTACATGAAATTGGTTAATAAATTTCTCTAATTTATATGGCAGTAAAATTAGCGTTATGCGTTTGTACAGGGTGATCATAATTAACGAACTCAGTTCCAAAGCCGCCTTAGGCGAAATAAGTCACCAGAAAATAGTGAAATTTTGTAGAGGATAAACTGAAGGAATGGGAATTTCACATCCACACTAACATGAGGACTTTGACCACGGTGAATTTAATGTGCACCAACAGCTTTATAAGATACAGATTTACAGAGAAATCCAAAAGACATCAATTCATGTGATTTTTGGTTTTTGGAGCATTTAAACCGTCTGGACGATCATGACAATGCAAGAATTTTACCCAATCTTAGAGACACCATTTCGCACCTTGCTCAACGTTACCCGGTAAACACTTCGGTCAACTTTGGAATATGTCATCAGGCGCTTTCATATGACAGTTGAAATTGATGGCCATGGTGTGGAACATGATTTGTTGCCACAAAAGTAAAAAATTGCTTAAAATGGTAAAAATATACATAGATGTATAATTTTTTTTATAGAACGCTCTAAGGTGGTGATTTTTTTAAACTATTTTTTTTTGTTACCTGAGAAAGAAATTTTTCTCCTTTCAATAAATATAAAAGTTTCACAATTTTTGTGGTGACCGTTTTCGCTAGTAGTATTTTTTTTTTAAATTCTGGATATCCAAAAATGGGCAAAATAATAGCAGACATAATTCAATGAAATGCTACATACATATAATTACACGTTTCTCGGATTGTGTTACGAATTACATAAGGAAAAGCTGGATCTTTTGATGTATTGAAAATCACAGAAGATTGTTTCAAAATTAGTTCTAAATCGTAATGATTTTTATTTAAAAAAAACTGAATTTCTAAGTTCGGATATTTTCCTTATAATTCAATTATTATAATTTCCGAATAATTAAATATTTTCCCAATAATTCATTATTATTCGGATCCAGCTTTCCCTAAAATTCAATTATTAACAGATTTATTTTCTTACCCTACTTTATCACTGGAATTTATTTTGCTACTCAAAATAATTTTCTACAACTATAAAAAAAAAAATCCTTCCTTGGGTATTAAGGTATAATAGCTATCGAATAGTTAATTATAAAGAGCCTAAAAAATTATCGTTGCTACATTAAACTACTCAATTTAATCTCATTCAAAAGGTATCACCTCCCAAAATTTATAACTTTTACAAGTTCTAACAATAAAACTTTTACTTCATTTTAAATTAATTTATAAAAATTATAATCAAAAAGATACTGGCGATAGACTGCGTATTTTTGAACCATGACTTAAAAGACAAAGTCACAATCAATTTTTTATTCTCCTAATTTACACTGTATAACACGCAAAAACTTAAAATAAAATTATTGTTAAAACCACCAGTTACTTACCTGGTGATTCTAACAGTTATTTTACTTCTTATCATTTCATACCATAATTTTTGATTGAAGTTTGTCTCAAACAGACAACCAGCCGGATTCAAAACTCGAAGTCATGAATTTAGGATACAGTTCATTATATATTTCAAAAGAAAGTCAAAATCTTCAAGAATTGATGAGATCTAATTTCTCATTTCATCAAAACAGTATTATTCCTACTTTGAAGATTGCAACAGAATAAAGATCAGCAAAAGTATTTGGAAAAGGAAGAATTCTCTCGAAAAAAATAAATTCGCATGAACGTAACGTAAAGCAACAAATAGTTTTTGAGCACATTAAAAAATAATGGCTTAAAAGCTGTGACAGAATCATCAATTTACAGTAAATTCAACTTAGTCTTATTATGAACTAATCATGCACGTACAACAGGTACACAAAACAATCATCGGCGCAACTAAAAATTACTGATAAACACTGTTTCTTAAAAAGAAGAATAGTTTAAATATTCAAGGTGAAAATATTAAATGTTAGACAAATTAAACATAATTTCCTGAATTTCGTAATTCAGTTTACATTTTGTTTAATAAAAGTAAGTAAACGCCTTGGTCAATGAGATAATTAAGATCAAAAATAACTCTACCATTCTCTTAATTAGAATAAGCTAGAGAGCAATTACCGATGAGAATAACTGGTCACAGAACAGGAATAAATTTTTTTGTAGTTGGCGGTGAAATAAAAGTTATATATTACAGCAAGACTCTTTCCTAGGCGATCGGTAATCACATTTTTGTCTAAACTTTATTTCTAAACAACAAACCTATTAAGAGTTTCAAATAACTTCGCATATACTAACGAAGCAACAAAAAAACTTTCTTCTTAATGAGAACATTACGTAACTACGAAGAATTTTGATAAAAATTTTCTATGCTTTTCAGCTTAGCAATTAGAAAACATTCTATTATCAAAAAGCGCTATTTTGATGAGTCATTTGTATCGTCAAAAAGCACATGGAGAATAATTATGATACAAAAAGGGAGCTAGTACTATATTAAAAATTTTGAATCTACTTCAGGGGGAAAACTAACAGAGCTAAGCTGGTTATAATTCTAAAAGAGCTAAGCTGGCATTGCTGCTATCACCCAATCAACAACATTTTATAACTCTTAAACTACTAACCGCCACTATATTTTGGTTTAAAATGTATTACAAAACAACGTAACACAAGAATCATTAGAGAGTTTCAAATTACACAGCATAAACTAAAGACTCAACAAGAAAATTACTTTTCAAAACTGCAGTACACAGCGTGATTGAAACCCACTACTCTATCGAAAATAAGGGACTCGAAAAATGCTTCATAACAAATTTAACAACAGCAACTTCATCGACATGGCACTTTAGCACTTACCAAGTCGACAGGCTAACTAATTTTCACGTGCAAACTTGAACGAGATGGAAAGTACTTAAGACAAAACAAATAGTATCCATACAGTCTCCTCCGTAACTAAGGAAAAGAAGATGCAACGCCCTAATCAGTTTACGTGGATTTATCTGGTGGAGGAGATAGTTATTGAAAAAGAAGCGGCCTTTTACATCATGTTGCCCCTAATGGCCCATCTGGAAAGAAATTTCTTTTCTCCTTCGCTTAAAACGAATTTGAGCGACTGAAAATGGACGTACCGAAGAGTAAACAGAAGCGCAGGAGGATTTCATAAATTACAATTATCTCTCTTCCTCGGTTTTTCTTTCTTTTTCATAAAAGACAAGGAGGCTTTTAGAGATTTCGTGACATGAGGCTTAAAATATTCAACCTTTTATATAAGTATACGTATACTTTAAGTACATGTTAAATTTTTAAACATGTTATGATGATGATGATGTCGTTTTATGGCTATTTTTACTAAACTTCCACAAATAATTCATGAGGAAGATGATTCCAATTTTACATTTTTTTTTTTTTTGAAAAAAAGTAATTGATGAAGGAAAAGAAAATTATACATTTACCCATCAAATTTCCAATATGGATCAACAATCACTCACCTGAAAGAAAATTGAACCATTAGAATTTTATACATTGTCCAAGAAACTACCAAAGAAATAAATTTTAAAAATTAAAATTCAAAGCAATGTGAGTTATTTTAGATATATTTTACATTCATTTTATATCTGTATTACATTTTGACAATGATGAGTTATTTACAAAAATTAAATATGATTTATTTGAATAAAATAGTAAAATTCTATTCATTACAATACAGAAATTATATTATTTACATTTATCAAATAAAGACATTATTTTCCGTTGAAAAATAAGAATTCCATTCATATAACAAAAATATTCAATAAATAATTGAATAAAAATAAAAGGGCATTTGAACAAATGTCATTGATTATGATATGCCTCTCGCGCTAGAATGATTGAATCCTTAAGTTTCCTCTTTCTTTCTATCCGTTATTGCTTTTCAAGAAAAAAGAACATTGCTCCTTAAGATTCTCAGTTTCAAAGTGAATCAAAGCTTAATTAATAGTGTGTAGTAATTATTTTTCACTAATTATATAAGGATTAAAAAATTCATTAGCACATTGAGATTTATTTATCTACTCGTAATTTTAATTAATAGACAAAAATCTTGTTCATTCATTAGTACACATTAGAAATAACTGGTGTATATATATAAACGTGTGAGAGCGAGCGAGTGTATGTTTTTGTTGTGTTTGCATATATTATCACCTTCGATTCTTCCTTTTAATTTTCTTTCTTTTTTCGACAGTCTATCTTTGACACGCAGCTAAATCTATCCAACCAACTTTAATGCGTTTCTTTATTGTAACCTGAGCGGAATTCCAAGACTTTCCCGTTTTCCCGCTAGCCGTTGGTCGTTCTCTTTTACACTTTGTGTGTGTGTGTTCGTCCTGCTTCTACTCAACTAATTTACGCATTTGTGTAGCTTCATTTGTGGTGTCTAAATGTGAAATGCCTGCAACAATAAAGAAAAAGCTCAACTTTGACATTAGACAGCTATTTTAAGGATTACACCATCCTATATTGAAAGGAGCGTGTAAATTCTTCACACACACATACACTTATATGAATGTAATGCAAAAATCACAAAGAGGGGAGAAATTCGAAATTTATAACAATAAGTTAATTCAAACTTTTGTTCAAATATTTAATTTTAAATGATTCAAACTTTTAACCCATCAAATTTTTTCAGAGGTAGTAAATAACATGATACAGTTCGAATTAAATCAAACCCTTAAAAAAAATCACAATTCACTCCCCATTCAAATAGAATGGAGCCGAAACCATCAGCCGTTCTCTCTCTCTCTCCCTCTCTAAAAAGGGTTGATGGTATTAAGTCCATCTCTCAGGCGGATCTTTTAAAACGCTAATCGCATCAGGGATCTACGATTCGGCCCTGAAAAGAATAGCATTTGTCGAGTATCTCTCTCTCTCCCTTCCATTAGGGCAGACGAATGACCGTGATAAGGGGGTAGCCCTCCGCGAGGCAGCCCCAGCATAACTCACATTAATTGCTCTCGATGGACATGGTTGCAACGGAGACCACTCTTTATAAAAATCAAGCAACATAACCAGTCGTAATGGACGAGTTTGGGTCATTAGAAAGTAGAGACAATGAAACAAAATAAAAACATTCTACAAAATTCCACTATTAGTTAATGCATTGGTCATATATTTAAGCATTTTGCGTTCATACACTTTCACTCCTATAACAAAATTAAGTTTTGTAACATAAAATTTACTCTGCAATTTAAAACATAAGACTAAATTCGGAGCGCCTTTTAAAAGAAAAAAAAAAATAGTAAAATTATAATTAAATAATTCCAGATTTTAAAAATTAAGACTCCGCTATCATACTTCTAATAACAGGACTAGTCACCTTTACATCAACTAATATAACACTGTCAGCAATACTACAAATAACAAAGTTTGTTTCCTATTTTTCATCGTAAAAAAAAGTTAGTTAGTTTTATGTGTGTGAGAAAAAACATCTTATTAATTGAATGTATCTACCTTTCAAGTATGATGTTGCATATCAAGATCAGTTATAAAGAAAAATAATGCCTCTAGCCCGTATAAACAAAAACAATTGCATAAAATATGCCGTATAAACCGACATGATGAATTTCTTATAGTATAGAAGATATACTAATCGAAATCAACCACAATAATTGCTCAACAAAACATAACACATTTCTTAGTTTACTCGGCATTCATTTATGCTTTTCCCGAACTAATATCACCAGGTTTATCAAATTTTTCATTATAAAGAAAATTTTATAATTAACATTTTTATTACAATTCCATTATTGCAAATGATACTCATTGAATTCTAGAATACAGTTTTAAGCGAAAAAATTAAGAAAGTGGCACATTTAGAGCAATAAAAAAAGAAAAAGTCAAGAAAATTTCAGAAGGTGGGGTAATTTGAACAAGAGTGTGTGGTGATGGGCCACTTTTAGATCAGTTGATTCTGGAAGGCATAAACGAAGAGAAAGTGGTGATGGATGGGATATTAAAAGAGAGACCCGGGGGCTGACTAGGCCGGAGTGACAGGGTTCTCAGCATCAATACGAGGAAAATCGAAGACTTAAGGGTCGGTTTTGCGAACACAAGAGACTGAACTGAGTTCGCAAATAATTAAGAAACTAAAGAGGCGAAAATATTTTTTTTTCATCGTGGTTAGAAAAAAACATTGAACTTAATTGAAAATGTTTTTACAGAAGTGTGATGGTTGGGTTCGTAGAACTAGTTTAAACACACATTTTCCATTCCAAAGGATGGAACGGTATTTAATTACATGGTTTCTTTGTTTTTCAATATTTCTTATCTTTTGAGATTATTTATGCTATGTTTATATTTAACTGATTTGTAATTTTTAATTAATTACTTTAAATATGCTTTGATTAAAATTATTAAATATATTTTGTATTTCAGCAAACTTAAGCCTTCTCTACTTTGAAATATTTTTAGTTTTGTTTGGTTGTTTCAATAATTTACAGCGTTTTTCATTTAATTCTGTAATTTTCGTAGGTTTTTATAATTAATAATTTGTTCATAATTGTTTTTTTGAGGTTTTAATCTTCTGCCTTTTAACATGATTTTGTGTACTTTAAAATTTGTATGATTAACAATATATATATATATGTGTGTGTGTGTGCGTGTGTGTACGTGCGCGCGCGACTGTGTGTGTAAAAAGCAATTGCAACAACTGATATTTTGAATCGTATTACGAAATGGATTTGTCTTTTCACGGGAAGGAATAATCGGAATAATTTTCTGTTTGATATCAACACAACCATTTTATGATATATACTGCATTTAAAAACTGAATTGCTTTCATATTTTCATACGGCGCATTCTATTTGTCTGATCTCTTTTGATTAATGAAGAGCTCCATATGTATTGGTGACAAAATTACATGGGGGAGTTGGTACTCGAAACCAGTTCAATCCCGCCATTCTCTTCCCAAGTCAGAAATTGCAATTTTTGATTTGCTACGTTTCCATTTTTCTTAGCAATTCTTCGACATAGCTATTTTAAATTTTTGCTTTTTACATTTAAGATTTTAATTTACATTTAAGATACATTTTAAGATTTATTTACTAGTGTGTGTGTTAAAGAGAGGGTTTAAAATTCACACACACTCTTAGATAATAGTTTAAATAATTACACAAATCTATACCTTAATAATGCTTACAGAAGATTCCATTCAATGGAGTTGAAGCAATTTATTCATAATAATTCAATAGAAAACGAGTATTATTCTTTTAATGGAATTAATTAATGTGACTAACTTCAGTTTGCTATCGAAATCTTTTTATTTTTTAAATTATCATGAAATTTTAAAAAAAATATTAGAAAACATTTTAACATAAAAACGTATATGCTATTTTTTAAAATCAAGGCCCTTAAACATTATGTTTCCGCTCACGTCATCAAAATTTCAGCTAAACTGGCTGTTCAAAATATGTACATGCTAATTACAATCAAAAGTTGCAATAGAAGTCCTCAAAAATTTTTCATTCGATTTATTTAAAGCATTCGCGATAATGCTTTTGGTTTAATTTAATTCTTAGTAGTACTTTAATTAGAGAATTTTCATTTATAAATTTAACTGAACGTTACTGTAATATATACAACTGAGTTATCGAGAACATAAAAATACTCTAAAAAAATAATAAGGAAAAACTCACAACATTATTTATTAATTTTCATTTACTAACGAAGACAGTCACGGAAAAAATACATTAATATCAAGACCGTTAATCTTTTTAATAGGTAGTAACATTTCGCAAAATGGGAAATTCTTTCTCAGTGTAATTTAAAATAACCACAGGGTCACAGAAACCATGTAAGCATAATTTGTCAATTTTTTACAAATCTTAATTTTAGAAAAGGGAATATAAAACGAAGGGGGGGGGGGATGGTGTAAACTTTTTAACCAAAAAAAAAAAAAAAAAAGTTCCGAATAATATAATTATAAAATAAAAATAAACACTTTTTTGATACATTTTTCAAAAAAAAAATACAAACATGTTAAATATGGGTATAAAATTTAATACTATAAAATAATTCATATCATTA
Organism: Nephila pilipes; assembly: GCA_019974015.1. NCBI lineage: Eukaryota > Metazoa > Arthropoda > Arachnida > Araneae > Nephilidae > Nephila > Nephila pilipes. Next base: position 1,026,399 of record BMAW01017409.1, read on the forward strand.
AAATTTATGAATTTTATTTAAATTGTAAGTTATACGGATTATGGAAAAAGTATTTTAATATTAGTTCAAATAGAAGATAAATGATTCACTTGTTTCATTGAAATTTATCTTATAAGCCAACATTTAAGAAATATACATTTTTTTGAAAGGCATTAAGCGGTTAATTAATACAATTTCATAAAGATTTTCAAAATTTCTGTATGGATTATTCAAGATAAGTTTTGAGGAATTTTTTTGATTCTTTTGTTGATAGAAGATGAAAAATATTAAGTTATCTAGCAAGAAATATCGACCCCCCCCCCACGCGAAATAACGCCTAGAGTCGTTAAAATGTAGCGATTTTTTTCTACAACAGCTTTGAAAGAAAAAAAAAAAGGGGGGGGGGGGAAATCATTTTTAGTAGTCGCATATAAAATATTTAACATTTTAAACATTTAATATAAAAATATTTAAATAATTTATTACGTTCATCTAGATTTTTTAAAGCATCATTCTAGAGTTATACAACGGCATTGGAACAGGGTTCTTAATTATGAGTTATGGCATGTGAACAGAATGACAAATAAGTTGCTACCTCACAATTTAAAAATTCTACATCATGTAACTTGGGAACTTCCGGGGCCAAATTTAATTTGATATATAACAGCCTCTATTATTTTGCATGATGGCCTTTATGAGAAGAAGACAATAACATCGAGATCATAAGACCAAAGATACAAATTATTGAGCGATTAATAAGTAATATTTAATGATTAATAAAGAAATAATATTAAGTAAACATCTTGTTTAATAGGAAGGGTTTAAACTTGATCAAAATATACGCTTAAAAAATTACAAACCAAGAATCCGAATTTTTAAAAACTTTTAATCCAATCCAGTTCTTCTCTCTTTTTCAAATAGTTATAAAGCAGATATTTATAATGCATTTAACAAAATGTTATTTCAAGTTTATTGGCTTTTTTCTCAGCACGAGAACTATAAAAATTACAATAAGTATATAAAATAAAATTTAAAAAACAGAACATTTTACCGTTTATAATAAAAAAGAACTGTAACTAAACAATCTCATTTCCAAAAAAAAAAAAGAAAAGAAAAGAAAAGAAACCATACGCATACAAGTAATGTTTACATACAATCTTTCTTCATCAAATGTAAATGTTATGGAATCATTTTTTGTTTTTTTTAAAAATGCGTGCATTGGTAGAAGATCATTTAGAATTACAATCTATTAATCATAGCTAAGTAATTCGCATGACCATAAAAATTAGAAGCCAACAACAAGCGAACATCGAATGGAAAATAACATACCATTGTATAATCCACCGAAGAATTTAAGTAAATCTAATTAATCGTCATTTTTTACGCATTAATACTAAGCAGTTCGCAGAAGTTCTTCCCAAAAAATCGGATACATAACATCGGAGAGAGTTGTTCATATATAACCATCAACGCGCCTCAGAAAAGTTTCAACACTACTAAGGATAACATATCGTCTGTCGAACAGCGAACAAGTATTTCGTGCAAGATTAAAGAAGCTACCGGGTAATTACCACAGCAACAAAAAACAAGCAGAAGCAATGGAGGCAGGGAGAATAAATGGTGCCATTCCATTCATGAGCTAGGAGAGAGGGGGTCGTCCCATTTTTCATCGGCGATGGCCCCGGGTGACACGATGACGACAATCCAAGACCTCGACAGAACCACATGCTAATTCCATCGTTATTTCATTCCATGGCACCTATTAGGAGGAACGAAAGGAAAATAATGCCTCTTCACATTGCCAAGCAAGCCTCCAGCAGAATAAACCATCTTATTATGATTTTTAAAAAAAAGAGAGCGTAATTATTTCCTGTGACGGGCCTCGGGCCCCCCAAAACACACTCTCACTCGCTCTGTTTTAAGTGCTTCTGCTGTTCAGTGGATTCGCCCTGGGCTCATTGGGTACAAGACAATCGTTCAAAGAAAGAAGAATAAAGAGAGTCATTATGAGAACAAATGCCGTGCATTTTGATCCAGTTGATTCGCGGTATATAAATATGGTGTTTTAATATGGTGCTCGAAGCTTTTATATTCTTTTTTTATGGGTTCTGTGAGGAACAACCGTGTTTTTCATTTCAATAGCACTAAATCGATTTGATGAATATCATATTCATAATAAAAGCAAATGCATTCAGATTTTATTTAATTTGCGACGCAAATTCGAGTACTAGCGAAGTTCATATAACAAGGAACCACAATCATCTTGACGAGGAAAATACATAACTAATACCCCTATATACCTCCTAGCTTCAACATCATTCTTCAATACCATAATAGCATAGGAGAAATAATAGAATTGATGAGGCATAAAAAAGAGAAAAAGAGGCGTCCTGAAAATTCTGATATCCAATATATATATAAAGAAACTACAAAAAGAAAAATTCATTTTTTTAAAAACATTATTTCCAATGTTTTTTACTTTAAAATAAATCAAAATTTCTTCAAATCTGTTAATGTCTTATTTTTGACAGGACATTAAATAATAATACAAACCGTTATTTGTGCATTTCAAATGCTTCCAGTACCCGTAATAGTTGATAATAAATAAATGTATAATAATATTAAAGTTACTTGGGTTTCCACATAAATAATATTAACGTCATAAAATAATACACATTAATTAAAAGTTAAGGACATGCAAGTATAATTAAATATCACATTATATTATCATAATAAATTGAAATTTAAATACACATCCTCAAATTAATTTTCCAGCTAACCCCCTATCTCTGGTGGGATTGGGGCTTTCAAATTTTAATATATCACTGATTTTGCACTTTTTTAACACGAAAAAAAATCTTTTCTGAAAAACTAATATATATATATATATATATATCACTATGCAATAAGAATACATTAACAAATGGGAGATCAACACAAATTTAAACAAAATTTATTTAATTTGCATAAACTGCAGAACATTACAAAACATAATTTAGTTAATGATGTGATTTCTTAAATGTAACTCATTATATATAAATCCGAGCTATTACAATCAAACAATAAATAAAAGACTGGATATACCGAAAAAAAGTGTTGAGAGATAATAAGAATACATAATTCTAAATAAAACCAAAATTTTCCAATATCGCCTTTTTTATACTTCCTTTAATACTGCAAAAAATAAATACTTAAAACAAATTTGAATCAATTAAAGATGTTAAATGCACAATTAGGAAAATTGTTGATTATCGGCGAAGAATCAATCATTAATGTCAAAGAAAGGCACGAATATTGCACTATAAATAAATTTTAACGAAATGTATCGTATTTTTCGGACCATAGATAAACCAAAATTTATGGGACAATTTTTAGAAAAGAATACTTTTTCAAGTCTAGATAATGTTCTGTTTTATAAATAATAGAAAAAAAGATAAGACCGAAAAGAGAATCCGAGAGATTTTCAAGCATAGAATTGAGTAAAATTATTTGATGCATAATGCTAATTAATAATATCTAGGGACCATAAGACGCAATCCTATTTAAAGTTGACTTTTCTGCGGTAAAAGGTGCGTTTTATAGTGCCAAAAATAAGATACTTTTTTTTAAAAAATTAATAATAATATTTTTTTTTATTGTGATAATCTGCACTTGTACTCATCTTCATATGATATTATATTTTAACCAAATTATTCGGTAAGAAAATAATTTTAAAAATTTCAACCGAACAACCTCTAGAGGGCCATTAATCTGCATAAGTCAACTTGAACATCAGAAAAACATGTTACCACTGTGAAAATTGAAAACCGTGGAATGATAAATGAGGAAACAGAATTCCCTCCAGAAAGCGAACTTTCCCCCAAAATCATATTTTACATACCCTTATCATTCGCTCAGCAGTTTGAATCAGATGGGTCGCATTTGTTTAAATAGGGGCGTCATCAACGCCACTCCCCTTTTTATATCAAATCTTCTCTTCCCCTTGATGTTGCAACTAACCCTTTGAAAGAGATCATCCCCTGAGCTCGGAATTTCATTACAGGGAAACACCCCTCACTTCCATCTAAGGGAGGAAGGAAGAGATGAGAACCCAAAAAACTAATTTTCGGCGAGGTTCCCACGGGGGGGAGGGGGACCATCTGCCATGGTAAGTCTCTTTCCCCGGACCATTCATGGAGTGGAAGTGATTCCCCGTAAGAGCCAACAAAGCCGGACAGCATATGGGCAATGAAATGACGAACAGAAACCTATTAAACAGAAATGGATCGACTGTCTATTGAATCGAATTGCATTTCCGGATGTATTATCACCCTCCATTATGTTTTTATTCCGATTTTGGCGGATAAAGTATCCGAATTCAGAAGCGGACTTGATCTCGTTAATGAATTTTGAAATGAGGATATAAGAGAGCTGTGAAAAAAATTACCAAGACCCAATACGGGACCAGAAATTACATTACCATGCCATTTCCATGATAAAGTCGAAGAAAATGTTAAAGGGGAATGGACATTTGCTAACATTTCATATAAAAGAAAATGGCACTCGTCGAAGAAATTTTATTAGTATGTATTCAAAATAACACTACCACTTAAATAAATCATTAATGGCTTAACAAATGATATTGCAATACATATATAACTCAATTTCTTTCAAAAACATTTCAATATTTTCCGTCTAAAAAAAAAAAAGGATAAATTCATTGTTCATTTTTTGCATTACATTTTTATATTGATTCCTTCTCAAACAAAAGCAAACCATTCTACACGATTATTACTTAAAATAAAATTAATAGTAAAGATAGACACTTTGACTAGAAAAAAATTATTTTCAAAAATCTAGATTCTAATATGATTACTAAAACCGAAAAGTTGCATCGAAAGAAATAAAGAATACAGAAAATACCGCTAAATATTATTATTATTTTAATATTCTCCAAATAACAATTTTTAGAAGTTCTTACGATATTCTTTTCAGAATCAAAATCATTAACTAATTATTTAATATAAATCTTCAAAGGAAATACATTTCAAAAATAAAATGCATATTCCGAACTTAAAAAATCAATTAAATCCATTTTCGAAACCAGTTTTCAATATAAAAGCAAATCATTCCCAAAATTCAATCAGGCCTTTATCAATATTTACACCAATATTGCACGTATTGTTTGTTACTTCCGGGCTTTCACGGTACACGAACCCTCCCTGATCTCTAAAGAACGTGCCTAAGAATCAGTTCTTTGTTCAAATACCCCCGGGGGCATGCAAAAGGTGGAAGAGTAAAAATCCATAAAGGAGTGAAGCCGCCCGCGGGGATTAGTGTGATTAACCGCAAAATAAACACCAAAATAAACCTCTTTTTTTCGTATCTTCGAGGCGTTCGGTGAGTGATTAAAAGTGCATAAAAAGAACCTAATTTATTCGGTGCCCTGTCGCCATCTGTCAACTAGGGGCGAAGACGCCACTGCACCTCGAAATTAAAAAAGGGTTGACCGAAGAACTACCCTATTCCATCCCCTCGGTACATCCAATATGAGCAGACGAGAAATTAAGTTTCCATCCCCTGAGGAGAAACCCCTGGAGTGAAAAACACAGAACGACCTCATAACACACTCTAATGTACTCTGAATACACACACACACACACAATACTCTCCCCCTCACAAAGTAATAAAAAAAGGGTTATTATTGGTGCCAGACCTGTTGCCAAGTTTTCGTCATTTTCCTTAAGGGAAAAAGAAGAAGAACGAATCCTGATATCTCGTGATTTTTATAAGGAAGAGCAATATTGAAGAGGGGTCTTGGATCAAGATGTTTACGGTAAATAACTGTCTGCCTAGTAAATAAAAAATATTTGCTATTAAACAGTTAGCAGTGAATATTAAATGTAGTCGATCCTTCTTATATCAAGCTTCCTCATATATTGAACCACTATAAAGATAATTTTTGTTTTTTTCCCCCTAGGGCCTCACTGCATATAAAATAATTCTTATAAAAGAAAAGTATTTTTTTTATATAGAATTTTTGCAATGCCAGTCCAAAGTTTTCCAAAAAATTATTTTATAAAATAGCAAGAGAAAATGTCTTGAGGTAAAAGATTGCACAAATGGGCGAGGAGATGCAATACAACTGTCGTTCTAAACCATTCAATACATTGATCTTAGAAATGAGTTTACGTTTTAAATTATCCTTAAATGAGAATATGCACATAGAACTCAAAAAAAAAAAAAAATTATATGTTAAAATTTTTAATATGATTTATAGTAAAGGATACCAATATATTTATATCAGAGACGCCTAAGTCCTGAATCACACACCAGAGAATCAACTGCACTATGGTAGAATAGTGCATTTATTTCACAATCTTTTGTAATAATGTAAATTAAGACATATTCCATTGAGAACAATATAGCATTTATATTTTTGTTGCAGGTTTTTATTTATTATAGTCAAAAAAAAAAATGACAAATAAAAATAATTTATTCTTTAAATAGTACAATATGAGCTAAACTTATACCTTATGTATTTAAGACCCCTCTTTGGGATTCATCGAAAAAAGGAAAAAGAATAATATTTAAAAATTTTGGAATTGTAGACGTTACATCAATACCCATGGAAAATAATTCTATTATAGCAACTATAATTACTGTTAAATAGCGTTCAAAAAATTTAAAAGCTCATTGAAAAGTGTTTAAAAAAGTGTAATTCGATTTTGTTATTATGGTTATTTGATATCCATATAAATTTGAATATCATCGAGTCATTATGAAATCACACGTTTTGCTGAATAGTTTTTCAACGAAATTGTACACATTCAATTCAGTTTTCCGGTTGAATAGTTAATTATTAAATAAAATCTATCCTCAATAATGATGTTTATAATTGCAGAAGGATGTGCAAATAACGGCACAGTTTCCTTGCAACAAATCTATGCGTTTACAAACGTATACGGTTTTTACTATTCAATAACTTATCTTAAATGTAATTATACTTCATTTTTATCGTTATTATATTCTGTTTTTATCCTTTTTCTGTCTCTTTTCTTAAATGTTTCCCTTTTATCATTTCTTGGCGGTATTTTTCCACAGTATTACATTTTATACTTGAATATCCAACTATACAGAAAAGTTATTTTAACAGATTCCTTAGACAAGCCATATCTATCAAATCTATTAAATGTCATACACGTGAAAACATAACAAGAAAACGTAAATCATTAAATAACAACAGAAAGAAAAACATGCATAATTTTCCTTAAATAAGATTATTTTGATAGATCAAAAAATATCTTGAAGCAAAATCCTTGCTTGAGCCTCAATATAACGTATGAAGTTAAGTCATAAAGGTGATTAAAAAAACTATTCTTGAAAATTGTTAACTTGCTTTAAGTATCGAAAGAATTCTTCGAGAGAAGATCACTATTCGTTAGAGGCGTGCCTCACAGTCAATGACCGCAAAAAACGTGAGCCAGATCTGAGACTTGGACCCCTCATGACAACTAAGTCACGGAGACCTATGCGATAACGTCTGATTGCTACAAGAAGCAATGGATCACAAAGAACTTGCTCACAAATAGCTACACGCTAAAAGCATAAATAATGTTTTTTTTTATAAAAAAAAAACAAACACAAATGGCCACTTCTTCCGCAGATTGTCATCGACTGCAGTACGTTTTTACCACGCAAACAATAAATCTGTCTTCTCGTATAACAGTTGGTAGATTAGATATATATACATACACACATGCTAGAAAGTACCGAAAAAGATAGCTTGTAGCAATTTACTTCTCTCGTTTCAATAATGAACAAACAGCACATGATTATCTTGATTTCGGAAAAGCTAAACATTATCAAGGGTTAAAAATGAAAAAAAGGGAGAAAGGGAAGTGGATTTTTTTTGGAAAAGTCCAATCAATATACTCCTTGTTGCAAAAAGAAAAGTAATGGTTTCAAAACAGGACGATAAACATTTACAATACTCCATCTCAACCGATTTCGGTTTAATGGAACGTCGATTTGACTAAGTGTTGTAGTAAAAAAAAAAAAAAAATTGTCTAAGAGATCTAGACAACCTCCACATTTAAAAAAATGTCTTATCGTCTAACTTAAGATTAAACGGTTCGGGCTGTCGTAGAAATGTTTTCATTGCAAACAACGACATCATTAAAATGAATCGATCAAGCAATTTGATCACACAAATTCAATATATGTTAAATTTAAATTTATCTAACCACTACAAGTTTTTTTTTCCCTATACAATAATTCCTGTTTCAAGCTAACATTTTATTTTTACAAGGGCATTCCATTACAATTTACCAAATTATACTATGTAATTTTACGCGCTGTGTAATCCATCATGATTATAGCATTTAAATAACAAAATGAGATTATACATATTGTTGAAAAAACTATGCATATTTATCAAATATTAAAAATTGATTAATATGTATATATTAATTTAAGCACATAAATAATATGAAATAAATTCATAATTACTATGCAATATTATTATAATGAATTATTATGAATGTTTACCTAAGTAATTTAAGGTAATGTCTCTGATTTAACAGAGAGCTGATTTAAAGAGAAGATTTTGTGGTCTCTGTCTGTGTGTCATAGAGGGACGTTAAGTATTAGTAATTTTCAACACTTCAACCCTGTACTTCCCGTATATACTCGTTGTACCCGCAAAAGGTCTTGTAAATTTCTAACATACCTTTCACAGGTGTAATGGATCTCTGTAGAAAGTATCTGTTTCATGGGAAGATGTTCAATTCTCCTTTTAGTTAAGAGGGGTGTTTTTCCCCCTCTAGTTTTGAGAGAAGATTGAATGTGGTTACTTTTATTCAGTTAACTGAATTTAGAAAATTAAACACTTTCTTTGGGAAAATCAAAACAGATTGTGAAACAAACAAAACGCTTTAAAAACTGCAACGTTTATAAAATAGTTTTTTTTTTTTTTTGCTGGTCTTATTAAATATTTGCTGTAACCCCAATTATTCAGTTCAATTGTTACTCAGTTAACCAGGGTTCTTTTTTTCGCAGTGACTAATGTCTAATATATTCATTAAGAAATAAATTTATAAATCAACAAGATTCAGAAAATTAGTAATTGTTATAAAAATTCATTTGCAGATTGATCTTGTACAGCGAATAATAGAATTCGAATGCTACCTGACCAACAATGATTTCCCCTAAAATTAAAACTCAAGAATTTAAAATAAGTGCTCTAGAAATCATAATACTGTGTATCGAAAAATTCATTCTGAAAACTACATTGTCCACTGAAATACTACAGGTCACAATACAAACATAGATTTAACCTTTGGAAAAGATTTTCCAAAGGTTTCATTGTGACTTCAGCACATGTTATCTTTAAGATATTAACACAATAACTTCTTATTACATATTTCATTCATTTTTTTATTATTTCTTATAGTTTTGTAACTCCAATCTTAAAAACAACTTTAAAAAATCACTGACTTAAAAAAATTCCCTATCCAGCTTCAAAGCCGTGGTTTTTCGTATAAAAAGGGGAAAAAGGAAAGGGAAAAAAAAAAAAAAAAAAAAAAAAAAAAAGAAAGAAAGAAACTCGATGAAATAGCAAGTACAATAGAAAAAATTCCGCTACCCGAAAATGCATATGCGAATCCATACAAGAATACACTTCATTTCAGCAATAAATAAAGGATTTTTAGCTTTCACAAGAAAACAGGAACCTTCATTAGAAAGGATGAGTGATTGTTTTTTTTTTATTTCATCGCACTGAAAAGCAACTCAAGGGTTCTTGGCGACGGACTTCATAATTTTGAATCTCGATCAAGAACGACGACATTTGAGCTGACACCACCCTCTCCAAACTTCCACGCCAACGGTAGGACTTAGAGACTCGACAGATTTAACATGCATCAGTCCCGGCTACCCAGTGGATCTTCAATGGCACCATAACTTGAGCCTACGACTCGACGAATATTGCCGGCCGCGAGTCTGCGATCATGACCACTACGCTGCCGTGGTCTCTTACCAGAAGGGAACTTTAAGAACTTGAAATGAAAACTTTTCAAAAATGAACTGAATATGATAGAAACTTAAGCTACTGTTATTAATTCAGAGAATGTAATTTCATTAAGATCGTTTTTGATGCACGGCAACAGCTGAACCTTTCATACAAACTAAAAAGACGCCAAATATCTACACTTCCAGAATAGCAAAATTATACCATTTCACAAATATTCCATTAACTCACAACTCCACCTTATTCTGCTACAGCAAACAGTGGATTTCAGACACAAGGGTATAATTTTAGTTGTACGTCATTTGTTTGGCCAGCTTTTCCTCTCATGACATAAATAAAAAAAATGATGGCCAGTGCCTGTAGAGTTATAGTAAACACAGCGTTCCATTAAAAATATCTTTAGCTCAGCCCCTCCCCGCCCTTGGGGACAGCCCCCATCGGGCCTCAAGGGAATCGTCCCCCTCCTACCGCGTGGAAGGGGAAGAAATACAAGTTGCAGAGATTAGTGAGCTTAAACCCTTGTCAAATGAGACAGGGCGTGTGATAACATGACCGCTCACTGATCGATGTGCAGGTCAGGTACAAGGGGATCGTTTTTTATGTGTCCCCCTCCCCTTCAAAGACTGAAAACAGGAATTTTCTTCCTCCTCCTTTTTTTTGCGTTCCTAACTGAGGGAAAGTAAGGTTTTTGATGTTGCAGAAATGTAAAGTTTATTACAGGGTAATTGGGAATTACGGAATTTTTTCATTAAGATTCATTCTAGGAAGACATAATTTAGAATTACAATGCACATTAATGACGATTTTATAGCTCATATAAATTTTTATCGCAAATGGAATAAACTGAAAAGACTTGATTAGGCAATAGTAAATTGATTCGAAGGAAAATTCCTTCCAGAATTTGTCTGTCTCTTCTTTTTACTCGTATATCACAGTAGATCAAAGGTTGTTGTGTTGCGACTTGTTCCACATTGTCTAATTGATTGTAAGACCCTGCCAACAAAACTCAAAATCCTTAAGAAATCATGAACTGAGATGAGGTGCACTTCTCTGTCAAACCTTATACAATCAAAAGAGGTTTGGGCAGAATTACAAATAGTGCAGGTCAAAAGAAATGCATCTTGTCAAAAGTGAAATTCCTAATGTGTTCAAACAAGTCTCCTCCCTTAATGGTAAAGGTACCACCAGGAGTCTGTCCGTTATACAATGAGTGAATCGGAAGTTTTAATAATTGCTGGCTTAAAATTTTTACTTCAGAATAGGTATCAAAAAACACGAGAGAAGTTTTTGAACTTGATAGATTAGAGACAAATTTGATTAGAGCCACTAGGTCAAAATGTCACCAATTTCATTGCCATATGAGGCGGCATCCATTGAAAGTAAATTTCATGTTGCTGCGAAAGATGTATTAAGGGTTTCAAGAATCGACACCAATAGCTATACCACCAACCTCAATTCAATTACTCAGGTACTATATGACAACTTGTCTGACAAATGTGAAAACAAAGGCAAATAAGATTTCGTTTTTAATAGTTTTAAGTTTCTCTTCAATGGCAATAAGCTCAGATTTGAAAACCGAGCAAAAATCTGTAATCCTAATAACCTTGAGTTTGTTACAGAAAGTATCCTTGATGAAGACACCACTACCACATCTGTTACTTTCATTTCTGATGCTGTCGGTATAAATTTGAACAGCTGTATTTGGAATTTGGTTGATGATTTAAAGAGAAAGTTTGCGTAGACATCCAAGCAAATTATGACTTTTGTTGTTTTGGTCTTGTATGGTTTGGAAATGAACTCCCGGTAGACCTTCAAAAGAGTTATAATTGACTTCAAGGAATGCCTCTCAACATTTTGATTTAACAGACCCTGTTTAAACTGCAATTCGCATTCAAAGAATAAATCAAAAGCTCCTGCCTGTCCGACGGTGGTCATCATCATCAGGTCAGGATGTTGAATTTCGAATAAACCCATACGAAGTCAAGGAAAACCACTCTAATGATTTCAATTTCTTTAATTAACGTTAAGATGTCACAACACAAAAAACATTAACTATTAGTAAATATCCTAATTCGCATGCATATCAAATTCATTAACATAGTTCTCTTTCAACATCTTTCTTCTCTCTCTCTTTCTCAGAACTAAACACAACTGCGTTTTTTTTTTCTTCCACATCTGGCGCCTAGCGCCCTCTATCGTTAGTTTCAACAGACCCGTCAAATGAATAATAATAATAAAAAAAATGGCTATTTATTCATGAAACTCGATTTTTTGAACAACTTCTTAGAAATGTGAAATCATTTAAGGTTCCTGAGGGGAAGAGAAAAACATAATTTCAACATTTTTTCCCCCAATAATCACACAACCTATGAACACTATTTTACTTGCAGGGTGATATGCATTATAATTTGAAAAAGAATATTTTTCTAAATAAATAGGATCTTAAAAATTTTGTAGAAAAATCGCCAAATTAAACCAGAAAATTTCACGAAATGCGATATTCTTCAAAATCTAAATAATTTTGCATCTAGTCAATGAAATAGAGAATATATATATATGCAATATTTAATTTAAGCATAAATGAATACTATTTTATAATATTAGAAAAGGTTTATTTTCCTCCAAAAAATAACGTACATAAAATTTGTAACAACTCAGCTACACGAAACATATTAAGCTTATATGATACATATAGAAATACCCACCAACACCACCAAAAAAAAAAAAAAGAAAAAGTAAATTATGTTAGCTTTTTAGTCACGTCGCACTAATCAAAAATTCCCAACCCTTTTTTGGTCTACCAGTCCCCTTTTAGAAAGAAAAAAAATATTACACTATTTACTTTTCAGTGAGGGGTGGGGAAAACTCCATGCTGAAATCAACGATGAAGTGATTTTTCAAATTTTCAATAGATATTCAAAAATGCTTCCCAAAGTCGGGAAAAAACGAAATAACACGGATGCATTCTTTATCTCTCTCTTTTCACTCTTTCAATTGTATTTTATTCTATGCTACTGAGAGCAATAATCTATCTTTGAAAAGACAAGTAGGAAACTCCTCATATGTATAAGACTGACATTGCGCTTGAATACTCGAGGTGCCATGTTGGCAGGAGCCTTGATTGCGTCGCGACCTATCTAAACTCGAAAATATAAGTTTTGCTGATCGAACCGGAACATACATAGTACTTCGTGTGGTGAACTGAGCATGCTGCGATTCATTCACACGCTTGAGTGAAAGACGTTGGGAACAAAACTGCAATGTACTAGACTTACTTTTAATGCCGACTGACCTTACTTAAAAGACAGTCTTAATTGCTACAACATGTGTTCCATGATTTTTAGTATAAACAAAGTTTTTAAGCGCTTTCTGTCGAATATTGTCAAGGAGGCGGCAATAAGCACTAAATGGCCCCTAAATTAATTTTGAACCAAAAAAGAACTCCCTTAAATTTCTTCAATGCCCACCGGTGGACGGCATTGACCCACTGAGAACTACTGTACTAGATTAACAAGAAAGTAACGAGCAAAGGACCTTGAAATTTTGAACCATGGTCAAGTGATGAGAACGATATCTGAGCTTGGCTAACTTCCGTATCATACCCATGAGGACTTTTTAAATTGATTCATTTTACTGTGCAAAAGGCGTTACTATTCAGTACGAAATTAGCTATGTCGTCTCAGTAAAAGAAAATCATTTTTAACAATAATCGCATTTCTGCCTGTTCCAATTTTCAACTAGTAGCCAAAACACAGTGAAATCTTTTCGTTTCCATCAAAATAAATATATGGCTTGAGGAAAAGATCTAAGGCACCCCCAACAGCTCTCTTGTTGTACCTAAAGCCAACACTTCACTCGCTAGCAGAGGAAATTATAAATAATCATCGGAGGAAAGGTATTTACGCTATCTCTCAGAAAGATCCGTAACCACCACCAGAACGCAATTTGTATACAACAGCGATGATTACCTGTAAAGAAGGGGAGGAAGAGATAGAATAGGCAAGGGGGTGAGCCAAAATGACTTTCTAGCCCAAAAAAATGCACGCGAGGATCCCACAGAAAAAAAAAAGTAAGAAAGAAAACAGAAGACACAGAAAGCGTGAAGGCAAGAAAGGAGACTCATGGAAAGGCCATTAAGTGGTTCTAGTGGGGTGGAGAGGGATGAGTTAGCGGCAAAGCACAAAGCTCAGAGAAAAATGGAAGGGAAAAAAACCAGTAGTGTGAGAGAGAGAAAGGGAGTCATTAGTGAGAGGTGATGTATTGTGGACGCTTGCCCGTAAGGGTCAGGTTTGGGACGTTTTTTTTTTTCACACCATATTTCTGGGGAATCACTAAGGATAGATATGCTTTGAGGTTACCGATCTGGTCACATATCACCTCCTTTGTCACACAGAAGGTGCAATTTTTTAGCAAATATTTGATAAGACTCAAGTGTTTTTTAATTGTAATTCTGGTGAGTGGTAGATATAAAGAGTGATAGAGTAAAGAGCGTCCTCAAATTCAAAGAAGTTCGAAAGAATACTATGATGTAATTCTGAAAATTGGTTTGCAGAACAATCTTAAAACGCGTGTATTTTTTTTAAAACTGTCAAGATAATATCAAAGTTATCATATTATTTGATTTGATTGCTTGTTAAGGTAGCATTGAGAATGACCTGAGCTGACACCTCCCTCTCTGAACACTTCGCCACGGAAGAACCAGGAACCTCGACAGATTTAACCCCGCTACTTGGCAGGTATTTTGGGGTACCAGGAGTCGATCTCCCATATCAATAGAAATAATGCTGACCGTGAGTCTGCGACCAAGATCACTACGCTACCGCTGCCTTCCGCGATTTCTGGTCATAGGACTATTAAAGAATCTGATTCATTATGGAAGTCTTGCGGAGTTTTGCCGACTTGAAGAGTTCTATTACAGTACATGCGCGAAACATCACACTACATCAATTACGATCTGATGTTGGGCACACTCAACAACTGCTTCACTCGTAATATTTGGTCATAGTCTGAACCTGTTTCTACAAACTGAACTTTTTTTTTCATTCGGCACAGACATACTGTTAGTTATTTCCCTACTTTAATTTTTTTTTTAAAGTTGCTCGGAGATATGGTGATCAAAAACTGGTCGATAAATATTGGAATTGCTTATTCATTTCCAGTATATTATTTCCTTTGTTTAATTTGCTCTTTTTTTCACGCAAAGCGCTATCTAGTACATATATATATATATATGTGTGTGTGTGTGTGTGTCGTGTATAATGCATATACCAAATTTGGTGGAAATTCGCTCATCTGTGTTCGTTGTAGGAAGCTGTTTACAGGGGTTTAATTATAGCCATCCTGTATATTGTTGCTTTTACGCTATGTTAATACAAATCCAACAAATCAACTACTGTAATTTTTTCATATTTTGATAACTTATTTCGATAAACTTTTTATTAACTTATCAACTATCTCTAAACTTGCTGTTTGGTAGGAAAAGTTGTATATTAAATATAGTTACTTTTCATAATTATGTATATATTATGCATTCTAAATTGTTTTAGTGCAAATTACTTTTTAAGTGTTTGAATGGTTTGCATATTGTTATATCTTTGCATCTGATTTTCTTTTACTAGTTTACTAATAATGCCTTCGTGATATTTTTGTGTTTGTGTGGTTCGAATGGATTTTGATAATATTCAATTGAAACTCAAAATATTGCCTATATGTTGTTTTTTAATACTTAATTAATTTCCCCATCAAGAAAAAAAAATTTCAGTGTCTGTCCCTCTCTGAAACTTGCATTTTACCCAGTTCAAATAAATAGCATTTATTTATAATTATATGAATCTCAAAGAGAGAGCATTGAAAAGAATCACATCTTCTTTTGTCTTGTACCATAAACCACAACAGAACTTTTTCATAAGATAGTTTCGCGTTAGCTAATGCTCATACATTTTAAAAATTATTTATGGCAATTACGATTGTCTTCGCTTAATGACAAGGAACCTGATCGAAGTAACGAACATATTTCCAGGCAAAAAATTGTTCCAATTTTCATATAAATTTGCTGCGCTGTAACACATACATCCGTTTATGATGCAGTATTTTTAAAATTTAGGAACACTCCAAAAATGCACCATTTTTCACTTGAATACGTGAAGTTTAAAGACCATTTAACATTACGGCACGGGAGATGAAATACGGAACACATTATACACGAAAAAAAGGATTTGATTCATATAGAAATGAGCAGGATTATAAAGTATGCAGTTCTGGAGGATAGCGAAAATAAAATATAAAATTAATACTCGAGCGCTTTTTTATCGAGTAAAGAATGTTCCAATTTTGGGTCCTATTCTTTATCATTACGGACGAGGACAACCTGAAGACTCTTTAGTTAAATATTTTATACTTGAAAATCAGAAATGTTTTCATTTATAATGATCTCACAATTGTTAGGAATTCAAGCTTCAATGCATTATATATTCGCAACCTTCAATAAGAAAATAAACGTTTTCTTCGTGAAGATTGAAACAGAAAAAAACAAAAGCAGAGTTTTTCTGAGGGCGTTCCGATAGTCGCCCTTGGCTAGGTGCGAGGAATGGTTTACATTCCACGGGATGGGTAATGAAGCGGTTTTTATGGTCCAGCATTTGCGGCCTCTGCCTGGAATGCTATCGCCTCTTTTCACGTTGATGGTGAGCGATGCAGCCTCTACCCTTATACATTCCCTATGCCCCCTTTTCTTTTTCTTACTAACTTTTTCTTGCTTCGGATCCAGCAGTTAGCTGTTTGCTATAAAATGGCACTTTGCTTAAGAGGCGATGTAGTAGAAATGGTGGTTACCCTGTTTTGGTTGGAGGAATAGTTGATTCTTGGATTATTACCAAAAGTCCCTTTATGGAGCTTTAAGTGCAATGGCTCTTAACCCGTGTCTATGAACTTGAATGAGAAACCATTAACTCATTTTCTTTGTTTTCATTTACAATCACTTACGCTTTCATTGCTTTTTTCTTCAAAACTATCCAATAAATTATGGTAGTACACTGCTGTCCAAAATTTAGGTCACAAGCAATTTTTTTCACAATAATTCAAATCTGCTGCTAGAAAAACTGATAAAATTTGTACTGTATATATTTGAAGAACGGATAACACAAAGTTAACATCCAATTCGGAATAAATAGTGTTTAGCGGGAGCACAGTGTGAAATTTGACCGTTTAGACAAATAGGATTTTTGACGGCAGAGTTGTGAGTAATACATTAAAACCCACAAGCTTCTCTGAATGTTGTGAGAATGAGTTCTCATAGCCATTCATGTGATTCAATGATATAAGGAACCATTAGAAAGCTTGAAGTTGAACACTAAAAATGCTATCCATGCTTTGGAATCAATTCTAAAAAAAAGTAGTACTACCACCAGGATGCCCGGCAAAGGCCGCTCTAGAGCGAAGATACCTCACGAGATCGCTACTTGGAATTAAGTGCACGACGATAGAGAAAGATAACAACTACAGAGCTTTCTTGTGACATTGTTGCTGCATCTGGAATAAAAGTTTCTTAATAAACTGTACACAGGCACCTAGAAAAGAGGCGTCGAGTGGTGTGTCTCCAAAGTGTATCACGCAGGAAAAACCGTTTGTCGTGGAGCGAACATACCATTCTTAGTGTATTTACCCCCCCCCATATAAAAAATTGGGGGAGGGAGGTCTTTTCACTGATGAGTCAAGATTCAGAACACAAAGTGATTCTCAGCGAGGCTTCATCTGGAGAGAATATGGCGTTTGCTATCATCCCTCCAAAGTAAGGAAAATCAAAAAATTAGGCGACAGATGAATCCTCGTCTGCGGCTTAATGTTGGGGTAGTCACAAATCAATGTACGTATTTGATGCGGGTAGTGTGCTATAAGGTTGAGGTCCTTGAAGCCTATGTGAGTTTTTTCTGAGGTGTTGCAGACCCAAAGTTCCTTCTTATGGACGATAATGTGAGGTCACACAGAGTTCATTTTCTCGATGAATTTTTTGAAAAAGAAATTCGCGGTATGAACATGACTGCGAAGTATCTGGATCTCAATCATATAGAATATGATTGAGTTAGTGTAAGAAGTATCATTGCACAACGCCTTCCCCACACCAGCACCTTCCAGGCATTTAAAGCGGCTCTTTTAAAAGAACGGATTCATTGCTGCAAGCATTTCTCGATACCTTCACTTACAGCTCTTTCTGAGGTTTGTATAGGAGTGTATGGTGATCATCCTCCAAATTAACGGACTTAAGGCGAGATATGACAAAATTTGATTGGACCGTTTTTGATATCACTTTTATCTTTACTAGCAATTCACTTTTCTAAAATGTTATGTGGCTGCTTTCTTCAAAGTAATAACTCTATACGCCAAATTTAGTTTCAATAAACCATATACTGCTCCAGTTATCACAGATTTTGTGTTTGTGACCTTAATTTTGGACACCAGTGTATTATCTGTATATAAAGAAAAGGTAAAAAAAAAAAAAAAATCTTAAACCCATAGGTAAATTAATACTGCAGATTTAAAAAAAACACTAACTAATAGGTTTCCGTTCTTAATGATTTTCTCGATGTATTGTAAACTATAATTTCAGATTATTCCTACAGGTCTGAATCCATGGGAAGCAGACATCGCAAAATTTACGAGATCGTGATTGCATAAATTAAAAGCTAATTTGGAATGGTATCAGGAAATAGGAATGAGCTACTTATTGTAATTTAAAGAATCAGAAAAATTAGGAAATTTAAATTATATTTAACGGATGACATTCAGAGACGGGGCCTGACACATCGAATTTCTATATACCTAAATCTAGCTCTTGCATCATTAAACTCCACAATCAGTCACTCACACTGAGAAAATTTTGAGGTGCAGTTCAATGTAACGTGCAAGTAGTGACTATTTTTCAACATGGCTATCTAGAAATCGTAACCAATTAGCGACAACCTCGAATGCTTAAAAGAACGCTTTTTTTTTTTTTTGTAATATCAACGTTTTATCAACATAACAAATTCAAATAATCCAAAACAGATATTATGAAAGGACTGAAATACAGATTATAAATAATATTTTTGGTTAGGTTTGCCAGGGAGCCTTCTAAAAACACAGAACCTTAAAGAGAGCTTACACAAATGGAAAATCACCTGACATTCTGCAACGGCTCCATCTTATCCTACACGACACATTTCGTGTCTACCCCGACTGACGAGCAAATTAATTAACTGATGTTTCATTAGGTCCAATGAAACCACCCTTCACCGTGTCACCATTGCCGGATCACGGCGTGGGCTCAATGCGCTCTTGAGTGTGTGATCCGGCACAGAAGGTGTCCGGGGGTGCTTGTAGCAATAAAAGGACGGGGGATCCTCACGTGGAGTGGTGGGGGTCGATGACGTGGATGATGGATGGTGATACTTCACAGAGAAATCGAAAGTCGGCTCATCCTTTGAGAGATTCGATGGGGATCCCCACTTCCCAATAATCGCGTTCCGCAAAACGTCTGTTCCGCATTCGGTTCCATTTGGACATGAAAAACGTGGTGAAGGCCTGCAGCTGGGGGGTGATGAGGCGTCTATTGTGGGATGAGGGAAGGCCGCCCCACTTGCCCACGGATGAAATTTTCGGTCATATAGCAATAAATACAATGATGGGTTTAAAGATTCTGCTTGATACAGTTTTGGGGAAATAAATGTCCAGTATGACTTAGTGGTTATAAATTACAGCATTAATTTTAAAACACATATTCTTAGGGCTTCATACATTTTTGAGGAATAGTATAACATGGATCGCTTTCTAATTCCGAACAGTTTTTTCTTTGGCATTTTTTTTTTGTCAAGTTATAAAAACATTGGTTTATCATCCCCGTTTTTAAACTTTTTTTAAGGAAACAATTAAAAAGCATGCAATTTTTTATTTAATACAAAAAAGTGGATGACTTATTTGGCAGAAGAAAATGGAAAATATTATATTCAAGAAAAATAGATTTAAAAATAGATAAAAAATAGATTCAAAATTTATAAAAATAAAAATTAGCATTAAACTAAAATATGATGCTGTCTATATACTACTGCAAACAAAATGCCACATTATTTTCAGCATTTTTTTTTTCTATCTGATGAAATACTTCTATTTAATACTAAAGATTTTTTTTTTTTTTTTAAACTTTGGTTTAAATTAATATTTCATTAAAATAACATGATATTGTTAGAATGGATGAGAAAAATCTAGTAAATAAAATTTTTTGTAGCAAAGCTCTTTATTAATCAGAAAAGAGGAAGACCCAAACTACGGTGGTTTGATTCTTTTGAATCGGATTTTAAGGTGATTAGGGATAGGAATTGGCAGCGAACTACGGGCAAAGGCAGGTTATCTTGGAAAGAAAGACTAAGAATCTTCTGTCATGTATTGAGTCCAATATGATGATGAAAATAACATGAAGACTATTAACAAACGGAGCTTTAAATGTTGAACTACAATCAGGAGACGAAATTAACAACTTGCTAAAGAGGTGATCTACATCTTATTAGCAAAAGGCCCCACAGAATGTTATGGATCAATAAGATATAAAAGGATAGATTTAATCCAAGAAAAGAAGAAAGCATACTTAATAATAACAATGTGCCGCGGTAGTACAGTGGTTACGGTTGCGAATTCAATAGTTGGTTCCTTCAAGTCGTAAGTTCGAAACCCGATTCCACTTAAGGACCGCCATGTAGCAGGCTGAGGCATGTTACACCTGTCCTCCTATTGGAGTTATGAGGAACTTTGAAGAGGGAAGTACCAGCTCAGGTGTAAACCTCGAGACTTGATCGAGAATCAAAAGTACGTCACCAACTGCCTTCGTGTTGCTTCGTGACGTAAGTGTGACGGTAATAAGCAATCAATCAATCAATAATAATTATAAAAACAATTAAACATTCAATAATCTGGAGTTTATTTGAGGTCTTTACCACATACAAGAATATTTGGAAATGTTTTTTTATATATGGAATAAAATAATTTAATAAAAGAACGGATAAAGTTTGCTTAAAATATGTACGTTATAATAAAATAACATCATAGCATATATAATTTTACTAACACATCGATCAATAACTCCCAAGACTAACCCAGAAATGGCGCTCGTAGTAAACCAGTAACCAGGTCTTTCTAGAGTACTAACCTTTGCTTGAAACGTGTCAAAATTTTAAGTCGATCGGTCCAGGAAAAAGGTTTTTTGAAGTGAAGTGAAAAAGGTTTTTTCCAAGTGGGTGCCGCGATTGCTTTCGATGGAACAAAAACAGCAACGAGTCGATGATTCAGAACGCTATTTACTCGCAACAAAAAAGATTTCTTGCGGAAAAAAAAAGAAAAAAGAAAATTTTGGGGGAAAAAAAAAAAAAAGATTTGGAAAAAGCGTTAACGATTGTATCACCCTAAAAGGTGATTAACAAAAGGCGTTATGTTGATGAATAAAAAAAAATTTTGCAAAAAAAATGTTGTTTTCAATTTTAGACTCGGGAGTTATTGATCGATGTGTTATTGCATTGGAATGCAACATTATTAAAAGAAAAACTATACGCTTAATTTTTGTTTGATTTCATTAACATTTAAATATATGTAACAAATAAATTTCTAGAGTATGTCTCTATATAAAAAAAGGGTCGAGGTAAAAATTCATCGAGGTAATATTATTTTAAACATCTGATTACCATCCATTACTACCTTACAACAGAATTTCAATGTAGTACTATTTTAAAATATTTACTTTAAAGTATGAACCATAATCCTTCATGAAATTTATCTCACACTACAGCATTAACTAGTAGACACATATGAGCATTCAGAAAACCGATAAAGTAATATTTACTTTCAAATAACCAACCAACATCCAATCAGATGGAAATTTTAGACTCTGTAATTTTAAACTGGAGACTACAAATTTCGAGAAAGTGACTCAAATTGGAAGCGTCCGATATGTCCGCGGGGGCGTTGCCAGTTACCAGACTCCCGAGGGGGTGTTAGCAATGTGCACACAAACATATTGATGAGATCCCTCTGGAGGAGAGTTTCGACCTTGTTCGCTCGAGAGATGATTCTACCTCCCTGTACAATCAAATATTTCTCATAGATATTCACTGCGCATGCCAAAATGGTACTGGATTTCAAACGGATCTTTTGCAAATGCGTGTGATGATTATATGTAGTAAAAAATTTATTATGTGGATTAGTAGACAAAAGGATTGATAGATTGTCTATTAAAGATGCACTAAGAAGTAACACGAAGGCTATTTTGAGCCTCTGTGAAGTGACGAGGGCGAAACCTGAGCCGTTGTCTCATTATCCAAGCTTCTACACAATGCCACACGAGCACTAGGGGCCTTGACATATTTAACGTTACATTACGGATTTTTTAATGACATCAGGACTCGAACCCATGACTCGACGGAAAAAACGCCGAATACAAGCTCATCCACTTCGACGAAAATAGATTATCCCGAATATAGGTTGATCGAATTCCTACAATAAAAAAGTCACTTATTTAATAAATGATTTCTTAATGTCTCGTTCTAAATAATAAACTTCCAGTTACCCATATTTCAGTTGTTCTAGCCAGATCATGGTGAAAATATATTGAATTTTACAGTGGTCATGGTCACGAACTCGAGGTCGGCGTTATTCCCGTCGAGTTTCGAGTGCTGATGCCACTAAAAAATCCGCCACGTAGCAGGGCAGATAAAAGTTACATCTGTCAGGCTCCAAATCTTACTCTAAGAAGAATGTGGAAGTTTGGAGAGGGAGGTGCCAACTCAGGTGTCGTCCTCGTCACTTGAACGATGTTCATAATTATGAAGTCCATCACCAATAGTCCTCGTGTTACTTCCAAATGTGACGTTAATGAAGCAATCTATCAAACGTGAATCTCAGTTTAAGGAAATAAAAAGCCCTGATAATGATGATCCCTGTGAATCTATTAAAAAGGTTTATTGCATAATTTTATTTCATTTTTATGATTTCTCATAGATATTATGATTCGAGAACATAAAAAAAAATATCTAAAATAATTATATACAAGCATACGTAAACAGACAGCAGAAGCCCTCCAGTTTAAAATAGTCTTAAAAATCACGTATAATTTACATTTTTAATATTAATTTAATTAAAATTATTCGAAAATTTTTTTTTATTCGCAAACGCGAAATTTGTTTTATATAATGTGAAAATATAAATGTAAAAATTCTTTATTTGTTGCAAAATATTCGATACAGGTAACGAATGGAAATTAAAGTTACGGTGCCGTTATCAGGTGGCCGCAGTATTGCGGAGAATGACATCACTAAAATGTTGTCTATGTCAGAGGTCTTCAAACTGGGTTCCCCAGAACTTTGAAAGGGGTTGCGCAAGAGATCACTACTTGCTTAATCAAAGTGCAAACATTTTAAAAAAATTTTTAGTTTTTATAAAAGTTCGAATTCTTAAAGGCAACTTTCTAGAGAAAATAAATATTTTTATGAATTAAATAAAATCTTAAAATTTCATAAAAGTCACGTGCTTCAAATATATTAATCGAGACGCATTAGGTCACATATTAGTCTCCATCATTTGAATGAGGTTAAGAATCGACCACTTATTTCACTACTTTCAAGGTATAAAGTAAAATTGACGCCACCCTTTTAAAATTAAAATTTTGGGTAGATTGCATTTTGAAAGATTACATTGAATGCTTTCCTAATTTGAATAATATTTTAGTAGACGACAACGCTAATCTCGATATAAATGTAAAAATTAGTTTGGTCCAACATTTATCAGACCAACAAAAATAATTTCTTGAATATTTCCTAGTTCAAAAAGTAATATTATCTTAGATCTTACCATTTATTGTGACAAAATAGCGATGCAATAATAATTTTGTAAATTTGAGTAGAATAAAGCTTTCCTTTTTTTTTTTTTTTTAAAGTGCCCCCCCCCCCTTTTTTTTTTTTTTTAATTCTCTTTGAGAAAGAGATTCTTTCAAGAAAATGGTCAGCTCAAAGGCTTAAAAGGTTGAATACGAGAAAACCACCTCACTGATTTGCATAGGCAGCATTTGGGTGATGTCATTTACCGTAATATTATGGCCACTAGATAACGGCACTGGTTTCTTAGGAAATTATAGTTTAATACCACCCCCAATTTTTTTTTGCTATCCGTTCCGAAGAAAAGATTTCGCCACCAAAAGTGCGAACTGTTTTTTTATTATTAAGTTGCTGCATTAAATATTAGAATTAAAGGCAACGGTAAAATATTGAAGTTTATAATTGTATTTTCAGATATTAAAATTAAAGCAAACGACAAATAACTTAATTGAATATATTTTGAGTTAATGTTATCATTGCTACTCTAAAATGAAATAATTTTTACATATGTTTTATATAAATCCAATAAATAAATTTTGGAGAAATTCATAACGACATATTTTCGAAAATTAAGTTCATTTCTGGTGAAACCAGGCATTAAACATATACTCAAACACTTTTATGATAATAAAAAAAAAAAGTTTTCTGAAGTACATATTTTAGAAAATAACGTTCATTACAGGTAAATATAGACATCTAACATGTACGCAAAAAATTTTTCGATAAAATTTAGAAAGGTGGGAGGGTGACCATTTTGTTGTTGACTAAAACAACTGTCCTTCGCATGGGTAATTAGAACGGATGGCTGTCTTGTTATCGAAAACGCTAACTCTAGAAGAAAAACAAATTGCTGAAAGCTTTTGGAATCAAATCTAAAAATAGCAAGTAATTTAAATACAATCAAGTACAAGACATCCTGAGTAAATTTTTAAAAAAATCTTTCAAACAGTTTATCACGATTCATTAACATAAATAATCATAGGTTATTTCTGTCCGCGTAATTTTTCAATGGCTCAAAAAGGGATTCAAATCAACATCTAAAAAGGAAATGAAGGTTACGAAACTTTTTTAAGCAAGAAGCAGAGTCAAGAGAAAAAAAAAGTTTAGATTAATTAATGGTTACATATCGTCAGCATAATACGCAATCAGAATTAGTTAGAAGAAGGAAGTGATAAAGTTATGAAATGATATGGAAATAAATGTAATATCTATCCAGTGGTTAAAAAATGGTTATTTTGAAGGAACTTATATACACCTAAAAATAACTTTTTCAATATTCATGGATTTAAGACAAAATTCATATTACTCTTATAACTAAAAGAAAGAGAACTATAGTGAGAAATGTTTAACACGAGAACGCTTAACATGAAAAATTGGTTCATAGAAGAAAGGGTAAAATCGCTTAACATGAAAAACCGTTCACACCGAAAATGCATAAAATGAAAAACCGTTTAACACGAGAGTGATTAACTTGAAAAATCCTTTAACACGAAATAATACTGTGGTCCCGACAAAAAACGCTATAAAACTTCGAACATTTTTCTTCCTTTTAACACAAAACAAAAATCGAATAACACGAAAATATTGCGGCAAATTTTGTGTTGGATTAAATGAATTTTGGGTCAAAATAAGTGAATCTTGAAATTTTTTTTCAGTAAAAAATTATTTTTTATGAGCACAATGACAGAGAATTCGGGACGGAAACATCGTTCCGTTTAAAATGATGAAGAAAATACGGAACATCATAAAAAGTACGCGCAGCTATTTAGATATCATTTCGAACGATGTCAAAAATAAAATGGCGATATCGAACAATTATTCGACATTTTGATGCTGGAAAAAAAATTGAGAAAAAATTATGAGCTTTTTAACTAAATATATATAATTATTTTAAGTGTAAACACGAGGATCTAATATATATTCTAGTGTACATAAGAAACAAAGTATATAATCTAGTAATAAATTACCTATTTATAGAAACTATAAAATAGATAAAATAATTAAAATTTATAACTTAACAATTCAGTATTACTAAAATATAAATTAAAATATTACAACGGCCTTAAAAAATTATTATTAAAACAGTTTTAAAAAAAAAGAGAAAAAGAAAATATGCTTTGGTCCCTCCGTTTCATTTTAAACGCTTTGTACAATTAACTTTAAAGATATCAGAAATTTTATAGGAAAGTGACAACTGAAGGATTCTTTTCAAACCATAACTTCAAATGAAAAGGCTGAAATTGTCATTTTTCCCCTTGATTGATAGAAATTTTAAATACTATAAGAGACTTAGATATCAGTACTATGATTTACATTTCATATTGCAACATATATTATTTGAATCCTAACTTAAAGTTGAAGTATTCGCGTAATTCAAAACAAATACGTAATTCAAAAATACATACGCAATTCAAAACAAACAAAAAAAAAATCGTTTCTGTTAATGGAACACTTTTCAACAGCGGCGCTATTTAAATATTATACTTAAATATTCCATTTTAAATAAATATAATGCTATTATTTTTTTAAAAAATCAAATTCTGATACTATAAATATTGCCATATACATTATATCATTCAGACAATTCAGATTGCATTTCTCACAAAATCTCAATCCTGAAATCTCATACCTCTTCTTTATTATTAATAAGTCCAAATATGACATATTACTGTAGCATAAATTAAAATTAAATTATTTTACAATCAAATTAAGATTAAAATTACAAATAAATACGAAAGTGAGGCATTAGAATAAAATTGCTCGAGGAAAAAATTGTAGCAAGAACGTTTCGTCTTCAACATTCGATTGACTGTAGGTTTCTGGTTGATCTAGCTAGTGGACACTTTTGTTATTGAATGCAGTTTATCACAATTTTTTATATTTCAAACAAAATTTTCTAATTCTAAAATCCTGAATCATAAAATTACATTCCTACAAGAACTCTCGTCTTTTCCATTCATAAGGGACTTTTCTTTCCGCCAAACGAAATGAAATTCACGAATAATCGTGACAGCGACCGTGATCCCTTCGTTCGAAAGAAAGCGGGGTTTGACGTGATAAGCTTCCAATTCCGAATGGCTTTATCGCGATTGGAAACCGAAGTTCCACGGGCGGCCTCACGATTCTTCCATTTTCCTGGCAAACGATTCCACTGGGGGGATGGGAGGGAGTTCCGAGAACGGAGGAAAGCAGGTGATAAACATCGAAAAGAGTCAACAACTGTTGACAACAGGTAATTCTTAGGAGGAGAAGTGCAAAGGAGAGATACGGATCCACATTTCTACAGGTAGTATTTCTTTCTCCAATGCATTATACTGGTGTTGGAGATAAAAATAAATAATAAAAAAAAATGCTGATGAAGTTCTGAATGTGATCTATTTGACTTTTCCATTTACAGTTAGTTTACATTTAAAAATAAATGACTTGATTTTTTTTTTTTTTTTGTTAACTTCTTGTTCCAGTTTTTCTAGTTTGCCGTTAACTAATAATTTTTAAATTCCATAAACCTCTTTGAGACAGAAAAATGCTCCTATTTTGAAATTATAATTAACCGCACTATTGAATAGGTAGCATTGATTTGGATTTTTTTTCCCTTTCTATTTCTGTTTGTCCTATAAAAATTATTCCATATTTGGTTTCCTTTATTTCAAACATATTTTCAATTTTAAGTTAAAGTAAAGAACAGTATATTTATTGAATATTTCTAACATTTTCAAAGATCGTTATATAAAAAACAGGTATTTATGACATAGTCATACTACATTAATATATATCTTGAATAGTTCTCACATAATGTCTGTAAAGTATTTTTGTCTGGGTTATGTTTAAAAATTATTAATGAAATATAAGTTACACCGGAAAGAAAAGTATGAAAAAAATACAATAATTATTTAATAGGTTCCCCCCCCCCTTTAACGTTTGGAATCTATTTCCTTTGATATTACTTTTTCCGCAATAAAGGTAAAAAATAATGTTTGCAGTTATTATTTTTAAAACTGACGTAATGCAAGTAGTAGAAATTCTGAATTGAAGATGAGACATGCTTCTCTTTTTATAAATAAATATTACACGTTTAATTACCTCCAAACCTAACTGAGCAAATTCGTTGATTCTAGCCCGTTAATTACAATGATTTGTTCATTAAAGAAAGTAGGGATTCATTACTAATAAATATGAGCAAATGAAAAAAAGAAAATAAATTAAATTAGGAAATTTGAATTAATATACTTACTATGTGTGCATGCCTTTATATTGTAAAGCCTTGTCAAAATATTTGATAAAAGCTACATGCAGCATGCGGGTAGATATTACTGTTTTAGAACTTCAATTTATTCAGCTGTAACATATATGAAGGGTGGGCAAATGTGGCCCTTTTACGAGATAACTTTGGCGCTCATTGAAAATAAGAATTTCTTTTTAAAAATTATTATTTCAGAATGTTTTTGACTAAATAAAAGGTCACATTTAAAGAAAGCTGCTTTCTGTCAAATATCAATATGTGGTTCAATATATAGCTGTCATTGTACACCACAGTGAAGCCTGTGAAATCGAAAAATCATTCACAGTTGACCAATCATCATCTCACAGAATTGTTGCGAACTTTTAAATATTTGACTAAAAACTTTATAAATACATTTTATTTTAGCTTATTATTATTAAAATTTTGCAATAATTATTTTGTACTTTTTTCCTTCTTTTAATCAGATTTTTATACATATTTGTACTTTACACATAACTTAAGAATTCTGTATATTGTGATTATCTATTAACGTTGCACTCAGAAGTAACACGAGGACTATTGGTTACAGACTTCGTCAGTTTGACCCTAGGTCAAGTAGCGAGAATCACCCCTCTTCCAGCTTCCACCCCCAAGTAAACAGGAGATCTTGGGACCTAGACCAAATTTAAGATACATCAGCCCAGGTTGCACGGCGAATTTTCAATGGCATCAAAACAACGCCAGTTGCGAGTCCGAGACCATGACCACTAGGCTACTGTGGCCACAAAAATTGTGCAGAATATGTAACAATATTAATAATATTGAATTTGTGTATTTAATAC
This sequence comes from Nephila pilipes, assembly GCA_019974015.1. Lineage (NCBI taxonomy): Eukaryota > Metazoa > Arthropoda > Arachnida > Araneae > Nephilidae > Nephila > Nephila pilipes. Next base: position 1,055,331 of record BMAW01017409.1, read on the forward strand.
TACGTAACTATGGTGCGCATCTTTATAATATGTGAAAAATTGGAATGAGGCTCTTCAGAATACATGAAAAACTGGGATACGGCTATCATCGATCTCATGCAAATCCATCCCTGATATGATGTTATAGATCGAACATTTTCTCTCTCTCTTGGCAACGATTAGATCATAAAATGATTCAAAATATGCCAACCAAATTTCCATCTTTTATTCTTTTCCTACGTGTTTTTCATGCATTGAAAAGAAGAATTCCCAAACCAGCCTTATGTTTTCAATCTAAAAGTCAGCCACGTGAGAGGCATTTTTCTAACTCCGAATGCAATCATTAATTATGCTCCATTGAACGGGGTTTTAAATGCTTCTTCCGCTGGAGATGGTCATGATCCGAACATCTGTTAAGTCTTGATTGAATGCGTCTCGACCGATAAAAAAGTCATTTTTCTAACCTCCCGTTCTCTTTCGGAAACTACCGGGGCAGAAATAAATGTTCCACCAAGATAAAATTAATAGAGCTGATTTGAGACTACGAAGGAACGAAATTAATTGAGTCGCGCAAAAAGAATACGATAAAAAAAAACACAAAGGATATTTTATTTTATTTTTTCCCCTCCCTGAAAAATAAGGGTTAAAACGGAGCAGTTTTATTCGTTCGTTTTCTTCGAGAAAATTCGAAAGAAAATTATTTTAAATAGGAGCTGGTTGCTGGATTATCTGGTCTGGCCGCATACAATGTTTCATTTTGGACCGTATTATATATATGTGAAAGAATTTCTTTTCTTAAATTTGGGGTGGTTTTCATTTTTCTTCAGAGGAGCATGTATTTTTCGGAATTATTATTCAAAGTATAATGTTATTCGTTTGCAAGGCTTTTATGCATTTTTACTGCGCACGTTTTAAAATGATATGTGGATCGTTTCTTTTCTTTTTTTCGTGGAGCTTGTTTATTGAGAAAACTGTCTGGAAGACAACCTTGTTAAAAGTATCCGTTCGTGGGAAAGCTATTATAATTTATAAAGCGACACTGGGTACGATGACTTAAAGAAGTGGTAAAAAAAAAAGTTCCTTCTTCGGAGAAAAAAAGTATGCATAGAAATATCTTATTGTTTTCCTTACTACAGAAAAATATTCTTATTTCTTTTCCATTTGCAAATAATAAGATTCAGAAAAGAGAGAAAATGTACAATGTCACGCTACCGAGAAGAAATTTTTTGTGAGTAACAGAAACATATTTCATTGAAGTAAAATCGTAAAACTAAGAACTTGATGAAATGGGACACATACAAGCATCATGCAAAAGAAAGTTTACAATAAACATTTATAGTTTTAAAATAAGCATATATAGCAATATATTTAACAATATGTGTATTTTAAATAAGCTTTTTGGCAACATTATAAGATATTAATTAAAATACAAAACAACACAAATTTGTTAGTACAGTTATGGTGGCCGAAATAGCCTAGTGGTAACCCACGGACTTGCTGAAGACTTGTTTCATCGAGTCGTGGGTTCGAGTCTTGATGTCACTAAAGACCCGCCATGTAGCCGGAGCTGAAACACGTCAAATATGTCGAGGCTCAAAGTCCTCCCCATTGGTTTGGAGATGGAGATGCCACCTTAGGTATCGTCCCCGTCACTTGACGGAGGTTCAAAATCGAGAGGTCCGTCGCCAATAGCCCTTGTGTTGCTTCCAGTGCGACATTGATAAAATCAATCAGTCAATCAATAGAGCAGTTACGATTTCAATTAAAGGAAAGGCACTTGATACATTCGTTATTTTAAAAGTTCCGCAATTTAAATACACAAAAATGAAATGGTATATGTGTTATCAAAAGTAACATACCGAGGGGGAAACAAAATACAAAAATAAAATTTAAAAAATTATAAAAACATAAGTTTATTTTATAAAATAATTAAAGTTATTACAGAAAGAACATTACACAAAAATCTCCTTAAATCAGATTATTTGGAATCACAGCCGGTTCATGATATCGAAATTCTGGCTTCATCAAAGAATGGGGGAAATGAAATAAAATAAAACATACTTGTAGAAAATCGCCTTTAAATTCACAATAGAGCGTGAATCATATTTACCGAAGATAAGGTGCCTACTTTGTGAACAATAAAAGTACGTCGTTTATAGTTGTTTAACAGCAGTTTCCATCTAGACGATGCAGCCTCACACCTATTTGTCATCGGTAATAAGAAGTATATTTAAGATTTTATGAACTGTGTGCATAAATATCATTGGATTTAACGAGGTTATACTACATGAGCATGTTTATAAACCATCAGCATGGACTATGTGTAAATAAACTATTAATGAAAGGACATAACAGTTTTTTAACCAAATAGGATCCTTTTGGAAATACTGATATCAGACAACAAATTTCTGCAATAATTTAAGAGATAAATACTTTGATAAATTTTGTGCATTTAAAAACACAAAAACAGTTAAATAAATGAATATTTATATCATCATTCAGTTTTTTCTCCTCTTGAAAGTGAAGTCCGAGCAAACATAACCATACAAGTACAATCCACACAACCCAACCTTTTTAAGTTCATAAACCAGTAAATTATCACACGGAAAGAGTTGTGAGAATTCAACGTCCACCCAACCAACTCTGATTTAAGAATCGTACAAAACAAACGCCGACCTTTGAACTGGCCGGCATCATTCAGGAAAAGGGACCCTGAAGGATGAAAGTGACTGAGGCCTCATTATAAGGTAGAGGGGTCTCCACCCATTGGCGGGAAAGTGCGAAAAGAAACAGGTTGTTAGTGGGCTGCCCGTATCGTTCATCTGGGAGGCGCCACGGTGCCTATGCCACACACACACAAACGTAAAGAAGTCGCCGATGCGGGTTTTTCATAACGGCCTTCGAAGGTTACTTTCTTTCTCTCGATTCTAAAAATAATAATCACGCAAGTAGGAAAGTTTACTTTAAATTACTGGTATCTAAACATTATATAATGTGTAAGACAGAGAAACTGGTTTATGAGCCTTTGAAACAGAAGAATATTTCATGTACCTGTCACATGGATTTGATTCCATGATCAATGAGTGGGTAGAAATACGACTCATCGTTGTAGTTTTTTTTTTTTATTTCAATATAAAATATGTTGCTTTTGGGATTGGAATACAGCTAATAAAAAATTTGTGAATTGAACACGCTACGAATTCCAGTAGATAATCTACAATTGGTTAAAGAAATCAAAACTTCAAAAACGATTTATCTATTTAAAAGAATCTATGAACACATTTATGATTTCTTAACTTTTAATTTTGGCGAAATCAATTGTGTTATAGCGCGTTTCTTAGAAGTTGAGACATCATCACGTACTGCAACATCATTATGTGACTTATCTCTTATGCAATCTGGATTTAGATACTATTCTATATGAACATAAAAGATGGTCATCATCCAGACAAATTTAACTATGAATGATCAAGTTTTATGTATAAATTTATAATAAAATTCTTTTGCATTTGTTAAACTTCCACCGAAAGCACTATGTACAGATATAATATTATTAAAACAAATGAGAGTAAGAGTAAAATAAAAATAAGAGAGCTCTTATATAATAAAATAAATATAAATATGACTTAGCTTAAAGAAACTGCATCATCTGAAGTTTTAATATGAAGAAATAAAGTAAAAATAGCCCAATCGCTTCAGAAACCTTTTATAATAACTTCGATGCATCCTGTCCATTCCCGCGCTTTATATCCAAAACTACCAAATATTATGTAGATGAAAATTTCAGAGAAATTATGTCTGACCAAAAAGATTATTCATGCCAGTTTATGTAATCATATGTTTGTAAGAATCGAAACGTCAAGAAGGTTTGTTTCATAAGTATAACTCTCTACATCATCCTCATAATTGAGTCAACAGCCCAGGGAGGGCCAAAGCCTTCTTTAGAAGATATCTCCAAGTTAGTCAGCCTATACCTTAGTCTTGCCAATTCCTCTACCCAATCACCATAAAATCCGATTCAACAGAATGAAGCCATCGAAGTTTTGATCTTCCTCTTTGCTCATTAGTGTAAAGGGCTTCGCAGCAAAAATCTTATTTACTGGATTTTTCTTATCCATTCTAACCACATGAAATGTCAGTTCATTCGTTTCACTTTAGCTCATTTAAAATTCTATAAAATTTCAGAATTAAAACGTCTTCGTCAAAGGCCAATTTCTTTAACGCCACCGAGAATACTTCTGAGAACCTTTCTCTCAAAAACTGTAATTTTATGTACTCTACTTTTAGTTAAGAGGACAAATCTACGAGCCACACATTAGACAACTCATTACAATGCTGATATATTTCTCCTTTTTCAGTGATACCGAAAATTGTACATAATTTTATAATACTTTCGTCTTATATATAATTACCTTTTCCCTTCAGTCGTTTTATTAAAGTCTTCTCATAAAGTTTCCAAACAAATGAAAGCCTAGCACTTTTTTATTCATTCATTTACTTGAATACTGTTATCACCATAAGAGTTGTAATTCTAACTCAGCAAGGTGGAAATATAATAATAAGAGACATGCTCCAAGAAAAATAACAAACGGGACTAAACTAGACCAGCTCATTACCCAAATTTGAATAAATTTCAGATCTCTATCCCCCCTCATGGTATTTCTTCCCCACGAGAAATATTAGTTAACAGACTCTTCATGAGCTAAATATCTACGCACACATCCAGAATCTTCACAAAAACACGACCTCTCCATAAAATTCAAGAAGCGTGGTTGATTCCATCGCTTGGGTTTCTGCTGCAGCACTTTGTCTTTTTCTATTAACGTTCCACAAGATGCAGACCAGACGCATATACATACAGCAACGGAGCAACAAGAAAAGAAAAAGAAGCAGAGAAAACACCGAATCTAATTTGCCGAACAGAAGGAGGGGGAAAGAATATCCTCCCCCTCCGACCAAGAGAGAGAGAGAGAGAAGAGCCCCTATTATTAATCTTCATTAAAACCTATTTATGCTCCGTTTAAAAACACCTCGGAAAGCGAGTGGCGGTTCATTTCTTTTTTCCGGCCGGTCGCGCGCAGATAGCAGAAGTGTTGAAGCGTCCGATAACGCCGACCGGGTATTCTGGTTTTTAATTACACACCCACACAGTCCACTTGTTCCGCAATGGAGGACGGTCCCTGTCAAAAAGGGTAGATGCCGAAAGAAAGGAAGTGAGAACAATAATCTCACTTTTTTTTTTATTTAAATCTCCCATCTCTTCTTGCAGTGTAGTCATTCTTTCATTTTTTTAAACAATGAGTCCCTGTTCCAACCACTAGAAACAACCATAATCAGAGAATTGCACTTTAATGATTGAATGATTCAAGACTTGCCTCGACAAAGCCTGGTTGGCAATATTAGAGGTTTTTTGCAAACCACATATGAACCTGCTCAACAAAGGATAATTTAATTTTCGTCTCATATTAAAAGGAAGGAGGATTTCAGAATGGAAAATGTCTCAATATAAATGTAAATTTCATGTAGTTACAATACATATCTATCTACTGTGTACTGAGTTAACAGTAAAAAAAGAAACTATTCCAAACAATAATCTCAAAAGAAACTATTAACAAGAAAAATAAACGTTTTTCTCCTCATTTTTACATATAAAGTAAAACATCGATTTAGAATTACAGTATGGGAAACGAAATATGGAATACATGGTGTTCGAACTAAAGGTATCCAAAGGTTATGGCTTATTTTTAAGGAACAACTCATTAGAATTTTTTAAAAATATATTTAAATATAAAAAACACCCCATCAAGTTTTAATATACTGCTGTTTGTAGAAAATGCAACACCATGAAAGAATCATCAGAATCAAATGAAATTTAATGCAGAAACGACTTGTACTGATACAAATAAATGATGAAATTTTCAAAACAAAAGAAACAAATTAAGCGTCCGAAATCAGTATTTGGTGCAGCCACCATGCGCTGCAATAAGTGCTGCTATACGACGTGGCATGGAGTCAAACAGATGTTGAATATCTGCTTGAGGAAGAGAATTCCATATCGCTTGTATGCGCAACCAAAGTTCGTCTTTGGAAACTGCAGGACGCGGATCACGAGCGAGACGCCGACCAACCATATCCCACACGTGCTCAATAGGCGACATATCCGGTGAATAAGCAGACCAAGGAAGAAGTTGCATGCGTTGTGCTGAACAGAAGTCTCGAACAGTCCGCGCAACATGTGGGCGTGCATTATCCTGCTGAAAGATAGCTCCAGGGATGCCTTGAAGGAAAGGAACGACTTCGGGCTGTAGCACTTCACGGACGTACCTATTGCTATTGAGATTACCCTCAATTCGTATCAAATTGGATCGTCCATGATACGAAATCGCACCCCAGACCATAACTCCGGGTGTTCGACCACTATGTCGTTCAATAATACACTCAGGAAGGCAGCGTTGACCGGCATAACGTCTAACACGAACACGGCCATCATGGGTCCACAAATTGAAGCGTGATTCATCTGAAAAGACAACTTGGTGCCAATCAGCTCGCCTGTCTCTGTGCTCAAGAGCCCACTGCCGACGCAGCCGTCGATGATTCGCCGTGAGGGGAATCCTGTATAAAGGCACCCTTGCACGCAATCCACGGCGCAGCAGACGACGACGAATTGACGAAGCCGACAATTGTACACTTGTAGCAGTAGACCAACGTGCTGCCAGCTGCCTGGAGGAAGCTGTGCGATCATTCACCGCCATGCGGAGCAGGTGTCGATCATCGCGCTCTGACGTCACCTTCTGTCGTCCAGTGCCTGTTTTTCGAGTTGTTCGGTGCTCGTCGGTCCACTGCTTCCAAACTCGCATCACTGTGGAACTGTTCCGCTGCATACGAGCTGCTATTGCGCGATAAGAAAATCCTCCTTCTCGAAGGCCGATTATCCTCCCTCGTTCAAACTCCGTAAGTTGCTTGAATTTCTTATTCTTCCGTCGTGGAGGCATACTCAGGTCTCACTAAACGTTTGCCACTAACAAATAATCATAGACTTTTTTCAACGTCCCGCTACAGCACTTTATTTATACGCTTTCAGCATCAATTCAGAGGGCGCTGCGCGCGCCGCGCACGCGCGATGGCTCTGAAACTTTATTAATTTGCATAATATCCTATAATTGACATTTGCTGCGAATTTCATTTGATTCTGATGATTCCTTCATGGTGTTGCATTTTCTACAAACAGCAGTTTATCAATAGGTGCGCACTTTTTGTATAAACATATAAACTGCAATCCAGTCTTCTCCAAGTATTTCGTAGCATATTAGCAGCTATTAGACGAATTGCTTGAACGATACGTTTTTTCAACTCACCAACAGTATAAATTTTTTGTGTATGCAAAATGGATTTAATGTGTATCTAAGCAAAAACGTTTAATAGAATCAAATCTAGAGATTGTGGCAGCCAGGTGAATGAAACCTATGGAACAGGTTTTCCGCCTTGGTGCCGATTGGTGTCCACTGTACACCTCAACGGAAAAAAAATCTAGAAAATATTGGAAGTTCGGCGGCCAGTGGTTTTTCCGACCCCGTGCAGGGGGAGAGAGTTGATGACCTTGATGCAGCAGCGTTGTTTCGAACCCTGGACAAGTGGGTCCGAAGTTGACGGTCCTACAACCAGGCTGAAAAGACATCTCATCTGGCTGGTTGAGTAAGAAATTTTAACTTCTAAAGCTGATGTAGAAGAGAATCACCGCATACTCCCCCTCCAGTATCATCGTGATGATACGAAGAGATACATTGGTTGATACAGAAAGTTGCTTTTTTTTAAAAAAAAAAATTTCATCTGTTATTGCAATTGATATACATCCCCTCCCTGTTGAATTGAGTTTTGCTTGGGACAGTTTCCATTTGAGTCATCGGCTGTCTCGTTTGAGTGGCGGGTCTCGTCGACACGTACGCCAGAGCCGGAATATCACTAATCGTGATTTAAGTGAGTTTGTCTTAGACGAACAGAGGCAAGCGTTTTGCGTCGGGACATATGCAATCAATCAGTAGGTATAGGCTGTGCTGCCATCTAGCGTTCAAGCCCTGAGTCACCATTTCGGCGACTGGTGGTTTTCAAGACCCCGAGGAGGGGGAGAGAGTTGTTGACCTTGATGCGGCAGCGTTGTTTCGAACCCTGGACGAGTGGGTCCGAAGTTGACGGTCCAACCAACCAGGCTGAAAAGACATTTCATCTTGCTGGTTGAGTAAGGTCTTTTAACTTCTAACGTTGTTGTAGCAGAGAGTCGCTGCAGAAGGTTTGAACATTTTTTTAATATTCTAATGGGTATTTCATAATAATAAGATGCAACTTTCAGCCAGGACACCTTGTATACTGCACACAGAAGCGGCACAGATTTAATTGTCTACCAATTTAGGGGATAGTTTTTCGACTCAGGGGCAGATAAGTTGGCTGATCTTGAGTGACAGGGGAGATTCGAAATCTTGACCCATCCGGTCTTGTTTTGCAATGTTTTTAACAACCAAAAGGGATTCCCTCTCGAGTTAGTCATTAAGGCATTTAAGTTTCTGTCGTCATTGTTGAAGAAAGCCGCCGCAGACTGATTGAAACAGAAATCAGTAATATAATAAAATGTTTCCCTCTATATATTAATCAACACTTTGTCATACTAATGTCAATTCTTTGTGCAAGAGATATTGTCCTCTTTTTTATTCTATAATAATAAAATTAATAAATAACTCTCAAAACTTTCCAGGTGCTATAGCTTCAGCACGGGTTCGAATCTTGATTCCACAAAATACCATCGTGCAGAGTAATGGGAGCTACTGCACATAAACTGGATATTAAAGTCTTCATGAGGTGTGGAATTTAGAAGCGTGAAGACCAAGTTTTCGTCTTCGTCATTTCAATGTGGCTCAGAGTTAACGACGTTTATTATGAGCAAAGCTTCTCTCTCTCTCTCTCTCTCTCTTCCCCCCATATTTATTATTTTAATTATTTTTTTCTAGAAAAACATTAGTTCAATAACACAGCTTTTAAAAGGCTTTACATCAAATTAATATGAAAAATTAGAACATTTTTATCAATAAAATGTATTGAATTTAAATAACATAATGGACAAAAATTATCCTTATAAAATTTCATTTTTCTTTACAGTTTATTAATGTAAAAGAAATAATAAAATAGTTTTTCAGAATATGTATCAAGATACAAGAGATGCATTACCAAAAAATATAAATATATTTTACCAGTCAAATATCAAGCCTGAAATCACCCATCACTTACCTGAAAAAGAAATTTTATTTAGTGTATATTCAAAAAATTCAGTACAAACTAAAAGAAAAAAGTTACAATAATTATTTCTACCGGTATCCGAATCATTTACAGCAGTTCTTACTTAATCATGATTATATATTAAGATTAATTTCATAATATTCATTTACTTCAACAGGAGAAAAAGGGATGTAAGAAACAATTTGTACGGTAAAATGAGATTTAATGTTTTGTTTAAAACTGATTATTATGTGATGATACCCGATAACATTTTATAATTATACAAGCGTAATATTCATGAAAATTTAAAATGGTGGCCACCTATTCTTTTCTACTACTTCCAATGAATTTTTAAATAAATGAAAAACGCAATTGAAACGTTTTAAACTCTATGCCTTAATTCAACCTATTCAAATTAATCATAAATGACGTATAAGGTAAATTGGATACAATAATAGAGTTCTCTTTTTCGAAACATTAGAACAATGGATGTTTCTAGGGACTCGAAGTAGTTCTCAGAAAATGACTTTATTAAGCCTGCTGGCTGATGGAATCACAAAAACCTCCATTCTATTAACATGCCAAGGGATCAAAAAGTAAGGTGGTAGGGGTGCAAATGAAATAGAATGCATGACGGATGAGGGCCTCAAAGGAAAAAATATTCCACCGCAAACAACATTCGTCGTGGTCTGGAGTTGTATACAGGGCACGTATTCACGATGGTAAGTTGTCCGCTCTTCTTATGAATACTAATGCTGGCCATGGTGGGTTGAAGGCGGTACTTCTATGTCCCCTTTCAGAAAATAAATAAAAGTCCATCCCCACTGACCAGAGGTCATTTTCGTCTGTTGGCGTAATTCATTAATGTAGGGGGGAGGATGGATGGATATGCCCCAAACCGCTTGAATAACATAAATTATTAAAAGAAAAAAAAAATACTTTTACGTTTTGCAAGAATTTTTACCAACATCCCTTTCTCATCCATCATGGAACCGTCTCTTTTGCATACCGAAAATTATATTGTTTCCAAACGTGGCATGCGCGCCTACTTTCCTGTCACTCGCCCAACCCATTTTGCGCAAAAAACGGAGGCAGAGTTTCAGAAGATGCATACTAATTGGAAGATGTCGGAAGCGAATGGCCAGGATGACTTTCAAGAGAAGAGTCAGGATGATAAACACGTTAAATTAAAAAGCATGCAGTAATTTACAGTTATGGAAAATGGTGTACGTCTAGAACAAAGATATAAATAATACTAAACAGCACTTGTAAAAGTTACACGTTGTATAAAAATGAAGATAAGGCCAAGAACCTTATTTAACCATATTTTAAAAACGGTGACGACTTGATGATGAGTACTTCCTGGTTTAAATGGGAATATGATCACTCTTAACATCATGTCTGTTAAAATAGTCATTGAATTAATGGATGCTTTTTGTATTATCTGTTATGGCAGAAAATTCCAAGTCTCAGTTTCGCACTGTCGCCAGCCAGCCATCGTGCGCAACTAAAATGACGTTAATAGAAATGCCAATGATGTAAAACACACACATGGAAAATATATCACAAACACGTTTTTCTTTTTCATCACTGGTTAAAATTTTTCATTCCCAGGACGAGAAAGAAACGCTCCAATTCTTTCAGTTTCACTTCTGCTTGCTTCATGCGTTAACTAGAACCGGGAATTTTTTTAAAAAAAATTGGCTGAACATTAAAAAACTGAACATTACAGCATTTTCAATTATGCGCCGTTTAGAATAGAAGAATTCATAATATTACATGTAATGATCCTTATTAAGTCGTGCCATAGTTATCTCACACATAGTTGATTACGATGTGATCAGTTTCGAAAAAAATAATGTAGGCAAAAAGAATTTTTTTCGAAAGAAAACTAGGCAACATTCAAGTTTAAAAGCTAGAATAAAATTGCTTTAGAATAAAATTCCAAAGCAATAAATAAATTCATTTGTCTCAAAATAGTTTAACGTTGAAGCATAAAAAAAAAATAATTTCAGAAATTTACAAAATTTAAATACATTTACATTTAATAAAGAACATTTTGAGTATAAATTTTAAGTCACATATTTCATTCTTTGGCACATTTAAGGATATCAAAATTTAGACTAACAGTACAGATTACATATAATTTTTTAATTCCAAGAAAAACTACTCGAAATGAAAAGAAATAATTAAAAAAAAAAGCCGCCTCTATGTATTCCAAGAGCTTCAACATCAATTCCATGATAAACACCATAGTACTCAAAAAAATCAATTAGAAATTTTGATTGGTTGATAACTTAACATATTGACCGAGGTTTTAATTTACGAGGGTCTTCGCGAAGACCCTCGTAATTTTAAACCTCGGTCAAGCGTTGAAGACACCTGAGGTGGCAACCACCTTTCCAAACTTCCACGTCAAACCATTCGGAGGACTTCGAACCTCACCAGATTTAGCATACATTATCCCCGTTACACAGGGCGTTTCTAATTACAAAAGATTGTTTAACGATTATATCAAAAAGTTATTAAATATATTTGTTGCCAAAAACAGTACTTCGTGATTTAATCATACAACTAGTAAATATATAATTTAATAAAATATATGATTCTAAAATACAAAATAAAGATTTTCACCTCTTCCGACATTTTCAGTTTGTATTCAAAGCCCGTACTAACTTTTTATAGTTTATTCAGACCGTAAGCGCCATCTGGGTGAACCCGTAATTTATATTTTTCTGAACAAAATTATCAGAAAAGAAACAATTTTACTACACTTTTGATTATTCCTGCTTTTTTAATTTGTAAAATTCGACTGTAAGAAAATATTTTTTACTACCCAATCTCGGCACGAGAATTATTTGAGGATTAAGTGAAAACAAAATGGAGACCACTTGAAATAAAGCGAAACATACATAGATAGTGGATATATGTTGTTTCTGAATTTTTAAATACCTTGGGGATTATAGAGTGAAAATGTATTAAGTATTTGGAAACTACATTAAACCATGAACATCTTTATAATCTAGCATGGAAACAATATGGTAGAATTCACTACTCGCGAGCTTATATTTCAAATCTCCTAGATCAGAATTTTCATTAAATTTAGTTACATATAATACATGCAAATAACCGAATAAAACAGCTCGCTATATTATCATCAAACGGTAATGAAATTCAGTAACTAAAAAAATATATTATTTGAGATATTGTGAATAATTATTTTGCAAAGATCGCGTGATTTCAGAATTCTTTAATTTGTGTACAGTAATAAATATTAATATTTTTTTTTTTCACAAAAAAAATTTAAAGCTTCTGTTTCAAAATGTTTAACAAAATCAAAATTTAATCACAGTTTCAATTCACATTATTTAAACGTTCTTTTGCTGCTGCTTTTTTTTTTACAATCAAATAATTTTTTGCTTTTCAACGGAAGATCAACAGGATTTTACTGCATCATCCTCTTTTTTGGTGATCGTAAAATTCGAAATGAAGGGGCGGAAGAAAAGGCCTACGCACTCTTCGAATGGCTCATCCGCCCCGTCCAAACGATTTCGTAGATAAGAGCACAATCGTTTGGCAGACGAAAAGATCCGAAATCTTCATCGGACGACACCCAGAGGGGGCGCCCACTCACCCCAGACGAGAGACCCGTCCGAACGGATCGTAAAAAACAACTTCGAAACGCTAAAAAAAATCGACAGCATTTTTTTTTTTTTAAAAAAAATATTTTTTATAACCTCCGGTGGCTCGGCGGGCAGATCGAATGATCCAAACTCAGTGAAGCGTGTCCTTTTCATTTTGGGGGGAGGGGGCAGAGATCAGAACCGGTCCTTAACATTCCTTAGCATATTTCAGTTTCGGACGATATCGACCTTTTTCTTCAGTCAATGGAAGGGAGGAGTGAGAAATCGGAATGCGTTTGGATCAAGAGAGCCCCCATGATCGTGAAGAGGGGGGGGGGGGGGGGGGGGAACTTTGGGGTTTTTTTTTTTTTTTTATCTCACCTTTGGAAGAGAAGGGTGGCATGTTCTTTTTAAGAAGTGAAGTTCAGAAGTTTTCGTAGAATGAGTAGGAAGAAAACAGTACTCACGTTTTCTTTATCTAGGAGGAAGTAGTTAGAGATATCTAATAAATTTCCGCACGAAGAACTTAGAATCTTACAATGATCCTTTATTGATACCGGTGCACTTTTGAAAAATCATTTTACTCATAAAACATGCAAATTAAGAAAAAGGAATTGCACAATGCCCATTATATCCAATACAAGACGGGGAGAAAAATCACTCTTAAGTACACGGAAAGTTTTCATCCACCTGTTTACGTCAGGAGACAGAATTTTAGGAATAATCAGGGAAACCTTCTATTTATTTCTGCCATTGGATGTAAGTACTTGCGCAAAATATAATTATTTTTTTTTGAAAAAAATCCGAAAGAAAGATTTTAAACATAATTATATGCAAACACAATGCAATTTATAAGAGTAGATAAACGCATAAGAACTTAAATTTGAAAACGTGTGACACAGAAGTTCCTGCATCCGGTTAAGGCTTAATTTCTCAATTTTTATCTCTCATTTCAGGACGCATCAGCCGAGAGGTCATATCGCAAGTTTGTTGCCGTGAAGTTGTAATATCGAGCCCGCATGCTACTAAAGACCCACCGTGCAGTGTGGTTAATGAATGTTAAACCTATGAGACTCCAAGTCAGGTCCTCGTCACTTAACCGAGGTGCAAAATTAAGTGGTCCATCTCAATATTCCTCGTATAGCTTCTGAGTGCAAATTTAGTAAACAACCAATCTCTTATTTTCCTATACTTTATATAAACTGAAACTCGACAAAGCCTCTGACGGTTTTCTGATTGAAATTATTAATATTCCTCAAACATTAATGTTTCCTGTTTAGTTTATTTATTTATTTGAAAAACGGTTTATGATATCTAATAAAAAATAAAATTATCAAAAATACAGAGAATGACTACAAATACCGACTTTAAATAAACGAATAGTATATTAATAAATTTAATTTTTTATTGATAAAAATAGTGTCCCATTTGCCATAAAATTAGAAATGCTGTCCAGTATCTGACGATTCCTACATTGACTCTGATTCTATTTGCAAGGGTTTTGCGCAATCTAAAAAAAGAAAAAATTTAACACTGAAATTTTTTATTATGATTAACATTACATACCTTCGCGGACCAAGTAGGGTCCACTGACCATAGCTTAAAAAGTGCTATGCAAAAGGATTGCGAATTATAAACTCATTATCGTCTAAATCCATCAAGTAAAATAACGGAGTTTGCTAAGCGTCAACCACTGTATTACAGTTTTACATTTCTCATGTCTTGACTCTTTGAATCACAGCCAAGTGCAACGAGGATGACACGTGAACTAGTATCTCACTCTCACAAACCCTCATATCATGTCAGATGAAGTCTTTAAGCTTCTGTCAAGCTCATAAACATTAAAAGCTCTCTTTAATTTACAAGACTGTTTTTAGTGAAACCATGACTTGAATTTATGATATTCTCAGAGCAAGAAGTCACTAAGCCACGGTGTCTAATATGAAACACATGGCAAGTCCTCTCCCCATCGATAATTTTATGCACGGACAAAATAACAAACCTGAATAGTAAATCAAAACCAAATTTAAAAGTATTTTTGTATGTTTCACTTTAAAGTTGTTGTTGGTATCCAAGCGCTGGACTGAGTTTTGTTGCACCACATCTCTAAAAAAAAAAAAAAAAATCAACCATTCATTCACAGGACCGATTTATCGATCGTACGATCGTAATGTGATTCTTGAGCTAATATTTAGATTATCTTTGGATTAAGGACAAGTAAGCATGAATAATAAACAAAATAAGCAAATACAATTAAGTCTAATGAACTTTAAAGAAAGAAAGAAAAAAAAAAAAAAAGAAATGTAATCCTTTTCCCCCACCCTGTTAATTTTTTTCTGAATCTGCCACCGTATAAAACAATACACAGTAGAAAAATAAATTTTTCGTAATTAATATACCATTACTGATTACCTTGCCCTCGTTAGAATAGTATTGAGGATAGATCTCAGTTATTTAACTCTTCTACACGATATTACAGCTTTGATGCTTCACTAAATTTAACACAAACAGTTCTCATTTTTTTTTTTTTTTTTTTTTTTTTGTTTCTCTTTTGGTGGCACAAAAAGGATAAATTTATTTCTACTAACGATTATAAAGGATCATTGGCAACATTTTTTAATAATTTCAACTAACATTTATGGGAATGACAACAATATGTTATTTAAACTGATTCATCATTTACTCGATTTCCAGGCCTATTTAGATCTGACGTGCAGCAGCCCATGCAATCCATCACTATGCCATTGCTCTATCAACCAGGCTACAGCAGCTTTTAAATAAAAGAATAATTTTCTATCAAATTAAATTTATATTCATAATTCAAAAAAAAAAAAAAAAAATGCACCATAACATATCGTTTGAATGATTGGAAGGTTGGCAGGGACATCCTGGGATGCTTCAAACACATCACATCTATTCCTTTCCTTTTTTAAGTTGCTAAGTTTTCCAAAGGAAATCGAAAGTCGACAGGTGACGCACCTTAGGGACTTCAAAGAGGGGAAAGCAGGTGATCCATAGGGTACCTGACAGTTCCCATCTGGCATGCCGTCCAGGTGCCCTGAAGGTCGCGTCCTGACCTTGCCCCTATTAAAGGGGTCTCTTGAGGTCAGACGAATCATGGGTCTGGTCCTCGTTAGGTAAACACTTCAAAGGAGAGTCTTACTTGGCGTACCCAATTATTTCTGTTTTGTGAGTTAGACGTGAAAAAAATTCATATTTGGAACATCACAATGATAGAGGCTAAGAGGTCATTTTCGTTATTAAAAAAAGAAAGGGGGAAAGGTCAGAGTATGAAGGAAACCGTCAAAATCTTGGAGCCACTTTTTTCCCCTTGGTTATTTGTTTTTCAATAAACATTTTTTTTTTAAATTCAGAAACATTCTATTTTGTAATGCTATTTAATGCATTATATTTAGGGTTGAACTATTTGCTATTTCATAAAGATCTATCGCGACTTCTGAAAATTTAAATTGCCTTAAAAAAAATTCTCCTAACCTTGTTTCCGAATCCTTAAAAAGCCATTATACATACAATTTAATCACAATATTTAAATATGAACAACATAATAATAATATTTTATGGCTTGACTACAAAAGAAATGCTAAGTCTTACTTTCTTATGCATACTTGCACATAATCTCTCTTTTTTTTTCCCCTTCTTTTTTTAAAAAAAATGCAATATAATGTTTTATTGCGTAGACTGTTTAAAGGCTGTTTTAATGGTAAATTAAAACAGCCTTTTTTACTCATAATTCCAGTGTGCAATTAATATAAGCAATTTTCTTCTATGCTTCAAAAAGTATTTCAAAGTGGAATAAAGTCACGAAGAATCGATATTTCTCTAGTTAAAATATGATTCAACAAGTAATATGCCAGATATTTCCAGAAAGTCTTCTCAGATGCCATCATTTCTATTACAAAACATATATTCAATATTCTATCATAGAATATTCAACAAGCATTAGTGCGATCATTATATGATGACTATATTATAAATACGTATTTAAATCATAGCAAAGAGCCGAATGGCAATATTTCATACGCACGACTCCTACACTGGTTTACGGTAGGGAATATAATTGTGAAGTCACCGTATATATATAAGGTACTATTTCTTGATGCATTTTCGATTCTCTTCGAACCTGAGCCACTTGATAATTCAATTCCGAAGAACTGCTTACACAAAAGGTCTCGATTTCAGACGAAACAAAACCGACCACATGACACAAACCGCGCCGCCCTGATGAAATAAAGATGAAAGCACAACATCGAACTTAAAAGATCTAATAAGATAAATGCATGAGACATAAAATGGAGCGCAAAAGAAGTTGAGAAAAACCGGGGAGCTCGGTCAGCGATTTTTCTTTCTTTTTTTCCCTCCCCTCTCTTAAAGGGGCGCACGCAGAAACACAATCCTGCAAGTTCGGTTGGTGGTGGGGGAAGAAGAAAAAGGGGTCCTTTTCTCTCCCTTTTGACTTTGCTCTGATTTCCTAAGTCAGCTCCGATCTCAAAAAGAACCTTTTCGAAACATCATACATGATCGAGCGCCCTCTGGTGATCAGAAATAGGTCTATCTTTCATATGATTTTTTCCATTATTTAATACTTTGAAAAGAAAAATAAATTCAGTAATTTTATAATAACATACCAGTAAAGATTGTTATAAATTAGTTAATAGACTAGTTGCGGGTTAAGAATCAAATTTAAAAATTATTATTATATATCGATACAGCAGCACTAGCCCCCTTCATCGATACACTGTTTTCAGAATACACAATATTAGAAGTATATAGTGGCCGCGGTAGCCTAGTGAATAAGGCAGCCGACTGTTTTTGTTGAGTCGTAGGTTCGAGCCTGATGCCTCTAAAGACCCGACATGTAGCAGGGGCTTATGCACATTAAATCTGTGGGGGCCCATCATCCTCCCGTTTGCGTGGTGGAGAATTTAAAAGAGGGGAGATGCCAGATCGGATGTCGTACTCGTAGCTTGACTGAGGTCCGTCGCCAATAGCCCTCTTGTTGCTCCTAGTGCGACTTTAATTAAAAAATTAGATATAAATAAATAAATAAAACTTAAAGAGAAATTAATTTCAATTCAAACAGACTTTTATTACTCATAACTGATACATCACCTGGAATGGAACTAATTACGTAAGTTAAGAGCTAAAGCGACCCAAATTATTTTAAAAAAAAAAAAAAAAATCAAACTGTAGTTATGCATAACCATGTATAATATACCACTCAGTTGTTTAAAATAAAAAAAAAAAATATCGCAAACAATTTCCATTAGAGACTGTATTCTCTCCACGCTTAATATTAAAGAATAAGACTCAAACAATACACATTTTTCCTGATTAAAAAATTCTCCACTCTCAATATTACATTTTATTTTCACTATCATTTATAAAAGTAATATATTTTTTTATATATATAGCTACTCTGTTATGTCTGAGTAATCCATATTTACATGTATAAAAATATGTTCCATATTTTATACCGTAATGCTAAATTGGATTTTAATTTTACTACTTAAAGCGAAAAACTGAACTATTATGAAATGCTTCTAAATTTTAAAAACACGCTACAGTATGCTGAGTTAAAGTCTGTCCGAGCCTAAAACTATGGCTTTCTAGGAAAGTAAAGCCGTTATCTGACGACCGCAATATTGCGGTGATGACACCATCAGTCAAGTCCTTCCAAGGAAACCATAACTTACACGTTGATTTACGCTCGTATTCAAAATTCATTAAGAAATCACGCCATCTGGTCCACATAGACGTTTTCGCGACGTCAACCAACGCAATATTGCGGCCACCAAATAACGGCTCCGCCTTCCTAGGAATCCATAGCATAAGAGGCCTATCAGGTGAAACCCGTTTCTGTAGCCACTAAGCAGATACAGCAATTTTGAAGAAATGTCGAGCTTCAATAAAGTTTTATGAGGGATATCAAAAGAAAATTTACTCCAGATAAAAATTTAAATGATTCGAAGATGTGTTTAATGTGCGTTTATGCATATTCCATATAAGTATCCGACAAAGTATTTCGTCTCATTCTAGTGACTACAAAATTATGTTTAAATATTGACATAATTTAATCGGATATTCTTGTATGGAAGTACACTGAACATTCTTGTATTGAAAAAACAAACCAGAAAAAGAAAAATAACACAGTACAGTGATAGTTATAACAAGTTGTAATGACCCCCCAAATCTGGAAGCATGCTCACGCTTCATTGATTTATTAGCATTTAAGAACACTTCCTGGGCTTAGAGAACATTTTACTATACAGTACACTGTATATACAAAGTTATAATGTTGTGCAAGCGTCACATGTCACCCCAAAGAAACAAAAAACACCGTACTCAAATGAAAACTGACAGTTATGACGCACATTCGGAGAAACAAACGAGAAGCGTTGTGTCGCAGCTTTGCGATCAAGGCCAACGAATGTTCGAATTCACACGAAAAATTATGAAAGCGAACGGCTCAATCGGTGCCCATTTACCGGAGCACTGAATGCTGGATTACAGAGTTGACTGTGAATTTATGAACTAATATACACCATTAATTGGGCAACTTAGTATAACAAATCCTACGAATAAACATTGATTATACATTTTCATTTAGTACTTTATGACTTATTTCATAACATTATATGAATAATGATCGCAACAAAATTGTTTTTTCACAATGTGGTCTAATGATCAAATGCCGATTTAAAGAGCACTTACAGTATAACGACAATAATTTTCATTATTATCGGGGGCTATTTACCTTCTGAAAATGTATTCCTACTCTGATTCTGAACATTTGAAACTAACCGAAGACAGCCTTAACAATATAGAATTAAATTAAACACTGTTAACTTCCCCCAAGCACAAAACTGCAGGTGCCCGATTTTTGCTCCCCCCACCCCATTCCAATTTTTTAAATACTAAAAACACGCCGAACAAAGAAATCGACAAAAGTAAGAATAAGAATTAATAACAAGTCGGATTATAGAACCCAAAAAATGACAAGAAACACAATACTGGAATAAAACTCTTATAGAAAATAATTATTCATATGGCACACCGACTGAGCCCGCATAAGGGATGACTGTAAACAGTAGGTCTTCTGGGGACATACGTTAATTAGGGAGAACCTTATAAGAAGCTAATAAGAGTCCCTCCCCACACTCACAATTAGCTTCTTCCCTAACCTAATCCTATTTCGTACTAATCTCCAACCGGCTTCTTTTCATTTCCTTCTTATTTTCCATTTTTTCTCCGGAAAAAGAGACCCTGGTTTTAATTATTTCCCGTTACGGACGTTATTAATGTTTTTTTCCCCCTTCTTCTCTTCCAAGTCCTATGTTTTCTTTTTTAAGCCCCATTCATTATTATTTTTTTTTAAGGTTCGGTTCCTTGACAACGTTTACTTCTCGGGAGAAAAATATTTTAATTACAGGGCCCGGGCCTAAATCCTCTTAGAACGAGCACCGGGCCCTTTTGTTTTATGAAAGCGGCAGAGGATTACAAGAATATATATAAAAAAAATTTAATACTCTTTATCAGTAGGTAGTAAAGTGGCTGTGCAAGGAATATTGGTTTATGTCTTGAGGTTTCTGAATATCCAGTTTAAGCTGTCTTCTCTTATGACAACAGAAGGAAGTATACACTAACATATCCACTTAGTTACAACTTACAAGTAAGGATGAACGTCACATATTATTTATTTTTTATTACAGTTGTTAGTCACGACGAGGCATTTTTTTACGACCGTTATCTTTTCTCCTGAAATATATCCCGATACGAATATTACATAACAATGCGAATATTACATAACAATGCTCGTTGTACATGAATCAAATTCGTTTTCAAATCAGAAATAGTTATAATTTGCATTTTTAAAAAGATTTCCATGCAGTAAATATAATAAATAATAACAACAATGTATTTATTTATTACTGGCATAGTGAACCCCCCCCCCATTGAACAGCAATTTAAATGTCATTAACGATTATTTTGTACACAGCAGCAATAAAGTACTATTACTTTGTATATATCCTCAAAAAAAAATTTGTCATTTTTAAACTGGTAGATTGAAGTCACATTCCCCATATAAAATGCGATATTAAGTTTCGACTTAAAAAATATTTTAATAGGTAATTACCTCCCAAAGCTAAATTAATGAAATCAAGTCCCACAAGAGAATTTTCCATTTAATACATTAATGACTGGATTGTGTTAGATATTGTTGAAGAGACTGGAAAGCAGTCTATTGCCTTAAAATCCCATTGTAATAAGAAATAGATAATATAGTCTGACAGTCTTGTTAACTCGAATTTTAAAGGTCCACGACTATTAAACCGAGGGTTATAATTTTAATAAAAAAGGAGAGAGCAATCAAACAGACATTGTGTTTTCCAGTGACCTAACCCTTTTTTTGGCCATTTCTTTATCATTTTTAACATTATCGACAAATTGACTCAGTCTATCCTAATTTTTTAACTATCCACGCGGTGAAGACTAAAGTAGGTTTAAATTCTCTGGCAATTTCGGTTTGGCTTTCCCTTTATATAATTCATTTGATAACGAGTTTTTCCTCCATCGTATAAGCCTTTTGATTAAACTCTTTCTACAATATTATACATAAATGTGTGTGTAATATAATTTTAATGAATAATCGTCTACGCTCGTAAAAAAATTTCTTTAGACTCTAATCTTATCTGAAGGGCTATGGCAATAGCCTTTTCCCCGCCAAATGCTGTGCGCATGAGTCTTAGAATGCGGTTACGGTAGCATTATTGGCTCACGCCGTAATTACAATGAGGTAGGATCCATTGTTACTAAAGGGAATGAGATGCAGCTTGCTGCCAGAATTTCAACAGGCAACACCATTTCTTTCTAGTGTAAATACATAAAACATACCATTTTATGTGTTAACCTAGTTAAATCATATTTTAAATTCAATGAATTTTTTATTTACCAGAATGGAACATCTTTATTATAAAGACTAGTATGGATCTATATGGAAATGTGAGTGATGGACGTTATACCTATTACTTGACATTAATTCTCATAAACTTACCTGGATGGTATGCTGATTAAATATGGCCACGATAGACGGTTGTATCTATTACAATTGCATAAGTTAAAGTGAATACTAGGTCTTAACAGGTGTTTGGACCTATTTTGTGTTCAATATCTATTGCTTGTATTTTTGTGTGTATTCAATGTCTTTATTTCATTAGTACTTTTGTGATGTCTTTGATTTATATGTATGTGGTGCTATTCCCATACCATCAATCCAGTTTTTATCTGTTGCGTGTTGGCAACATCCTTGTTTTTAGAACGAAATGGGTTTGGCGGGAGACGCCATTAGTGTGTGAGTGTTAGTATACGAGCTCGCCGCACAGTATAGCTGCTGGCAGTCGTTAAAATAAATTTATAATTTGTTAAAAAGTCTCTTATATTTTTACACACGACTAACAGGATTCTGCTGTGATGTATATATCACAGCAATATTAAAATTTTATTATACACACACATATATATATATAATTTTAGAAGTAATTAACAATAATAATAATCCAAATTAAAACATTTCACTTTGCGGGAAATTGCGATTCATACACGTATAAAATATTGTAGGCAAAAAGAAGAGGATATAAAAATCTCACACCCACCCACACAGATATATATATATATATATATAACGTATTAATGTCCGCTGTTAACAGGAAATCGTAATGTCATTCAAACCAAAGATTGCAAAGTAAAAAAAGATTAATCTGAATTCCACAAAAAGAAAAATAAGTATTGTGACGCCACAATATCTAGGACTGATAACAGAAGAGAACGTTTATCGAGGGGGCCAATTGTAAAACCGCGTGTTACTGAACCGCATGTTAACGGTGTTCAACTGTATTATCAATATAATTGTACACTATTTTTAAAAAAGCGATGACAGTTATATTCATCAAACTGGAGAAACACCTTCAATTATTAGCAACACGTTCCTTTACTTTGCAAGCCTCCAATCATAAATGCATTTATCACTGTCAAATGCAGTTGGCAGAAAGTATAATACTCATTGACGTTATCAGTTACTGCCCGGTTGGAAAATTGCATATATTTTTCCCTTTTTGGCAAAAACTCAAAAAACCGACTTCAGACGGAACAAGAGCGGAAACATGAATAAAAGAAAATCAATGAAAGTCATACTATAAAAAAGAAAAATGACTAAATAATCTCAATACATCAAAAATAAAGAACGGTTAAAGGCCACGAACGACAGAAACAATGGAGTTTTTCCTGAGCTAAGATCGTGACTTTTGGATGCTTATTCCTCTTAAAATTGAAAAATATTCCTGTTCACTCTCTTCTCCGTAAATACGTGTGCTTTTGTTTTCGTGATAGAAAATCTAACAAAAACAGAAAAAAGAAGTCACAAATATTAATATACATAACCCTTTTTAGTGGTATGAAATATATATATATATATATATATATATATATATATATATATATATATATATATATATGTGTGTGTGTGTGTGTGTGCGTGCGTAATGATGATTTTCCTTTAATCTAATGTAAGCTATATTTTAAATACTATAGTAATACGTTCATCATTATTTCGTGATCCCGTTCCTTTTAATATTTTAATTTTTGAGATCAAGCGATTTCAAAAAAATGCCGAGATCAGCATTTTCCAAGCTCTGAACTTACAGAGATATTCCCTACTAGACACTCAAGATTAAAAGTAAAATACATTACATCCAAGTATATTTTGCCATGTGATCTGTATAATCCTTGAATTAACTTCCCTGGTGAAACAAATAGAGAAAATTTTCTAATATGTAAGAAATTATAACTGTACCATTGAGAAAAAAGATTATATCAATTCATAAAAATAAGTAGATAAAACACTGTAAACAAAGTAAAAAAAAAACTCATATTTAACTATTAACACTATAGAAAATTTCATAAGAAAGTAAATTAAATGAAAAAAAAAAAATCAAGCGATAAATACCAAAATAAGACACAACTATTAGAAAACTAAAATAAATAAATAAATAAAAATTTGAAGAAAAATAAAATTGTGGAGTGTTATGTATTTAATATTGCAACAGGCTTTAGACTGTTACTAAGGCTAACTCTAGAATTATTAACCAAACTATCCCCATCAACAAAAAATATGCTATTAAAAAAAGGTTATAAAAGGAGAGATAGATTTGAACAGATAAAAAAAAGTAAAATCATATTCATGAAAAGCATTTATGAAAAAGACATCAAGAAAAAGCCCAAAGAAATCTAAAAACAATAACTAATGTAACTAGTAGAACCAAAAATATAACTATTGACCCAAAATATACACCTATATATATATATATATATATATATATATATATATATATATATAGAAAAACAAATATGAACATATCACCCTGTGAAGTAATTCATCACGCTCTCGAGACCAAATATTTAACTAAACTAACTTTTTGTCCAGGAACTTTCAACACACAAACATATAGTTTTTGTGTATGTTATCACGATTATCAAAGCAGACATTAACCAAATCGTAGAAATTTGCACAGTTGATGTGAAGATAGTGTTCTAAAAACCAATTTTATTGCTAATAACGCTAATCCTTTGGCTCATTTTATTTGTTCACGCAGCTTCGCCTTCTGTAAAGCTTGAATTAAAGGGATAGAATGATAAATGTGATTATAATTCTACGTAAATAACGGTTTCTAACTTACTGAAGTACAAGTATAACCACAATTAATAACGCATAAGCATTAAATTCAGAACCGATTTCGATGGAATTTATTACACAACAAACACTATATGCAATATGAATTCCAAGCAACATAATTATGAGGCTCAAAATTCAATGGTATCATTTTCCAAACGTATCCATATTCACATCTATGATTACGCAGCGTGTATTGCATTGCCTAACAGTTTATCCCGATTGGTTAATGAGGATCACATGGTACACGAGCAACGCACGCAACTGTCAATCAGTTTTACTGATTGGTTGAGCATCACCACGCGTGTGAATACAAATCGAAGTGCAGTTCGGGGTATAAGCGGGGTTGTTGTTCTTAACAAGGGTCCAAACGAGGGCGGTAACAATAAAAAGTAACAATCCGTGATTGTGTCGGCCTGTCCATCAGTTCTCCACAGAGGGGAGCCAGAAAGTGAACGTGCCGTCACTCAAACCACTCTTAAAGCTCGTTTTTATTCTTACCGTTCAAATGTATTTTTGTTTTGTTCTTTCTCCAGTCGAATGCCGTTAGTGGAATAATCGTTATATAGATTGGGAGTACCGACACAGAGGGAGGGGGCTAAGAATGTGAGAGAAAGTCTTGTGGAAAACGAGGAAGAAAATTTTCCCTCCCCAACCCCCTTTTCTCTTCTTACCAACTTGTTTATTCTATTCTATTTTTTTAAAAGTTTATCGTTTGAATTTTATCCACTCGAAACGTTCGCTTTGTTTGGATATCTTCCTTTTATTTTCTTCCAACGAGAAATATATATATTTTTTCTTTGTTCTTTTACTGGGGGTAGGGGTAAGGGTGCTCTTACAGATAAAGCTCGAATGCTCCGAGTCAGGAAAAATGTCGAACGAACGAAAAGGGGAGGGGGGGATTCGATTTCTGCTCCCCCCTTCTCCGCTTCGAACATTCGAAATAATATGTTTTCCGTTTTTCCCAAGGTTATGTGTGTTTCTGTGCGTCCGAAATTTCGGTCTTTTCTACAACAAATAATGAAGTTATGGATTTTGAGTTTGTTACTTTGTCTAACGACAGAAATGAGGGGAGGGCGAAAGAAAATATCCTTTTTCTTTCTGGTCCTCGGAGATAGTTACCATCGTTGTCTCGTGGAACAAGAGAGAGGAGAGGTTTTTTAAATGCATGCACGCAAACAAATGTTTTTGTCGTTCGTTTAAGATTTCACAATTGCTTCAGTTGCAACAGCTGGATACTGGTTGTTGCTATTCCCGTTACGAAAAAAGGAAGGGAAGACGTCTTCCCCCCAACCC
This sequence comes from Nephila pilipes, assembly GCA_019974015.1. Lineage (NCBI taxonomy): Eukaryota > Metazoa > Arthropoda > Arachnida > Araneae > Nephilidae > Nephila > Nephila pilipes. The sequence goes on from BMAW01017409.1 coordinate 1,081,233, forward strand.
TAAAAAACTCTCGGAGGTTTTGTTTTCGATGGCATCGTTCCTGCCAGCATGTCTCGCTTTATTTTTCGTCACATGCTAAGAAAATAAAAGAAGCATAACGTCGTTTTTATGGTTAAAGAAATGCCACATTGGTATTTTGGTAAGTAAATAAAAGACACAAATGTTCTGCAAGCTCATAAAAAGCACCCAAATTGCATCTGAGTTATTTAGAGACAGTTAAAAACTTTCCTTGTTTAACCATTGGATGTTTTAAGATATAAAAACAACAAGGGAGAAAAAGCAAAGTAAAGAAAGAAATAATAAAAGAAAATACGCTTCAAAAATAATGAAAAAGAAATAGAAGATTTTACATTATAATAACTGATTACCGGTGGTGCCATTCATAATCTATAAAATTTTATATTTTATTTTGAAAAGATTTCCATACTACGAATAATACAGTCAATGAATAGGATTTTACCGTATTGCCCAATACATACATTTCAACGGTTTTTTTAAAATGCATTGTATTTTGCCCAGGTCTCTCCCTTTCTCTGCCCAGTCTCTCCCTTTCTCTCCCGTGTTATCGCTAGCCAATCAAGTTAAATCTCTAATTAATAAGCCAAACAATGAAGGAGATCAAATAAGTTTATTATTCGAAACTTAGAATATTCAAAATTCGATATTTATTTTGTCACACATTGGAGCAATAACCCCCTTAAACAAGTTCCAACTTAAAAGATTAATGTTATAAATATTTACTTACGTAATATTGGCTAATCGGATCCAAGTCAGTAATAACGTTTAAGCAGGATTCTACTTAAATCCGTTGATATATCACTACACCATTCTGATATCGTATTATCTAATCCCCCCTTTCCCCCCTAATCAATGAAAGCACACGTCAAGCTTCAACATACTTATCTTCCAATCTCTCACTTTCTATTATAACTTTCACTATTAAATTTTTCGCGGTTTATAAATATTGTTAAATCAATATTGTTCACAACAGTTCAATATTTCCATTCTAATTCTAAATTACGGTTCATTTACTAGAAAAGGTTTTTAAATCAAATAATGTTGCGCGATTGACCCCAAGAGATTAGATGAAAGAAACTACGCGAGAAAACTTTATTCTCACATATGAACAAAAATACACAGTGAGGAATTTACGACAAATGGACGTTTGTAAGCCGAAGCAAACATATATGCAGAGAAAACAAAAGACTTAATTTAAGTCAAGGTGTAGAAGAAAGGCTAAATATAATTTTAATTCAATAAATCACTTTAAAACTAAATTGTTTTAAAGAAAACTTTAATTATTTACAAAGAGGATTATTAAATTTCATATAAGTCAATGGTTGTAGAGACTAGGTAAGAACAAATTACAGGAGACTATTTTTTTAGCTGGTCCATCTCGGATCATAAAGTGATTAATCCAATTGAATTTCTAATTTTTCCAGATCTTAAAGTTTGTAATACATTTACAAACAAAATCAAAAATTCTTTTTAAGCACAGAATGGAAAGGCATCGCTCTATTTACGAATTCCTGAACTTATATCAATCAATTTTGAAAACAAACATTTAAGTAAATGAAAAACTTCCTTCACCTATTTAATTACACATTTCGATTACACAATCAAAAAATGGCTTTTTGTTATAATAAAAATAACTAAGCCTTATAAAACTCGATTCTTTTTCTGCGTTATATATATATTATCTCGCACCTCCTTCGCATAATTTTCGAATATTTTGAAACCAACTACTTATTTTTTGGGTAATTTACAATACAGAAGCGAAGACGAGTTTCTGTTCAAGCTTCAATTAAAGCCCCAAAGCTGTCAACCAAATAACACGAATTTCTTGTCAGATGACTGTCTTACCCTCATCTCATAAAAAGGCTTAATTATCATGTTAGGGAATCGACTCATGAAATCCCAGTCGCATGGATTCGAACCCTTAATACTTTTTTGGAACCGGGGTCGACACCCCTCGTGAATCATCCCCCGATTTACATTAAGCAAGGGCGGAGGGCTAAGAGCCTTTCGGCTGCACTCTAAGTGCAGGATTGAAGCAGACGATTATTAAAAGCGAGTTGCGCAAAAAGAGGGAAATGCTTCTCTACTGTCCCCTGCATTTGTTGAGTCACGTGTATAATTACAGCATAAGCTGGAAAAAAGTGAAGAAGTGTAATTGGACCATCTGTTGCTGGAAAATGACGGAACAGCAAGTTGAAGTGTCAATTCCCCTTTCTCCATGCTGGAGAGGATGATAGAAAATAAAGAGTCAAGGTCCTATTCTTAGTTTAAGTCGAATGTTGACAAATCAGTTAGATTCACAATAATGTGCTTTTGAAAAGCAAAATATATATAATAACAAACGTCAAGATTAGACAACGATGTTAAAATTAAAATCTAAACACAAATTTTCAAAACTTAAAATTGCAAAAAAAAAAAAAAAAAAAGAGAGAGAGAGAGAGAGAGAGAAAGTAAAATTTTTCAAGGACTTTCAGAAACATGATCAATTTAAATCAAGAAACTGATTTATGTATACCTTTTTAAAGTAAATGAAATACGGAAAATTTTTGAAATTAATACAGGAAAATTTTAAAACTGTTCCATGATTAAATCGTTCAGCCGGATATTGGTCCTCAAATATCTATTTACGAATTTTACAAATTACAGAGCCTTGTTAAGACTTAAGATCAAATCCATTACAATGGAGTGAAAAATACAAAATAAATCTTATCATAATAAATATGGCAGACATTTTACTACAAGCTTTTGCAACAGCAAATAACTAATTATTAAAATGAGAGCAGATATATTTCATTACTCCATTTAATTTTTAAATAAGATCAATAAATCCAATTTTTCTTTTTTAAAAGAAATTTAATAATTAATAATTTATGTATGTAACATAGGGTGCAGTTTTTTTTTTAATCTATTGCACGTTATCGATATCTTTTATTAGCTGCCTCCTTAACAATCAGTTACCCAAAGCTGCTCTATTATTATGTTTATAAACAATATATTTCTTAACTGTTGTAAAAGCTTACTATAGTATATAAAAGGAATGGAATCATATCAAAACTCTTTTGTAAAACGAAATTGAAAAAAGATCATTCAAAATCCTTTTAAAATCTTTTAAAAAGAAAGACAAACAGACCTGAAGAAGATTTCTTCCACTATTCTACAACAACTAGATATTTTCAACACCTTAATAAACTTAAACGTACACACATTACAGCTTCACTACGATGATACCCCTATACAAACTTCGAGGTTTTCACAAGCACTCATCACTATGAACAGTCCACTGACTCTGTCCATTCAGTCGTATTATTCCAATCCCCTCTTGGTTCCGTGTGGGAAGCGGAAGAAACTGACAAGACCCCCTTCTCCGTTCTAAACTCCCCTCTTGAAACAAAGCGACATGGGGGGGGGATTGGGATACCCCCTCACCTGCAAGCCGTGTCACGCTCTTTTAGCACTCACCGCGCCGAAAAATAAAAGAAAAAGGAAAACAATGAGTGTCACATTCAACGTCTGCTGGAGACAGGAAGGTTGGTTGGGGAGCGAAGAGGAGCAGGAGCGGCTCCAAGAGGATGCCTGGCTGGCTGTAAGGCTTCACAATAGTGGACTTATGATGCTTTGGGGAAGATTTCCTTTATGCCACTGAATCGATTCACTGTCGTTGGCACTGTCAACGACAATTTGAAGGTAAAGAGTTTGTCATCGTCAAAACCTCAAATTAATTTATTTAAATTAATCTTTTGATGGAAATCTTCGAAGCTAACTCATCTACATGCAGATTAAGACGAGGTAAAGTTAGTTTTCTGTTTATAATGGAAATATGCAGCAAGTGAAACATATCTTTCAGAATGTACAGATCTATAGTGAACTAAGTGAAAATGCTCAACCGTATGCTTATATGTAATTCGTTTCATTGTCCATGTAAAAATTTGTAGCGCTTAACGACAACCACAAAAATCAGGTTTCTCATGAAATATAATAGTGAACTAATGATGTTTTGCCTCGATTTCCTTCATTCCGCTGAATTAATTGATTTAATGTCGTCGCGCTTGAGGCAATCTGAATATCATTTAGGTTTTGTCATCATGAAATTCTAAGATTATTTCAATTAAATTAATCTCTTGGCTAAATTCTTGGAAATCTTGACTAAGCCTAACTCATTTACATATAAATTACGAAGAAGCAAAGTTAATTTTCTGATGGATTGGAAATAAACTGAATTAAAATGGATCACAAGAATTGAACAAATCTGTTGGAAAATGATGAGATTCTTCGAACAATAGACGGAGTCTTTATTTATTAAATGGTTCATTCAAGAAATTCCAACACATGACTCACCAAAACAAATGTCATATTTGTTGAAGATACAAAGTTGCAAGTTAATTTAAAAATTAACGATTTCCATTAATTAATGTACATTTTTATTTAATTTAAATGCTAAATGTGGTATTATACGTCGTTTATCGATACTAATATGCGAAAGATTTTAATCTGCAATTGATATTTTTAGTAACGTAGGGCCCAAGTCAGTGTTGGGATAATATTCGCAATTCGCTTATCTAAAATTAAAAATCCGATGAAGCTGAAATTTATACCAAACTTAAATTTTTGAATATGTTTTCTTGATTTTTTGTTCGTGATACACCCTAGGATATTTTGTAGCTAAAAGACATAATATAATCTAGATTAAACTATCCAATGTAATTTGCGGAATTTATATATTTCTCAGTTGTTAAATATAAAAAAAATAGTGAATTGAACAAGTGTGTGTGGGGAGGGACTCACAGAGAGTAATTCAAATGTTTCATAATCATAAAAAAGCACCTTGATGTAATGTCAGATTCAATTATCTTTCATTGATTCCGATTAATACAATTGATCGTTAGGACTATTCTCACAAGGACTGCACACAATAACATTTCAAAACATGAATCGTAATCCAGGTCGAAAGTTTTTCAAATTCATCTTCTTGTTCTAAGGAGTTGCATTTAATTCAAATTGTTTCTTGAATGCTACACTCCAGTGATGGAATGAGATTATCTCTTATGAAACAACTCATTGTGACAAGGCCCTAATAAACCTTGCGCAAGACTTCCTCCAAAAATTTTAAAAAAAAAAAAAAAAAGATAGAAGGCAAGGGAGGGATGCAAGACATTTAAATTGTGAACACGTATCAACTGGCAGCATACTTGGGCGATGGTTGGACCGCGAAAACCAGTGGCAGAAGATCGCAATCGTGGGAAAGGTAGTTTTCTTTTTGTGCCTCAGATTCTATGGACAATGGACGGAGGCTTTGCGTGAATCGCTACAGAACGTGCTGTTATTGGTGGATCACGCGGAAGAAACATTGGTCACTTTTTCTTTCATTTATAATGAATGACTCATGTACGAGTTTGCCAAACAAAGCCTGTCTTTCTCTCCCCCCATTCCTTCTGACAATACAGCTTTAGATTTGAAAGGCTGATAAAAGATATTTCTACAAATCAATGGCTTTCGCTCAGTGCACGTTAGAGAAAGATATTGATGGAACATTTCTGGCAATATCGACAAGATAATTGGTTGGTTTAGAGATGAGTCGAATTGAAATACAATGTACTCACATGAATATTATTTTATCAATCCTTTCTAGTGCCGCCTTCTTTTGCTTAGTTTTACAATAGTGCAAAATATTGTCATTCAAAATACCAGTTACAGACACGCTTAAAGTTTTCAAATGTCTTCTCGTAGCAGTGAAATGAAAATAGTTTAAGGTACATCAGAAAAATAAGAAGCTCAAAATAATAAAAGAATGAGCCTTATAAACGAAATAATTAATACCATCACATAACCACCGTACTATGTATGCAATTAGATATCATGAACAATATGCAAATGGAAAATTCTCCCAAACGAATTTGTTAGGAAAATATATTCATGCTTAACAAGCACAATTGCTCTGATTAAACAAACGTATTTTTTATATTAACTTGATTGATTAAACCTTGCAAATATAAATGGTTTATCTTAATATAACACATAAACGGTTAGGAAAAATTTTCGTCACAAAATTTTACTAGTCATGTACAATAGGTTACGGCAACGATTCAACATAAATCCTAGAGAAAATGTGCACAAAAACGCATAGTATTTTAATAGAGAGCATATAACTATAATGCATATTTTATGTAATGAAATATTTTGTTAATTAATCATCATAATTAATTAATAATTTTCAATAAATTTTGATTATTAATAAGTAAAATTTGAATATTAACAAGATACAAGAAACAAATCTGCTAAAATAAGAGAATTGTTTTAAAAAAAAACATATTCTCCAGGAAAAAAAACTTATTATGATGAAACAATGTTCATGTAACAATATTTTTCTATTTATTTTATTTTATAAAAATACAATGCAGATATGCATATTTTCAATAGCTAAAGGGGCCTCTCTCATTATAATAACATATTTAATATGTAGGTTTAGTTTGAAAAACAAGATAATTTAAACACAGATAAAATAAATTCTTAAGTAACAAACAGATGAAATCATACAACTTTTTAATAACATTTCATATTCTCTCGCAAATAAATAGAGATAATGTTGAATTCGCAATGGCACTTAACAATAATAGTGCAAAAGATTATGAGTTAAGCTAAATTTAACATTTTATGAGCCCCTGATAGGCACACATAGACTTGATAAAATTAGAGATAATAATAAATATAAAAAAATAATCAATGCATAGCTTTGAAAACACCAGATTTAGCCATCAAAAGGTTGTCTTTTTTTTTTAATTATATTGCTGCGCGTTTTATTCCTTTAATCTCTCACTCCTACTCATTCCTTCTCCACACAATTTAAATTATTTTTTTAAGATTTTCCCCCCCTTTTTTTCATGAAAATATAGCTTCTACCGAAGAAGACAATAGCAATGAATAGCAAAAGAATAAAAAAGACGAATATGCTACAAAAATCTAATTATAACATTACAATTAAAGCAAAAGATAAAATACTGATTAGTTTGGTTTTATTAATGTCGCACTAGAAGCAACACTAGGGCTGTTGACGGTGGACCTCGCAATTTTGAATCTCGCTCAAATGACGAGGACGACATCTGAGCTGCCCCCACCCCTCTCCCAACTTCCACACTACGCCAACGGGAAGAATTTGGGTCCCAACAGATTTAACGTGCATCAGCCCCAGCCCGGGTCTTCAGTGGCATCAAGACCATAAAATATTGAAGTGGACGATAATATTCGTGTTAATATTAATATCAAAGTTAATATTCGTATTTGATATTAATATTAAAGCAAACGATAAATTATTCAAATGAAAATATTTAAGCTAAATGTAATTATTGATGCATCAAATGAAAATAAAAAAAAGTTCAATGCAAAGTTTTACAAAGAACAGATTTAGCCACCCAAGGAGCACTTTTTTTTCATAATTATTACTAAATTACTCAATTAAATGAAAGCATTAAAGTGTACGATGAAATATTGAGAAATGGACAATAGTAAAACTTTTCCGATATTAAAATTAATGGAAAAGATAAATTATTAAATTGAATATAATTAAGCTAAATGTAAGTAAAATTGAAACGAACTATAAAAATTGAAAATCGATCTGGTACACCAAAACGCTCCACTTAATACAAGAGTCCCTAAAAAATATTTACGTATTAATCTCTGTGAGATACATACAAATCAATTCTTCGTGCGGAAAATAAACAAGGT